>CM031241.1:103159969-103419969 GCA_018340775.1 Taxus wallichiana var. yunnanensis
GACTTTCTACCTATAGGTCTCTTAAAACCATCCTCTCATTACGTAGGGCTCTTAGATCTATCTCTACATCTTGCAGCCCTATTTTCATGAACCCTATGTGGTGACTCTCTTATGGCTGACTCCACGTGGGATTTCTCTACCCAATGCTCATGACTATGTCGAGATGGTGAAAGAGCCTCTGACAAATGGCTCTTTGTCATGTCTGCTAGGTCTCCCTCCTAATGACCCTCTGTGTATAGCGGCATTAACATCTTATAATGTCTATAGTATCTGAGGCAATATGGTTGCTACTGCCTAATCTAGGGGTGGTAAGTCTAGGTCTATGTCCAAGAAACCTTCATCCCATTCGGACCTTTTGCATAGACCAAAGCGAGAGTTAGTTTATCATTCTATATTTTGTCCCAATTTTGTACGTTTTCTACATTTAAAATATCATTCAAGGTTGTGTGATCTAGGTTTATAGTTGCACTAAGTTTACTTGCTATGTATTATGTTTCCAAGTGTTATCGGGTCAAGCGTTCAACCCATGGCTCGATACTAAGTATAACGCCCATAATTTTAACGTTATAAAACCACACTAATCCTTAAATAAATATCTGGAAAGTTACGGAAATGTTTTTTTAAAGGTTACAAGGATGTCAAACCCTAATATATGTTTAATTAATTCTTACCTTACTAAATGTTACATTTCAAAAGGATAGATCTAGTTTATATTACTAGTTAAAAATTCTTAATCCAGCTCTAATGTCAATTTAATTACTACCACTAGATAAGTGTCCATTAATTTCTCTTGCTAGGTTAAACAGTTTGCCCATTGGGAATTAACATTGAGTCCCCATTTTAAAAAAAAACTTATCCTGAGTTACCTTAGTTCTCTTAAATTATTTTCTTTAATATCCATTGAATTATTCACTAAAACCTACTAGAAGAGTTACACAATTAACTTAAAATACAAAGGTATTAAGTTTCCCCATTCACCCATTTACACATACCTTTAAGTTATAAAAAAACACATAATATTCATTCTTACCTAAAATTTGTAGGGTTTATTCCTAACTCTTCTGTCAAAAGTGATGAAACTGCATCACTTTGATGAGGCCATAAAGCGGCCATAAATTACCCTTATTTTGTCCTTCCAAGCTACCTTTGAAAGTGAATTTAAATGTAATCTAGGAGCTTATAATTTTCTTAAGATAGAATATAGGATATATATCTTGGTCATTCTTTAGAATTGTTTTGTTATCTATTTTTTGACTAATCTTATTAATTATTTGGGAAAAGATGCAAAGTCTTGTATATGTAGGCCATAAAGGAAAGATAATGCTAGTATTGGGAAAAGTGTAATTTATCATGGATGGTATATCTAAACTCAAATATGATTTCATATTCAGATTTCTCTCAAAAAATTATGCAAGTTCAAAAAAAGAATCATCTCAATCCGAGATCATATGCAAAAGTTATAACTATTCTAAGTTAGCTTTGAAACTTGCGAGGGCTTAGTTTCAGGAAGTTATAGAGTTAGTTCTAGAAATCTCGGTCTTAGTTCTTGAAATCGTAGTATTAGTTCTAGAACTCACAGTATTAGTTCTAGAACTCATTGAGTTAGTTACTGAGAACTCATGAAATTTAGTTCTTGAGCTCACATATTTTGACAATTTTTAAGGAATTATGAAAGATCGAGAGAATCCAATGGAAACTTTGAGAGAGGTTATTGTTCATAAAAATGTGTTTAAAAAAACTCTCATTCAGATTTGCTACAAGTTTTACCAATGAAGAGATATCTAACTTTTAGTGATCTGCATTATGAGGAGAAGTGTATCGAATGAGCGCTAAAAGTTTAAATGTGAAACATAAAAGTCAAAAAGAAAATATGAGAAAGTTTTGTTCAAACAAATGTGTTTAACAAAAACCTCATTTAGATTTGCAAAAGGTTTTACCAATGAAGATAAATTTATTTTTTAATGAATTGCAATCCGAGGAAAAAGTGTATCGACATGCGTCAAAAGTTCGAGAATCAAAAACAACAAAGTTAAATGGAATATCTGGGAAGGTATTTGGTCAAAATAATATTTTGAGGAAAAATATCCTTCGATAATGTAGGATAATAAAATCATTATGATTCTTGTTAATGAGGCAAGGAGAAGATTTTGGAGCAAATCTTCCTAAAATAAGTGAGATAAGACTTTGACTCCAATAAAATATCTCTCTCCATATTTTGTGGAGATGGAGATCTTAGTTGTTAGGATTAGAATAAAGATCAGATTGTATCTCACAAAATAAGGAGTTGGTTGGACACATAAATTATAAATGCAACCTTCCACACTTAAATATGTAATATTTTTACCACCAAGAAATGAATGTGTTCTTTTTTTCTCTAATATTTTGTATTTTAGAGTTAATATCTTGAGGCATGGTTTAAATCCTCTTCCCAAGGAATGAGCTAGCCACTCATTCTAAGGAAGATAGATCTCAGTATATTTGTTTTTATTTTGTAATAATTTGTGTTTATTTTTTTCTGTAATTATTATCTTGTTGTGATTTTTCTTCTCTTTGTATTGTAACATTGATCACATTTGTAAACTGTAGGTGTTTCATTTAATTTTTCTTATTTCCCATTCAACAATTTCAATTTATGACAGTGTGTTTTATTCCTGCAAGTCTGATTTCATTTATACAAGTGTGTTTACATTTCTACAAGTATGCATTTAAATTTCTAGATGTGTGCTTTCAATTTATGCAAGTTTGGATTGTGTTTAAGGGAGTTTTTTCCAAGATCTTCTTCTCTTAATGCATATAGCCTTCAACACCAACCCGGATTGACATTATTAATGGCGAGGATTGATGAACCTCATTATTTTGGCACTTGTTTCTAGGGAACACGGTGTTATTAGGAGATTCAGAGTTCTCTAAAAGAATATTCTAGTGATAGTAGAATACGTTTTAGCAAATTATGCGATAGGAGGTATTTGGTAAGTAGTTTCTTTAGAATTTTATTTCCTACAAGTAGATCAAAATTTTATTTCTACAATTTGGAATATTAGATTGTAAATATTTATCTCCCATGAAACTAACTTTGTGTATAAGAAAATGACTGTGATGTTTGATCAAGAAGGTATAATGGTATGAACAAAGAATTCATATCTGGAAATGGTAGAATATGATATTGAATCTGAAGTAGATCTAGTTTATGAAACATCATATGACATTCTTGATACCCACCGCCATTTCCCCTTGTATCAACTAACACTCATTGATCTTACTACATAACCTTAGCCAAAACTCGGCTTATCTAGTTTGTAATAATGAAGTGGTAGCATTTCTAATTAACTCCATCCATATTTAGGGTTTTCATTAGAGCCAAAATAAAAATGACTCATAATAAATACACTCATATAAATTAGTTTTCATCCCATAATAAAATTCAATTCTGAACCAAATCCATTAGAATAATTTGTTGTCATGTCTTTCAATTTCTTCATTTTTGTATGCTTGTATAATTTTAAGAAGCAATTATTGTGAATATCAAGGAAAGAACTTTTTGCGTACTAACATATGATTGACTAGATCTATAGGAGTTTGCAGAGTTGTTCGTGATACTAGCATGTAGATTTTTTTACCAACAACAATATCAACTAAGGAGCATGCAGATTTTGGAGGGACCCACGGATATATTCACTTTCTCTTTTAACAACTCTCCAACTCCTAAGATCACTAGTCTGGGGCTTTGAAGATTACTATGGTGATTCCAATCATGAACAATTCAAGTTGGGATTTCCAGGACCTAGAAATTGTCTACACAATTTTTGAAATCTTTTGGAGTTACCAAGTATGCAAACATGTGTTAATGAGATCTCGAGATATTGCTTCCTATTTTACACAAGTTCTACTTTGATGAATATATTCTGATGATGGATCCAATTTTTCTTTAATCCTTCTCATGTTATCATTTCAGCAAAATATAATTATATATATAAAAAAAACTTTCATTGGAAAACCAACATTACTAGCCAATCAAAGGCCAAAAATAAAAAAATAAAAAGAAAAACCTTTGATTGGAAAACCAGCTTGCTGGCCAATCAAAGGCAAAAAAAAAAATATTATTGGAAAACCAACTTACTAGCCAATCAAAGGCGAGAAAGGAGGAAGCTCTTCTTGAAAGGAAACCAATTGTTATATGGTGGCTTTCTTCTCAACACTATTTGACGATGTTAATAATAGGATGACAAAGACAACTAGAGGTATGATCAATTTATTTTGTTCTATTGTTTTATTGTTATTTTTTTGTAAGTTTCTCTATTATAGCTAGATCCACTTTTAAAGATTTCCAAAGAAGGAAAATAAAATTCATATCTCCCCTACTTAAAAATATGAAAAATATGTGCACCTCTTTACAATCAAACTTTTAGAGTCTAATTTATGGTAAACCATAAATAAACAACATGCATGAGTTTAGGTGTAGGAAATAAGGAGAAGCATGAGCTATGCATTTTGATTTTAAATATTAGACACAACAGAAGGAGATCCACACAAGAACTTGCTGTAAAAAAAAAATCAAAAGCAACAGAAAGAGATCCACACAAGAACCTATTGTAAAAGAAAGAAATCAAAAGCAACAGAAGGAGATCCACACAAGAACCTTCTGTAAAATAAATAATATCAAAAGTAAAATAAGGAGATCCACATAAGAACTTGTTGTAAAAGAAAGAAATCAAAATCAGCGAAGGAGATCCACACAAGAACCTATTGTACAGAAAGAAAATAAAAAGCAAGTAGAAGGAGATCAACACAAGAACCTACTTTGCACAATAAAGAAAATCAAAAATAGAAGATGGAGATCCACACAAGAACCTTCAGTAAAAGAAAGGAAGTTAAAAGCATCAAAAGGAGTTCTAAAAGAACATGTATTTGAACTATATATATGGAATGCATACATGCATAACCTCAATGCGGTGAAGACTATAGGAAGAGGAGATAATAATATAATGCATGAGGAAATGTATAAGATTAAGTGTGGGGAAATGATGAGGACATAAATTGGTAATAAATTACCATTATTTTTCATTCCAAGTTACATTTGAAAGTGGATTTAAATGTAATTTAGGAGCTTATAGTTTTCTTAAGATAGAATATAGGATATATATCTTGTTTATTCTTTAGAAAAATTTTGTTATCTATTTTTTTGACAAATCCTATTAATTATTTGGGAAACAATGCAAAGTCTTGTGAATGTAGGCCATAAAGGAAAGATAATGCTAGTATTGAAAAAAGTGGAATTCATTATGGATGGTATATCTAAACCTAAACTTGATTTCATATTTAGATTCATCTCAAAATATTATGTAAGTTAAAAACAAGAATCATCTCAATCGAGATCATATGCAAAAGTTATAGTTGTTTTAAGTTAGCTCCTTAACTTGTAGGCTTAGTTCCAAAACTCACAGAGTTAGTTCTGGAACTCACGGTGTAGTTCCGAACTCATAGAGTTAGTTACGGAACTCACGTCTTAGTTCTAGAACACACACGAGTTAGTTTCGAGACTCACAAGTTTAGTTCCGAACTCACATATTTTGATAGTTTTTAAGGAATTATGAAATATCAGAGAATTCAATGGAAACTCTATGTTTTTTTCATAACAATGTGTTTAAAAAAAACCTCATTCATATTTACTATATGTTTTACTAATAAAGATATATCTAACTTTTAGTGAGATGCGGCTCGAGGAAATGTGTATGAGATGAGCGCTAAAATTTCCATAAATAGAAACATAGAAGTCAAACAAAAATCTAAGAGAGGTTTTTGTTCATAACAATGTGTTTAGTAAATATCTCATTCAGATTTGCGATAAATTTTACCAATGAATATAAATCTAAATTTCAATGAACTATAACTTTGAGGAAAAAATGTATCGAAAAGCGTCAAAAGTATCAAAATTAAAAACAACAAATTAAAATTCAAAATCTGGGAAAGGGATTTGGAAAATATTATATTTTGAGAAACATATCCTTCCAATAATGTAGGAGAATAAAATCATTATGATTCTTTTTACCGAGGCAAGGAGAAGATTTGGGAACAAATATTTCTAAAATAAGTGAGATAAGACTTTGACTCTAATAATATATTTCTCTCCATATTTTGTGGAGATGGATTTCTTAGTTGTTAGGATCCGATTAAAGATAAGATTAGATTATATCTCAAAAAATAAAGAGTTGGTTAGATGCATAAATTATAAATGCAACCTTCCATGCTCGAGATATGTAATATATTTTTATCACAAAGAAATGAATTTGTTATTTTTCCTCTAATATTATGCACTTTTGAGTTAAGATCTCGAGGCATGGTTTAAATCATCTTATAAGGAATGAGCTAGACACTCATTCTAAGGAAGATGGGATATTTGTATTTGTGTTTTATTTTGAAATAATTTGTGTTTATTTATTTTTCTCGTAATTATTATCTTATTGTGATTGTTCTTCTCTTTCTATTGTAACATTCGATCTGTTGTAAACATGTAGGTGTTTCACTTAATTTAGTTTATTTCCAATTCTAAAACTTTAATTTATACAAATTTATTTATTCTTGCAAGTGTGTTTACATTTCTGCAAGTATGCATTTAAATTTATGTAAGTTTGGATTGTGTTTAAGGGAGTTGTTTTCAAGATATTTTTCTCTTAATGGATCAACCTTGGACACCAACCTAGTTGACATTATTAATGGAGAGGATTGAACACCGCCTCATCAACCTCCCAAAGCATGTCAACGGTGATCTTGACCACCACCCTACCTAGGTGATGATTCGTAAAACACCACCTTGCACAGGTGGCGGTTTAGAGACGTTCGCTCTGTCAGTAGGCGGTTCGAGAGATCGCTGATCTGCATAGGGTGGAAATCCTTTTCTTTAAAATAGAACCATCAATTCCGTAATTTTTCCAGAATTTTTTTTTACACTGTGTTTTAAAGATTATCCTTAGCTTAAATTTATATGCCTAAAGTCTCTAGTTGAAGGGTTTAACCATTTATTCATTCCATGCTTAAATTACTAAATTTAAAGATTTTCTATTTCAATAGTAACAAGAAAGCAACCCCAAAATTATTTTTCCAACAACATTCCATTCATGTTCAAAAGTAGGAATGAAGCTTATTCTATTCCTAGTATTATTGTTTTCCTTTCCACAACAATATGCAATTGTTATGTTTTTAACAAATTAAGTCAATATAATTTATTGCATCTTTCTGATCTGAACTACAACCATTTTCTCAAAAATAAAACACAACAACTATTATTCATTTAATATTTTCTAAGAATACATTTTCAATGATTTACAACATCCAAGTTTTCCTTCTTTTTTACTATAATACAACTTCAACACTTAATAATTAATTATTATTTTTTCTTTAAGCATAGCTCATTTCTTTCGATCTGAAAGAGATTTCTTTCCAATAATACATTATGAACTTGATAATTAAATATACAATACAAATTTTACTTTTAAATATAAATCTACTAGTCTTCCACCTTAAGTGGGAAATTACAAGAAGAGGTTTCTACAAGGAAGGATTTCTCTTTGATTTCAATAAAATATCCAAGTCCCAAATCTTCCACAAGAGCTAAAAATTTCTTCACTTTAATCACAAAAAAATAGGGAGAGGAAACACTCTCCACCTAACCAATAGTATGATGAGGAGAAGAAGCTTTCTCCTTATTGGCTCTCGAGCCCAACCAAAATGCAATAAGAAATGGATACAACTAATGGAAACAAAAAATACTTCCACATCACAATATAATTTTTACAACCATTTAACACACATTCAAATACAAGGTATCGATCAAAAGAATATACCTTTGAAATTACACAAGGGTTGAAATACAAAGCCAATGGAGCAAGGATCTATGGGGAGATCACTTATTTCTCCAAATGGGATTAGGATCCCACCTTAAAAACCATAAAAAAATACATCTCCATCCCCTACAAAACTCTTATGCCTCCCTCAAGATCATCTTATGCCTCCCACATTCTCTTACTGCCTCCCTACGGTCTCTTATGTCCCCCTCAAAAGAACCAAGTAAGAAAAGAAAGAATTTTCTTAGCATGAAATAAATTCTTATTCCCTCTACATATAAAATCCTCATAGCCTTCTCTGCCTACACCATAATTTGGAATTCTACCCATGAACCCAACCAACATGTGAACCATTTACTTACATACAAATAAACACATAGTAAAGAAAACAAGTAAAACAAGGGTATAGTTCCTACCTTTCCATGGTATAACTTTTATCAAAGAGTCATAGTCTAAGATCTTTCAAGCTCAATCCAACTCAAAAATTTTAAGAATTCAACCAAGAGTATTTCAAAAATTCTCTAACTCCTAAATACAAGAGCACCAACCAAAAGAAGTAACCCCAGACAAACAAGTAAACTTACATAAATAGAAGAAGGAAAGAGGAGGGTGAGGTTTTCCATGTAGAATGCTACATCACTTATCCTCAACTCCACATCACAAGTCAAACCTCAACCCCAATGCACATAAATTTGTGATTGAGAGGAATGAAAAACCACTTACACACACAATCAAAACCCACACCCTTGAGGATATAATTTAAATCCCATGTAAGAAAAGTGCAATAAATGTCACTTTTTGTCTTACAAAACACTTAATGGGGTCTATTTTTGACCCCCAATCCATAGGTAGGGTTGGTGGCATAAATTAAGAGGTGTGGGATAAGCTTAGGTTGTCCCACAAGCATCCAAAAATGGCCCTTAAGCCCAAATCCAAAATTCCAATGTAAGGTAGAGATTACAACAATCAAGGTCACATACACTCAACTTAAATAAAAATTTCAAAGGACCAACTACTCTAATAAATGACCTTTTTTTACATCCATAATTAACTTAATAAATATGATTAATCCACTTAATCCAAACACATTAATCAATAATGTAAAAAAGTGATTACATCAAAAATTAAATCACATACTCCAAAATTAAATAAAATACAGAGGAAAATAATTAGACACGAAACCTTTTGTCACAATTGGAGGTCACCCCCATGGGGACCCCTAATAAAAAAAAACTAAACATAACACATTACAAAAGTTTCCATGGTGACCCTTTTCTATCCATCTAGTATTCGAGTTGTGGTTGGTCTCCAATCCCCTTTTGATTGTTGTGATATAATTACGTGAAAAATCACACAATACCTCCTTGACCTCGTGGTCATTGTTATCTCTTGAAAGTGCACCTAGCGAGAGAGATGGCGGCGTGTTCTAGTTCTACAAAATATCTCTCTCTCGTAGATATAATGGGGACACCTCAAGTCTGTGGGTATACCTATTTTGAGGTGAACCTCCGAGGTTAAAAGGTCGGTTCCTTATTGGTGTTCACTAGACTACTTTCTGGGAGTTTTAGGGTTAGGAAGTGACTGAAAATGAAATAATTACTAAGGTGATACACCAAATTTGAATAAAGAACTTGACTTGAGTGGAATACACAACTGACTTGTGAAGAATTCTTTGTGTGCACGAACCAATTTGTACTTTCTGCAAAATGTAAGGGTAAAAACACTTAATTTGTACTAAGGGAAAATCACAACAGTACTAGTAAGCTAACATGCACAATGAAATTTAGCAAAAAATAGTAGATCTGTAGAGCAGGTAAAGTGACTAATCAGGGAATATTGATTCACAAGATTAATACTGGCATACACAAGACTGTAGAATAACTTGGAAAGGCAAGAGTAATTCAACATTCGGAGGGTAAAAGCGGCGAAAAATTGCTTCAGTACTCATATCAAAAGTTCTTCTGGGAAAAATCTCTAAAAATCCCCCCTTTTGTGCTTTGCAAGAGCACACAATATATAGCAAAAGTTCACTCCACTTCCTAAAATAGCCTCCAGGCTATACTCAGCCCATGTATCCTAATTTTATCCTTTATTTAATAATAAATAAGGGAATAAAATAATACAAACTAAAGCATGTGATGAAAATAGGCATTATCAGCCTTAGATACAATATAGTCAAACTGAAGTTGACTATTCTATTTTTAAGAAAGAAAGGTGAACAATTGCTAATTTTAAAATTTACTTGCTAGGCAAGTCTTCTCTCTTTGCACATGCAAGTTTGTCATCTTCTCTGTTTACGTCATGTTGTGAAGGCGTGTAAAAAATCATTTCCTGTGTATAGGCAAAAGGATGCAACCTTAGCCATATTTGCAAAAATAAAGTGAAGTGGGGACCATCTCCAAGGTATACATGTTTTCTGATTTCCTTCACTGATCTGGATAGTCACGAAAGTGACATTTGCAAATTTGTTTGAAAACCCCATGTGGGGACCACCTTTGGTTTGGAATGCTTGCCGCATTATAGATTTAGGCATAAGCATGTATATAATATCAAAGGGGACCACCCTTGGCTAGCCCACCATGCATTAGTTGATCCACCACCTTTGGACCTTGGCACATAATACAAATTTTTCCCTTTTCGGGACTTTTGGCATATAATGATTTGTTTGATTTTTCGGGCATGCACCATAGTTTAGACTTTGGATAGTCTTGGTGAATGATTTTTTTTGACTGTCCACGTGGGTTGGCCCCTCTCCATGATGACTCGACCCTTTCCATTCGTAGGCGGTGGAAACTTGACCTTAGGCTTGGTTTACTTGGATTTTGATGAGCTCTACCGGCCCTTGATCTTTGCTTTGGTTTCACTACCACCATTGATCTTCTAACTACGGGTTAGGGTTCCAGCCTGAGCATTTAATGTGGTCGGTGGCATTTAATTGGGCTCTATCATTTTGGACCCTGTGTAGACCAATCACCATTCATCTTGGCACTTGGCATTTGTTGGATCGTCAATTTTTAACCTCGGTTAGGGTTTTGGAACCCTAGTTCGAATGCAAGTTTATACTCGCGAGCTCACATTTGGTCACTTCATTTGGTTTTTCATTCTACGGGTGAAGCCCTGAAAATTTTTACCGCTCTCTCTGCATTTTTTACAAAATTCTTGGAGATTTAGATGTTTTTGAGCCTGCATACTTGTTCTTTGATCTTCGACGCCATTGTTGCTCGACTGGGCCTACATTTTTTTTTTATGGATTCAAGGTATTTTTGTTGTTTTTTCGTTTCTGTGTTTGGTTTCCCTCCTGTATATGATCTAAAGATCATTTTCATCTATTATTCTAGCTCTATATCACTTGTATGGAATGATAAATCCTTGTTTTCTCTCTGGTTCTCTACTTTTGGTAGCTAATGAGCTTGGTACGAGCCTGTAGAAAGAGATGCCGCATGGTTTGTTTGCTTGTTTCATTACTGGTGAGTTCTTTGCACTATTTCCTCTTTCTTTCGAGCTCAATTTTTCATTCTTAAACTCTGAATCTTGCAAAACCTTGGTTATAATGTTCATGTAAAATGAAAATATTTGTGGGTTATCTTTTCTGCTTTGACCTTGAGCTCGGAACTTACTTCATTTACATTTTGATGAACCTTTCTATGCTCGGGTTTGGATATTTAACCTATAAATCTAGCTCCAAACTTAGAAGTGTAGACTGTTTGATCTTTTACCTCGATATTCGAACTTTGTTTCATTTTCCTATAGATGTATATTTGGGCTTTGTTATTTGCTCTTTCGTTCTGTAGATGCACACTTGGAGTTTGTCATTCTTCTCCATTTTGTAGATAATTGGTAAACCTCAGCTGAGCATTTGTAAACTTAAAAGAGCTCTCCATTTGATTGTAGACTTGTATAGTTTCATCTTCCCCTTTATTTGATATGCTCTTTTTGCATTCTGTAGAGGTAAAATACTTCATTTCTTTGTAATTTTTCCTCGTAGATGTATGCTTGGCATCATGACATGCTTCCTTCCTGGACCTATATGAGTTCAAGCTTCTTGACTTGTTGTTGCTGTCTATGAACTATATCCTGGAAATGAAAACCTAGCACTAGTAGTCTATTTCCTTTGTGATTCATTTTCCCTTTGTAGATGTAATTCAAACTACTTTTATGAACTCTGTGCATGCATACTTTGACTTGTTGATCTTATTTCGTAAGGCATGCTTTAGCTAGACCTTTGTTGAGCTTTGTAGTTTACTCCTTCAGTTGGAAGATGAATGCTATCTTTGATATTCTATAGTTTGACATTTGCATTCAGGATAATGAATCCTTGGCAGTTGTATCTTTGGTTCTTTGTTTGCAAACATGATTGCATACTTTCTGTATAATGAAATAAATATCTCTTTTCTAGAAAATGAAGAAGATAATTAGTTTCTTTCTCTGTAATGACACTTCACTTTCCAGAAGTCATAGTAGCAAGTATATTTTAATTTCTGCATTATTTCTCAATTCTGTTTTAAATCGAAAGTCAATTTTACAAGGGGAGACTCTGAAATTTTTTCCAAAATCCTATTTTCTCTCTCCTTTTCCAGATTTTTGATCCAGATTTGAAAAATATCTTCTTATTAGCTCATTCTGACACTTCTTTCTTCTGTAACTATCTGACTGATGTTTGTGCTTCATTCAGTAGATGCTTTCTTCTTAACCAAGTGACTGATTTTCAATCAATGTTGCAACTTGTTCCTGCAAAATTCAAAAATGAGTTAGAAATAAATAGGCCTTTTGGCCTCTCTTGTATCCATGTGATTTATTTCTTTTTCCTTCCTTCTTCTGCAACTTTTTTTTTTTAACCTCCTTCCAGTGTCATTTACTCATCTGTTTCTTTCACAAGCTACTTCAGATTCTGCCCCTTTTAAATCAACTCTTAGCTTCCTTTGACCTTCTCTTTTCAGATTCACTTTATGAACTCTACCTCTTCCTAGTTGCCAACTCATCTATTTTTCTTTGTTTTCCTATTCCATGTGTTTTTGTACTTCTTTCTTTTAAGTACCATTAGATACATCGAATTCAAGATTTTTATTTGCTTTAGAACATGAGTATTGGAATAACATTGTACCCTGAGCTCAATTTGACAGATACTTCTCTTGTCTTGCAGGTGTTAAGAAATGGAGATGGAAGCGGAAGATGGAAGAGTTGAGATGGAGATGGAAAGGCTGAGGAGTGGAGATAGAAGACAGAAAAGGAAATGATGGGTTCCTTTTTACTCCTCTACTCTTGTTCTTTAGCACATGTGGTATTCTCATTTCCATGTATATGATGAGTCACTTAGTCATATCCCATGGCTTGTGTGGGAGAGCTTATGATCTCTTATGAATAAAGCATTAAATTGAAAAATGAGTTGATTATCTCTTTCTGCATTCAGTTTTCCTTTGATTGTACAATGATGTAGGCAACTCAATTTCTCAATAAAATGAATTAACATAAGGGATAACTTGAAGTGAATACCTGTAACTCCAGTGGATAATCATTGAATGAAACGTGTCTCTTTGCATGCTTTGTGATTATCTTAGCTTCCATTCTTCATTTTGACTCCTTTCTGCTATCTCCATTTGGACATTATTGTCACTGTTTGTTTGTCAATATTTTCTTGATGGAAGTAGCAGGAAAGGAATCAATTGTAATATTTTATGGCAGCGTAGGTAAATGCAAACTTATAAATCATTACAACTTTAATGAACAAAGAGCAATAAAACTGATAGGCATCAAGATAATAACCGTGAATCTGATTGTCCAAAATTGCCACTATGTCTATTGTTCCAAAACTATACACCTTACATATTCTGTAATCTGGTGTCTTCATCAGGATAACACAACTATCCTTCGGGGCTTGTGTTCTCTTGCTGAGGATATTCGTGAGATTGCAGACTATGTGAGTTGTTACGTTTTGTAATAGCACACATAGCTGCAGATTCCACTTAATCTCTTTCACAAATCAGCAATAACAAAAATAATCTGATGTAAATCCCTTAGCTTAGGTATACTTCACCAAAGTTGTCCATTGTAACAAAGTTTCGAGTTTCCCATTTTTGCACAAGTGCAAAAATTATCAACATCATATCAAAACATCAAAGTAAAAATATATGCATACAAATCAATAATCATCTCGCATATAATTAAATCATCATCAAGACTAAAAAGGCTATTTTTAAAATTTCAATAACATCTCAATTCTATCTTTGAAAGAGCTTAGAATCATAGTCAATATATATGCCAAAAAGACCACAAGATTAGTTCAAATGCTAAATCATAGTCAATAAGATGAAATTTCTGAATGTCGAAATATATATACCACCAACTTATCATCATCACTAATATAAAAATATATATATTTATGCCTCTAAGAATCCACACAAACATAATTTGAATCACAATTTATTAGTAGTTAAAATATCTCTATCATCTAACATCATGTTAAATTGAAATGATACAATAATATCCATGTCTATAGTTAACAATAATTGAAATCAAAATATAATAAGTGTCAAAGAGTAGTCGGCACTACATGGGTAATGTTTTAGGTAAATTCTTAGTTGTTGATCCCAAGAATGAAATTCATTATCATACCACATTTTCTCATATTTTGGTGGATATGGATATGTCTCTAGACTTTCCACTTACCATGGATCTTAAAGTCAAGGATACCACATGGACACAAAACTTGGATTTTGAAGGATTTCCTTTTAGATGCAGAACTTGTTTTCCTTTAGGACATCTAGCTTCTAACTTTCCTTACATTAAGAAGCAAATTAAGGGATGAGTTTCATGGTGAAAGGATTTTAAAACAAATAATTTAGTGGTATATGCTCTTGAGGACAATGATGGTGAAAATGATTCAGGTAGTCCTATGGATAGTCATAAAGAGAAGGAGGAGGATAATCACAATGAGAAGAAGGGTGAGTTCTCTTCCCCTAAACCTTCTCTTACTGAAGGAATAGGGGGTTGTTTCTTAACCCCCTAGATCTCTGCAGAACTCATTGTTCTCCTAACAAGGAGGTTCTTGAAATCTATCTTCCTGTCCACTCAGATGAGAATGTGGATCCTAATGGGGATGGATGGAAGGTTGTGAACAAAAATAAGAAAGGAAAAACTGGTAATTCCCCTCTCAAGATGAGCCTAAGATCCCATATGGGAAATGGCATTGGTAGTTAGGGTGGCTCTTTGGGTTGTGGGTCAAGTAGTTTTGACCTACCCTCTTTGGGGGCCCTTCCTCCTTTTGGTTTCTTTCCGCTTTCGGTTTCTTTTGGCTTATCTAGATGTTTCACCTTTGGCCTTTGGGGCCTTGTTCCATGTAGTTTTCTTTTGTTCTTTATTGCTTATCTTTCGGTTGTACAGGGTTCTCGATCCCTTCAAAATCTACTTTTTACCTAATCTAATAAAAATATAAATATAATTATTCAATGTTTATAAATGTAATATTAAGTTTGAAATAAATTGAATGTTACAAATGATTTTAAAAATATAGAATATCAACTAGCTTATGTATTCTAGAATAATTTATGTAAAAGATGTCCAAGGTGCCTATTTCACTTGTGTTGAGAATTCAAAATAGGTGTCTAATGATACGTCAAAAAAAAATTACATTGATTATTTTAAGATAGATATATAATATTTTATAAAGATTAATATGATTTATATTTTATATATTTCAATAAAAAAAGTTTAATCTTAAATTTAAATTAAATAATATGTATGTACGTATATATGTATATGTATGTATGTATGTATGTTTATACACATATATAATAACAATAATATTGGATTTTTATAAAAATAGTATCAATATTTGCTTTATATGTTTTCTTATCATGCGCTTGCATACATATTTTTATTTATCACCTAAGGCTTAGCTCTGTTGATTCCCCAACAAAAATCATATAGATTGAACTAATACATTTATATTAATGTTTTTTAAAATGCATGGCATATAATATGTGGACATATGTGTCACTAAGGAGACCATTGTTGAGGTCACATTCATCTTATTCTTGGAGGGCCTCAAACTCTTCAAGGATAAAACCAAGTGCAAGCATGAAATCACCACTTTTTTGTCCCTAATTAGAGAATTATTATGTATAATGATGACATTCCTAGAAGTATTCTTCCAAATCAATGGTCAGATGTATGCATGGTGGTAATGAAATACCTTACCCTTGAAGGTAAGTTTAGGAAAATCTTCTCCTACCACCTCTCTATTCTCAACTACATATGAATAAATCAAGCTATGAGCTTTCCCTATTTTATCTTGAGATCCATAACGTATTTTAATCTATAATTTTTAAAATGACAAAGTGGATGTTCCCCTGCATCAGGGTTTAATCATGTTACTATTCCAAAATGGTAAACCCTTAATTCCCCCTCATCCTTTGGTTCATAGTGAGTTGGAATCGACAAAAAACCATTTTTATGGCTATGAAACATTTCAAAAAGGATGGTTATGGGATAACACAGATGAAATTTATGATGTTCTCTTTAATATAAGATAGGAAATAAGGAATGGGGGATATTCAAATAGTAAATAAAAATGATAGAATTGTTTTGGTCTAGGAAGCTATATTGTTTAGGGATGAATCCACCGTAGATATCATCCTCATTAAAAAAAAATTTCTAGGAATTAGGGAGTGCCATCAAAAAATTGAGGTGTGTAGTAAAAGTATTGGAGGCATAAACACAAATTTTCATGCGAAGAACAAACAATTTCTATTCTATAAGACCAAATTTATAAGACCAATGCTAAGGGAGGTAAGGAGAAAATTAATCTTGTGACGAGTAGCTCGAGGCAACAAGGAATGCATTGATACTTGATGGAAAAGACAAAATTGAGAAGACTCTTAAAAAATCATTATTTCATAGAAGGATAATGTTGCAAGTGCTATGGATATCATCACAAGTATAAGGGAAGGAATAGAATCCCTCACAAGTAAAGTGAAATTAAGGTGGCCCTTTGGCTACCCTCTTGGTTGTTTACCATGTTGGTTTATTCTAATATCCTAGCAATATCTTATGTTTTTGTATTACTCTATATATATATATATATATATATATATATATATATATATATATATATATATATATATATATGTTTACTAATCTTGGTTGTGCCTTGCTTTGGGGTTGCCTTTTGGTCAAGCCTATTTGACTTAGCACCCTCTTCTATTTTTCGATGGGTCTTCTTCTTCCTACATTATTTTTGTAAAGAGTTTTTGTTCCTTTCAAAACTTGACCTTTCTCAACTTATCTAATAAAAATTTAAAAATTCATGGTAGAGTTAAAAATATGTATATTGTAGTGTCATTCAATAAATAAACTTAATCACATTAATCAAAATATATCCAACCTATAACATTTGTTTTTTAAATTGTAGTATCTTGTCAATATATTTGTTCATAATATGAAATAGAAATAAATTCACACAGGGTTCTCCAAATAAAATTAACACTATGTCATACTATATTTTTCTCATAAAATCAAGATAATTTCCTCTTCTAGATCAATGAAAATAAGACAAATCTCTATAATTAAATCATGTGTCTTAAAACAATTGTTCTTTAAGAGGCCATATGATACCTCGAAAAAAAAAAATATTGCATCTCTAGGTGAGTTAGTTTTTTTACTATAGGTAAATGAGGGTTAAGGGGACCCTACCCAAAGACATCAGTGGAGAGAAATATATGATAAAGAAGAAAATACGAGGCTACCTCTTCTAGTGGCAAAGAGAAACAAAGAAATAAGGTACAAAGAAATTAACAAAAAAAAAAAACAAGTAGCTATCTCTTCAAAGTGATCCATTTCAATTAGATTTTAAATGCATATTAAGGGGAGAGATCTTGCCTTTCTTTTTATTTTTCACAACTTTCCAATCCTTTTCCATATTTGGATGTTTATTTTCATTATTATGGATTGGAAGCAGAATTTCAAAATTCTTCTTGGGATTTTGGGAAACACGAGGAAAGGAACAAGTTCCCTTTTCAAAAACTATCAAACCCTCATCCTTCCTTCCATCATATTACATAGGAAACATATGTGGAAGAGGAAGCACTTTGTCCTTTTCTACAATAAGACCTTCAACATATAATTCACCAAAAGTTATCGTGGGTTAGAAATCTTCCACCAACAGCTTCTACCTTTAACATGTTTTCTTACCAAGTGACACTCTAAAGCTAAATGGCCAATAGAAAAGCATTTTCTACACCTAAAGGGAAAACCTTTATAACTCTGATTTCGTGTTCAAGTTCTATCTAAAATTTGAGTTTAATCATGCCTAGGAAATCAACAAAAGTATCCATATCCACCAAGATTCTAACATACATTGTGCACTCAAAATATTCAAATTTTTTATCAATCACCAAACATTTTCCC
The DNA here is from genome assembly GCA_018340775.1 of Taxus wallichiana var. yunnanensis. Taxonomy (NCBI): domain Eukaryota; kingdom Viridiplantae; phylum Streptophyta; class Pinopsida; order Cupressales; family Taxaceae; genus Taxus; species Taxus wallichiana. Next base: position 103,178,209 of record CM031241.1, read on the forward strand.
AAAGTGTTACCTATATAGGTGAAGTAGCTCTCCAACCAAAATTGGAGGGGAAAATAAGGAAGATAGATCTAGACCATATTAACTAGGAAAGTATCACAAATCAAGTTAAACAAAGGAAACCACGATTTCATCAAAATAAAATGGGATTAAAAATACCAGACTTTCCAAAAATAAAATCTATGTTTGAAGTATCGAATGCAATAACGAAAAAACCATGAGCACTTGGAAAATTATATAGCCTACCTTTCATGATGGGATCCCAATGACTGGACATCTAGGCATGAATCGCAGTAGTCTACGATTTTTTTTATTGAATCTACAAATCAAACCATTATCCCTAATTGAAGATTCAGATTACAACATCTCTTTGCCAAAACAAACTGATGTCGTAGATTTTACATAATCCATATGCTTAGTATGTATGTTATCTACAAAAACATTATTCATCATACCTTTCCCTTGCAGAGCATCCTTGAAAGATGCCCGAATAGGGCCCCTGAATGAGTTTGATTCTTTAACATATAAATACAATAGCATTTAGTTTCCACATGAAATCCTCTCTAGATTTAAAATATCCATCGATGGCATAGGAATCAATGCAAAAATAGAACCACCAGAGCTACTTCTCTTAGATGAATTATTTGATATAGTAATCATTTCATAAATTTTGTTGAAATGTAGGATAATGTCATATACCTATTTAGTTTTACCTTGACATAAAGAGTGTAAAGTATCATATATATCCCTAGGGAATTTATTACAACTAATGTGGGATAGAAAACAATCTTTAAGTTCTAGAAAGGTACTAAGTGACCAGATTAGGGAGATGTGTAAACTAGTACATAACATATCTTGTGAGACTCTAAGGAAAAGATATGATAATTAGTTTATCCTTGTGATATGAAGTCATAACTTCCCTATAATTATTAATATGTAGATAAGAATATTAGGTACCTTAAAAAATTTGAAAGAAGGCATGTGTTGTCGTGCGAATCTGCAACAAGGAAATTGGCAATTTCCAAGCATGAAAATGACACCCTAGTGTAAAATGGAAATTCCATTTGATCATTTTCTAACTTCCCATTTCAAATAAAAATTCAAGGAGTTAGAAAATACCACCAAAAACTGCTCATTTCGATGTTTTGTGGAAAAAAATTTCCCAGGACGCACATGTTCAACAGAGATATAGCTAGGACCTAAAATCCTCAAATACCGATTCTAGTTCAATGTGGAAAAGTCGATATTTTTATCTGGATAACTAGGACATGAAGGACATGTACATTTCTAAAATCTCTACCCAAAAATGAAAGCTAAGTGCTTTGCATAAAAATTGGATATTTTTTCCGCATGTCCCAAGTACAATCAGGCCTCTTGTTCACCGATTTCCCACATCGGCCGCATCTCTGTGGAATCAAACATTCTTTCCCACATGTCCAAAATACTACTGCACCTTCCCTCCTGAGTTCCACGATTGGCCTCTTTCTCTATAGAAAGGTTAAGGAAAATGCACTTTGTAATGTTCTATGGCATTTTTGACTTTTTGTTCCAAATGTTCCAAGTGTTTGTGAGCCTCCCGATCACCGATTTCCCACATCACTGCATCGATTGAATCACATCAAGTGTGTCCATCGCTTCCCGATGTCTCAAGAACCATCGAGAAGGTGGGTTTCTCGGAAGACTTTGAATTTGTGAGCTTTATTTCACAAAGGTAATAAAATTCAAACGATGACGTGCAACCCGCAACCAATAAGATGATGACACATAGCTAAGTTGAAAAGTCAAAGTAGGTCATTGGAGAGCTTTGAGCCTTTGAGCCTTTTATGGTGAAAAGATTAAAATAATAAAGGTAAGTCGCTTCCCCGCAACCAATCATAGGGGGCCATGTGTTCAATTACCCATTAAAAACTCAAATTGGAGAAGCGGGTTGGCATAGGAACTTAAGGTTTTGAACCTTTTCACTAAAAAGGGTTAAATGTGAAAAAGAGAGTCATGCAGAGGCCCTGTTTCCAATTAGAATGTGCCACATTTTCGAGTAGAAAGGTCCAACTGAGAAAGTTGGTCGGTAGAGGAATTTAATTTTTTTTTTTGAGAGCTTTTCCTCCAAAAGAGTTAAAATCATAAATCCAAGCCACAATTCCACACCCAATCGACCCGAGCAAAGTGGAGCGAGCTGAATTGTTCCAAAATGTTGATTTTCTCCAAAGTGGAAAAATGTGAAAGGGATTTACCCATGCCCACTCAAATCACTTTCTACCATGTGGGTAGCTTGCATTCAAATTTATCAAATGTAATGGCCACATTATGAAAAACTTGGTTTTTTCCTACCATAGGCATTTTCTTTGTGATGGAGAATTTGAAGGGGTGCTAATGATTGGACAATTTGTAACCACTTCATGAAAAGGATTTAAAGTTTCTTGATGAAATTTCTAGGGGGCGATTGATTTTATAAAAATCTAGAGTGGTCTATACCGGAAAACACAAAAAAGGCCATTCTTCTTCTACTTCCCTTCTTCCTCGAATTTCTTCCATTCTCAAGCTATGTAAAAATCCTATTCGAGCTTCAATAACAAAACAAGGAATTTTTTTCCTCTTTTACTCGAGGAATTGATTGGTACTTTGGGACTAATGAGTTTTATTTGGTCTTGTAGCTAGGTTTTGCAGATTTCTTCTTCTTCCAAACTTCAATGCATGTAATGAAACTTCGATTAATGTGTGTGGGAATATTATATTCTAAACGTAACATTAGTTCTCCTACCTTCATTCCCACTCTTAGAAAAACTTCTTCCCTATCGAGAAATTTCTAGCTTTGCCACAAGGTTAGTGGATTGCCCCCCTATTGGATCTTTGGTCGAAAGGCCACCATTGAAATCCATTTTTTCACGCATGCACATACAAAGCTACATCATTCAAGTAGAGGGACTTAGACTCCCATAGCATTGGATGGAAACCCACAAATTTTCCCATAGGACAAATTTTCTTGCCAATATTTTTCACGGCCATTATCGGGCAGATTTTGTAGCATATGCACCTAAAAAAGACTACAATGTCATTAAAAATAAAATAAAAAATTGAAAAAGAAATTTTCTGGAGGTTGAATAGTTATATGGGCTACATGGATGCAAATCATGGCTATTCTAGGAAACCCTCCAATTGAGAGACTTTGTTTTATCTTCCACATCCAAGAAGACATTGCTTCAAATATGAGGGAATATATTTGGCATAATAGACATAGTTCCATTCATTACTTCATTTCCATAAGAGTTATGAACCTATAAGAAGAATGTGCTACTGAATTGGAGAGGAAAAGACAAATTCTAGCACTCAAAAGAAGAGCATAGACTTTCAATATGGTTGATAGAAGATACACCCAGCACTTTGAGACAAGGAGGAAAAGTTGATCCCATGTTTGAAGAGCTTGAAAGAGAGGCAAGATCTGAAGAAGAGATAAGATCTCAACTTGAAGAGATTGAAAGACTCCAAATTGAAGCAAAATAAAGAGCAACAATGAGAAGAAGCATCCTTAGCAAGGTTTGAAGCTAGAAACAAAGATAGAATGGGTGATCATTAGCATGAGGTACGTAGAACCAATGTTCATGGGGAAGAAACACTAGTCCACTTTCTCTCCCCCATCCACTCCATGAGCTACCAAGGGTTCAAGAAAAAAACTTCCCAAAATTTGAAGGGGATGGTTCTCAACTCCTCGAAGAGTATGTGGCAACATTTTTCACTTCTTGTGGTGTGTTGGGAGTTGATAATGAAGATGTGTTAGTCAGGATATTTGTAGAATAACTCCAAGAGAAAGTTGTTGAATGGTTTTACATGCTTCCCCCAAGGTCTGTCACTTGTTGGAAGGACATCGAGTGCATTTGAACATAGGTTCAAGAGCACAGATGATTGTCGGGACCTTCTCGGTCTAGTTGGTTCAAATGAAGAAAGAAACCTCTGATCAATGAGAACTTTGTATAAAGTTATGATATATTTAATAGAAGAATCCCCGAGGATGTGGTTCCCCTGAAAACAACTTGAAGAGGTTCTTCACTAGTTATTTTCCACAAGAAGTAGGTTTCTTCCTTAGAAGAGCCCAACCAAGAACATTGAGGGAAGCTCAAGACTTTGCAATTGAGACTGATGATGATCTAATCCTCTCTAGAAAGGTAAAGTCCCAAATGAAACCAAAAAGGTCATAGTTCAAGTTCGGTCACCACAGATCCCATGTTCCAAAATATGGCAAATGACTTGGTTGCCTTTAAGAAGCACCTTTCACAAATCACAATGAGGATTTCTCCAAGGAGACCAAATCCTCTTGATAGACAAAGAATTTCTCCAACTCCTCGTAGGCTTGCTCTTGAAGCACCACCAGTCGATGCCATTTGTGACACAAGAGAGTCAAGAGAAGGAGCACACATTGATGAAATTGAAGAAGAAAGCATGGAAGATATGAAAAATACCTTGAAATTGAAGAAGTTGATATACACAATGGTATGATTGAGTATGTTGATGATGATGAGGAAGATGATAAAGAAGCCCCAAGCTTCTCATGTGTTTTTTCACTCAAGCACGGTCCAAGAAAGGTACTTCATCTTTAACATCTATAAGGGAGAAGAAGAACATATAATATTTTCATCTAGAGGTTACACAAAACAAAATCATCAGCAAAGGATCACCATTACCACCTTCCATAGAATCAGCCAAAGCAAAACCACAGTCAAAGTTTCCAAATATCATGCTCCTCTACCAAGTAAGTCATTTTTTCTTCTCCCATCTCTCAAATTGTTAAGAACACTTCTCCTCTAAACATTGGTCTTACAAAAGCATCTAAAGTTCAATCAAAGACTGCACCCTCACTCCCTTTCAAGCCAATAGTTACACTTGAGAAGGATAACCCAACACCAAAAGTAGAAAAACCTCTACCATGTAAATATTCCTCTAATTTTGGAGCATCTTCATCATCCACCATAACTCCATTTGATTTTGTGGAGCATGCAAATGAAACCAAAGTTCAGCTCTCTGAATTAGAATATCTACAAACACATCCTACTCAATTTGACAGATTCATTAATGCGGTTGGTGGTGGTAACCTATATCCTCAAACAAAATTCTAAATGCTTACTCCCTACACCATCCACATCATCTCCTCAAAATGCTTTCCCTTAGTGCCTCCACCACCAACAAGGTGGAACCTTTTACCTATCACTCCTCATCAAAGGATTTTAGTTTGAATAATTGTATGATAAACTCGGAGCCTCTAATAATGTGATGCCAACCAAATTTGAAAATGCTCTAGGCCTCACTTTGACCCAAGTAAATGGCACATGATACTCAATGGAATCCAAACAAGTTTCATTGGTAGGAAGAATCAAGGATGCACAAGTAGCACTAGTGAATATCTAGACAAGAAGTTGCTCATGACCATACTTGTAGCACATCCCAACATCTTTTGGTATACTTTTGAGCACAAATTTTTACAGATACCTAGGTGGATAAATAAAAATGATTGGTCATCTGCGAACTATCCTAGTAAAAGGAGGGATGAAAAAGTTGTTGCCAATGAAAAAGATGAAATTTACAAGAAGAAAGTTTGATGATCTAAGAGCCAACATCCTCTTTCAATATTGTGGACTAGGAACTACTTCCTCACATCACAAAAAGAAGAGAACTTGCCACTTCTCATGGAGGAAGAAGAAGATCAGATTTTGACTATGTAATGTGATGGTAGTCATTCCGTAGTAGGTTTAGGAGCTGGTGTAGTATTATAATATCCTTCCATTGAGGTGTATCCTTTTACCTACAAGCTACAGCTTTGACAATAAAACAACACTACAAAATATGAAGCATTACTCTTAGGCATGAATGCAAGAAGACATGGGAATCAAGAGCCTAGATGTAAAGGTGATGCGAGAGATTATAGTAAAGTAGTTCACAAGGTAGTACCAAGTGAAAAATCCAAGGCTCATACATTATAGAAATAGAGTATGGGACTACATTGAATATTTTGATGCATTCTCCATTGAAGCTATTCCAATGGGAGTAGAATGAAAAGGATGATTCTCTTGCGGTGTCATCTTCCTTGATAACACCTCGTCCCTCTCTTGAAAAGATAAATTAACCATTGAAATGTTATTTAGACCTAGTGAACCAGTAAATGTAAAACATTGGTAGGTCTTCAATGATGAATACTAGATCCTAGCCTTCTTGGAGCAAAAGGGATAACTTCAACAATATCTTCTTTAAGGAAGTGAAAACCCACACCGAGAAGAAATACTCAAAGAAGAGAAAGAGGGTATTGAAGGGATTAATGAAGAGGGAGTAATAGATTGAGAGGAAACAAAATCCCCAAAGGTGTTATCTCTTTAGGAGACCTATTTGATAAGCATGCTAGATTCATCCAAGAAAGGAAGCAAAGTCTCTACTCATTGTCCATCTGATTTTGATGAGGAAAACATTGGTACATCCGATGATCCAAGGATGGTCAACATTGGTAAATGATAATCACCAAGGAAAAGAGAAATTTTGTTTCACTACTAAAGAATTACTCGACATTTTGGCTTACTCCTATAATGAACTCAAATCTTTCTAACCAAAGGAAATGCATCATTCAATTCCTTTGAAGTGAGGTTTAATCCCTTCGCTTAGAAACAAAGGCCTTACAACCCAAGGATTGCTAATACTATCTAAGAGGAGGTGACAAAGATTCTCAATGTAAGGATCATCTTTCCCATTCATCACTCAACATGGGTGGCTAACATTATGCTAGTAAGAAAGAAGAATGATGAAATAAGGATTTGTGTAGACTTTCAAAATCTAAATCAGCATCTCTCAAAGGCAATTATCCTCTTGCAATCATGGATCACATTTTACAAGTAGTCATTGGATTTGAAATGCTCTCATTGCTTGATGGATTCTCAAGGTATAACCAAATCAGAGTGGCGAGAAGAGGATTGCAACAAAGCATCCTTCACAATACCATGGGGCACTTTTTCCTATAGCGAGAATGCCTTTTGGTCTAATCAATGCGGATATACTTTCCAAAGGGAAATGGACTTAGCTTTCAAAGATGCGAAACATTGCATTGTCATATACATTGATGACCTCACAATATTTTCAAAGAAGAGAGGAGATCATATCTACCACTTGGAGCAAGTTCTTGCATGGTGTAGGAAACATGACATTTCTCTCAATCCTAAAAAGTGCATCTTTGGAGTTATAGAAGGCAAGTTAATAGGAAACATTTTGAACAAACATGGATCCCACATTGATCTTAAGAGGATTAGAACCATTCAAGCATTGGCCTTACCCACTAGGAAGAAGGGATTTCATTCATTCTTTGGGAAGGTAAACTTTCTTTGTTGTTTTGTGCCTAAGTTTGTTGAGTTGAAAAAGTACATCACTTCCATGATGAATCCTCAAGAAAGTTTCAAATGGAACAAGGAAGGGAAAGAATAATTTGAGGAGATCAAGAAAGCCATTTCCAAAGCTCCAACTTTTGTATCTCTATATTTCAACAAGGAGTTCATCATGTATTCCTATGCATTAGAACATACTCTCTCTATTGTCCTTATTCAAAAAAATGATGAGGGTTTGGAGGCACATATTTCTTTCATGAGCTTCCATTTGAAGAAGCATGAGCTAAAGTACAACCAAATGGAGAAACATGCCTATGTAGTGGTGAAGGCTATAAAAACTTCATATTTTACATTCTCAATTATCATATAGTGGTGATGGTCCTGGCAAAAGTGCAATCAAGTCCATTTTGACTCAACGAGATCCTAGAGCTAAGAGAGGATGTTGGATTAAAAATAGTTAGGAATATAACTTGGAGAATAGACCCTCTAATATAGTAAGAGGGAATGGCTTGTGCAAGCTGATAGAAAAGATTAAACTCTCAAAGCTCATCATGGGGAAGAATATGGTACTTGCTACACTTCTTCGAGATCATCCCACAAGTCTTCTTTGTCACCAAAATGGATGAATGGTATGTAGATCTTGCATACTACCTCAATAATGGAGAATGTCCTTCCTATATTGATTACAAGAAAAGAAGAAATATCAAGATGAAGGAAGCCACGTTTGTGATATGGAATCATGCACTTTATAAAAGAGGCCTAGATGGTTGTTTCCTCAGGTGTGTGGATAAGGAGAAACAAGAAAAGTTTCTTAAGGCATATCATGACCTAGCATGTGGTGAACATTTCTCAAGTAATGGTCACTACACACAAGATTCTCTAAGGAAGGTATTACTTTCCTTCTCTCTTTGTAGATACTCAATATTGGGTTTCTAAATGCAAAGCATTGCAATAATTTGTTATAAAACCACAACTAGCTACATTCCCACTCAGTCCTATAGTCATTGAAGAACCATTTCAACAATGGGGGCTACACTTCATTGGTTTTTGAACCTCATTCAAGTGTAGGACATAATTATGTACTCATAGAATCGAATATTTTACCAAATGGATGGAATTCATTCCAATCAAATAAGCTAAAGACTAAAAACGGTATGCAAATTCATCAAAGAGAACATCATAGTTCATTTTTTAGTGCCATAGAAGATTGTTGTAGAAAATGTCATATATTTCTCTTTAAGGTAGCTAATGAGTTTTGTTATGGCTTTGGAATCTTCCTATCTCATTCTTCTAATTACTATCCATAAGGAAATGGGTAAAGCCTAATCAAGCAACAAAAAATAGTGACCATTTTTCGCAAGCTTGTAGATGATAATCAAAGGAATTGGCACAAGAATTTGTATGATGCATTATGGGTGGATAGGATCACTCCCAAAAAGGCTATAGGTATGTCACCATTTATGCTTTGATGTATGGAGTTAAAGCAAAGATTCCCCTCACAATTGAGACATCATCTCTCAAGTTGCTACAAGAAATAGAACATGGTCAAGACAAGGATTACATTGACAAGATAATCCTCTTCTCGAAGAAGCTAGAAGAAAGTAGGTTCCAAGTGGTGGATCAAATTAAGGAGCATCAGTTGAAAGTGAAGAAAATATTTGACAAGAAGACCAAGGCAAGGGAGTTTAGAGTTGGAGACCTTCTCTTGTTTTTGGATAAAAGAAGAGAACCAAAGGGCAAGCCATGGAAAGTTTGATTCATTGTGGTCTGGGCCAATTAACAATTCATGGAGCTTGTGGTGAGAATATTTTTCTCCTCTCATACTTCGATGGAACTCCATTGGAATTTCCTCAAAGCGAGCAATACTTGAAGTTATATCATTAGTGAAAGTGTTATGTTCCCCACCTTATATCATATGTGTGTTTTTCCCCCTCTTCTATCATGTGGTTTTGTTTTCCTTTCTCTTGTGTGTGGTGTTGTTTGTGTGTTCCCTTCTTCCTTATTTCTTTCCTTAATTGTACATAACTCTACAAGGCCCAATGGATAAGGCATTGGTGAACATTATATGTTTTTAAATTTGAGATTTTGGATCCTCGTGCCATGTCTTTGCCATGCTTAATGCATGACAAGTCCCCAAACTAGAGCCACTTGTTGCCATGTGAATCTCATGCAACAAGGAAATTGGAAATTTCAAGCATGATAACAAGACCCCAATATAAAATGGAAATTCCCTTTGATCAATTTCTAACTTCCAATTTCAAAGAAAATTCAAGGAGTTAGAAAATACCACCGAAAAACTAGCTCATTTCGATGTTTTGTAGAATTTTTTTCCCAAGCTACACAAGTTCAATAGGGACACCTGGAACCTGAAATCTTGAAATAGCCAATTCAAGTTCAATGAGGACAATTTAGATCCTTTTATCCAGGAAAGCCAGACACGAAGGATGCGCATTTCTGAAATCTCTTCCCAAAAAGGAAACTAAGTGATTTGTGGCAAAATCAGATATTTTTGTCCCGCATGTCCCAAGTAAAGAGGGCTTCTTATTCACTAATTTCCCACATTGTTTTCATTAAGCAAATCAAACATTCTTTTCTCATGTTTCGCAAGTACCACGCACCTTCACTCCTTGATGGGTGACTTTCTTGAAAAAAGGTTAAGGAAAATGCACTTTGCAATGTTATGCGGTATTTTCATACTTTTTGTTCCAAGTATTCCAAGTCCCGTGGGCCTCCTATCGTTGATTTCCCGTGTTTGCCCGCAGCATCCCTCACATCCCAAATTCCCACAAATTTTTGGGAAGGTAGGTTTCAAAGTAATTTGAAGTTATGATCTTTATTTAACAAAATGGAATAAAAGTCAAATGATAATGCATAACCCTCAAACCAATCAAATGACGACACATAGCTAAGTTGAAAAGTCAAAGCGGGCCATTGGAGAACTTTGATCCTTTGAGCCTTTTGGGTGAAAAGGTTAAATGTATAAAGGTAAGCCACTTCCCCACAACCAATCATAGGGTGCCACATGTTTAAGTACCTATTGAAAAGTCAAATTGGAGTAGTGGGTCGGTGGAGGAACTTAATGTTTTGAACCTTTTTCACTAAAAAGGGTTAAATGTGAAAAGAGAGGGCACACCATTTCCAATTAGAATGCACCATGTGTTCGAGTAGAAAGGTTAAACTAGGAAAGCAGGCTAGTGGAGGAATTTAAATTTTTTTTGAGATTTTCCTCCAAAAGATTTAAAATCATAAATCCGATCTCATGATTCCATAACCAATCGACACTACCAAGTATTGAGTTCAAGCAAGGTAAACGGGCCGAATTGTTCCAAAATATCAATTTTCTCCAAAGTGGAAAAATGTGAAAGGGCTTTCCCATGACCCTCCAATCGGTTTACGCACATGGGTGGCTTGCATTCAAAGCTACGGAAGCTAGATCAATGGTCTAAAATCAAATTTATTAAATGTAATAGCCTCATTATGAAAAAACTAGTTTTTGCCCGCCATAGGTATTTGTTTCGTGATGGAGGAATCAAGGGGCACTAATGATTGGAAAATTTTTAACCACTTCTTAGAAAGGTTTTAATGAGTTATTAACGCCATTTCCATGGGTTGGCGATTGATTTTGTAAAAATCTAGAGTTCTATGTACCTTGAAAACATAAAAAAACACCATTCTTCTTCTACTTCCCTTCTTCCTTGAATTTCTTCCATTCTCAAGCTATGTATGAATTTTTTTGAGTTTCAATAACAAAAGAAGGAATTTTTATCCTCTTTGACTGAGGAATTGATTGGTACTTTGTGATCAATGAGTTTTATTTGGTCTTGTAGCTAGTTTTTGAAAATTAGTTCTTCTTCCAAACTTCAATGCATGTAATGAAACTTCTAATTATTGTGTGTGGGAATCGATATTCTAATTGCAACATTAGTTCTCCTAACTTCATTCCCACTCATTTTCCTACTCTAGGAAAAGTTCTTCCCTAGTGAGAAATTGCTAGCTTTGCCACAGGGGTCATTGTTGTGCCCATGTTGGATCTCCGGTCGAAAGGCCACTATTGAAATGCACTTTTCACTCATGCACATACGGAAGATGCATCGTTCAAGTAGAGGGACTTAGACTCCAATATCGTTAGGTGGAAACCCTCAAATTCACCCATAGGATAAATTTTCTTTCCAACAACATGAAAATATTATTAGGAATTGAGATTGGAAAATTTTACGCTAAATAGAATTTCAATAAATAGTTTTGGAATCAATACTTACATAGTAAGGTTTTCTTCCTAGAGGAAATATAATGTTACAAACATTGTACTATATGCATAATACAAAGGATGTATTATCAAGGTATGGCTCGAAAATCTAGAGTATCATTCAGGGTTGTACCTTAACATTCATAGGTGTTATAGGAAAACTATTTCATTTAAAATCAATCTAGGGTGATGTGTCATTAGGTAGAACCTGGGATTCTATGGGCTTGGTATCACATTGAGGATCTAGAGAAATAGTACCATTATTCAAAAGTAAATCATTCACAGTATGAGAGGAAGCTATATTATGTGTATCACATATAACTACATGAGAATCAAAATGTTCATTTCTGTTAATAGAAATAGAAACAATGCCATCATTATGCACATTATTGTTTACAAGTGGTGCAGATGAAAAACTAATAGAATGATTGCATTTTATTTTTAGGAGGACAGGTAAGAACTCAACTTGTGTCAATTATAGTATGTGTAATAGTAATGGAGTCATTTTTATCATTGTTACATTCAAGAGTTGTTGTAGAACCATTAATGATGCAAGAAATATTATTTATTTCAAATTAAAGAGAATAGTATAAACACCAATGTAATCACATGTAAAAGTTAAATAATTTGTTAGAATTAATATTGATACTATACTTTCATTCAAAAGGATTATTAGAAACACATTTTTATTCATTGAGATCATGTGCAAGGAAAGAAGAATCATCATGTGTGTCATCACTAGGGAATTCACTATGAAAATATTCTAGATCATTATCAAAAACATAAGGAAAACCATCAATCAATGTATAAATAGAAGGAATATCATCCTCATTGATGTTATAAATATTGTAATTGTCACTATAGTATATAGGCTCTATGGGATTAGGAGGGTAATCTACACTTGGAGGGGAAGGTGGTTGTTCACTATCACTTTACAAAACATCTACACTACCCTCAAGGCTATGAGTAGTAGTACTACTTGGTGGAGAGTGTAGGAAATACAAGTGTTATAATATTGTCTATAGTTTGTAGTGGAGAAAAAGATGTTGTAGAAGGAGATTCCTTAAGTGTAGTGGTTAACAAGGTGCTTTTTCTCAAAACAAAATGGGATCAACCTCACTATGATAATTGAATATGATATCATCCTCGGTAGGAGAGAGTGAAGGAAATGAAATAGGAATGTGTTTTGGTGAAATCAAAGAACCTCAGATTTCTTACAAGTGATTGGTTGAGGCAATCGGTCAGTGATTTTCGAACATGGAGTTATCCCAAAGTGTGTGAATTTGAAATTGAGATAACTCTCCAAAGAAGGTTGGCTTCCTGTCCTATCCTAGTGCTAACTACTCCAAAGTGCAGAGAGTTACATATCTAACCCTAATCTAATATTTCCAAGGAGATAGAGATAGAGAAAATACATGAAAATAAAACCTACTCTAAGGGAAGGTGATGCATAAAGAAGAATTTTGAACAACCTACACAATAAACATAGCACTACCAAAACCCTGCAATGAAAACAACAATAATACACAATAACCTTGCATGCAATGAAAGATCACAAAGATGTAATAGAACAAAAAGAGGTGTAAAATTCACATATATGATTTTATTTTCCTCATAGTTCATAGAATACATCACATTCAGGGCCAAAGGAACATATTTTTGCATTATAATGTCCAGTAGGGAGGTTTGAAATCTCCACAAATATCTTATAGACAAGAAAGAAGGGAGGGGCATATACAAGGTGTCAAACTTTTGAAATGATTCCTTCCTAACAATATATAGGAATAAAGAGATAAATGGAGAGATAAGGAATTATAAATCTTGCTTCAACCACCCTAAAATGCATTAAAATCACTGCAACAATGATGGGTGCCACTACAAAACCCATACCTCCATGTACCTTTACTTGTTGGGGAATAAAGGAATCCCATACCTTCATCATTTTTGGACGTGAGAAATTTGGAAACATTCCTCTAAAATGGTAGATTTTATTTCCTCATTTTTAAAAACTACAATAAATACAAGTGGTTAATCTACCTTTTCTGAAGCTTTAAGTCGCATCGCACCCTTCAAATCTAAAATTTAAGACTTTTGGGATTTAGAGCTTCGGGTATCTATATTTTGGAGGTCATTTTCACCATTCATCTAGTGAGTTGGCTTGAGGGTTCAAAAATGCCAAACATTCAAATTACAAATTTTAGACTTCAAAGTTTGGACTCTGAAACCATATTGCATGGAATGGTTCATTACTTGAGCTAAAATGTTTTGAAATGCCAAAATATCAAAGTCTAAAATTCAGACTTCATGTTCGAGACCTTTGTTTTTAAAGGTTTTAGGTGTTTGGTAGTTTGGGTTTTAGTATTTTAGGGATTGCTCACCTACCTAGGAACATAAAACCTCTAAATCTCTGAAACCCCAAACTCTAAAATTTAGATTTCAAGTTTTGTACTTCTTCTCCCTTTTTCTCACTTCTTTACATCAAGGTCCCAAATTTCACCTCACTCCTACATCGAAAAAACTCACCTCATTCCCCGAACTAGCTCAAACTCTTAAACTCCCTTGTGATTTGCTCATCCCACTTCAACTCAATAGGCTCGAGCCCAAAATGTGAGCTCCCATGGCCGAATCAATCCTCCTATTTTTCTCTATGCTAGAGGTCATGTTTTTAATTTCTCCTGAAGGAAAAATTTGATAAAATAATGACCTCTAAGTTTGAAATGATCTCATAGATCAAAAATAATTTTCTTAAAACCAAACAATAAATTCATATACTAAAGTGTAGAAAATAGGAACTAGCTAAGACAAATCATGAGACTATGTAAAATGATAAGTAGTATGGACCTATTTAGAGGGATGGTAACCCTTTAAAATTCATAAATCTATATATAAATCCATGAAGACACAAAGAACATGAAAGTAACTCAAATAAATCATATGCACACCCTAAATCATCCCTAGGGGTTGGGAAAATAGTAGGCCTAATGTAAAGGAACTACCTAGATCCTCAAATTATTGAAGGATTTGATCAAAATTGGGTTCACCAAAATGTATAAACCCTAATTATGTTTAATTGAGTTTTATTGAATCAATAGTTTTGTAACTAAACATGTAAATACATTCATATTTTTACTACATATAAGGAAAGAGATTTATGTAACTTAGAAATCATAATAACATTCTATATGCGTTAGAAGTGGAATCGAGATAGAAATAAGCACTTAGCTAGTTTAGAAAGTTGTAACAATGTGCCAAAGATTTATCTGGATTAGGAAAAAATTATTTGAGATAGAAAAATAAAATTTGGGATTTCTTTAGCTTCTTAGGTAGGACCGTTCTAAATGGTTAGGACAAAAATTACAATCTTGACTAAAATGTATTGTTTTGTACCTACAAAAGATAAGGATCTATTACTTATAGTGTCATTAATTATTACTCTTTGAAATATTTAGCTTTTCATGAGACCCATGTTGTGACACCTAAACCTAAAAATAACCCATAGTTTTCTAAAAAACTCAAGAAATCATTAGCTCTAAAAATAATATGCAAATTCTTGAGTCAAAATAACCTCAATGGTCACCCATTTTTGAGTTAGTGAGTACTACATTACATTTCATACTCAATGTAGTTATCCTATTATTTTTAATGATGTGCATGAAATGGTTCATTGACTCATTTTTCCCATTTTTCATTAACACCGATAGTGTGTTATGCTAATTCAACCCAATGGAAACCCTTATGTGTAGATGAAAATTCATAATTATATCATCCTATATTGTGTATGTAGTATGCAAATGTATCTCTTGCTTATTTATCTCAATAGATTGTAAATAGATAGGTGGTTTCTAGATATTAAATTATTACATTGGTATTGTATATATATGAGTACTTAATATGAAACTCATACCTTAGTGATGGGAGAGGTTATCTCAGCAAATAATTTGAAAGGTAAACAAATAAAAAATGGTCCTACAAAGAGAAAATGACCAAAAAGTAAAAGGGGTTAAAAGCATACAAAGGGTCATGACCATATGTATGGTCATGACATAATTGCATTCTTTTGGACAAAGCTTAGAAAAATTAAATAGTAAAAAGGAACTATCAAAGATCTATAAAGTAACTAAAAATAAAACTAAAAAGGAGAAACAATAGGAGATATGGTTAAATAAAGCAATAAAGATCCATACATAAAAGGCGATGCTAATTTGAGACCTTTTTGTTGTTCGAACTCATCTATGTAGAAATCTAATAGGAGCATTATGTAATAATGATTTTGTGTATATTTTGATGTCTACAGTAATAATGTTGATTAATTATAAAAGGCATAAATATATATGGATGAAGTAAGTATTTCTTAGTTCTTTCAAAAAATTGATAGTATTATTCATCTTATTCAAATATTGTAGATTTCTTTAATGCACATGAAATGATTTCATTTTATAGTCAATTGCACCATGAAACACCATATTTATTGAATGTTTCCTTCAATATGTTTTAATTTTATAATATTTTTAGATGTGGGCATATCTATACTATATTTTAACTTCTTAGGGTTAAATTGGATGCATCACTAGAAGTTGATGAATTTTATTAATTTTATAATCTTGTAACTCATAAAACACACTTTGTTTATTCAAGCACGCATTGACCACCACAATTTTTCAAATAAATGTTATAATGTAATCAAATGATCTCGTTCGTGATTTTATTTAATTATATATTATTAACATATTCCTCAATGGTATAGTGAATGATATCATGAAATATAAGTGTCATTTCCTATTGATAGGTAAAACCTTCATTTTCTAATCTAGATGACATGAATTTATAACAAATGTTTCCACATATATGTGAAACTGATGTCTTTTCTTGATCATAATGGTTAATATTGATCTAGTTGTATACTATGAAACAATCCACTACATAAAACATTTTATATGTTAATTTAAAGTCCACTATCATGGCAATGTTGGATAATGGAAAACTATGTTTGGGACATTATTTCTTTAATTATATGAAATATACATGTTGACTAACTAAAATCTAAATAATAGCCTAATATGATGCTATTGTAGCAGTAAAATAAATATGTAATTAAGTACTAGAAAATATACCCAAGAAACTAAGCAATAAATTATGAAACCCTAATTACTAGGAGGAGAAAGAGGTACTAAACTTATTCATAGTTTATCTTGAACTATACTTGAAGTACTAACCGATGAACAAAATGAATGGAGTGTCACAAATAGGCCCATAAAAATGTAGATCTATAGATATTAGAATACTAGGGCACTTGGAGAGGGACAAAGTTTCCATGGGTGCCCTAGGCCTGTTTCTAAATGCTTGGGTCTCCGTAGAAAATATCGAAAAACATCCTATGATGTATCACAAGGTGTTCTCCTTTAGTCTCCTATATTCATTCTAAGGATTCACCAAGATCACCGAGGTCATTGGAAACCTGTAATGAAATATGAACCTGTAAAACCCTCAAATAGACATCAAATCCTAAAAAGAAAGATGCAGAATGAGGGGTCGAACTATCCTCAGCTATCATAATGGTAAATTATGAATGAGCATTGAACTAAATATTAGACCTAATATAGTTCTATGTGTGTGTTCAAAATCATGCCCTAGGTGGTTTTGTGTGTGTGTAGCACTCGATAGTGAGAAATCGCTAGATGTAAATAAATGTAGTAAACACGTGCATGGAATAGAATGAAATTCCCTCCTATGAAGTGTATGGAGAATAATAGCCCTTGTGTCCCTTGTGATGTTGCTAGATGGATGAAATGAAGCTCTTATATGTTTGATGGATGTAACCTTAGGTGGTGATATCTCATTCTTAGTGCCTAGTCCTTTATTATGATCACATAACTATTATCCAATTTTTCCCCTCAGGTAAAATTGATCAAGCACGACCTTGCACAAGAGAAAATGGAGAGGTTGGTTTAGTCATGCGAGCTCACATTTGATTCCAAAAATCAAGTTGCAGGTGGGCTCAACAATGAATGGCAATGCAAGATCGGAAAAGGGAACATCAAAGGATATTAGAGCTCAAGTGGAAGAATGGAGAAATTATCAAAATTTTTAGACTTCACATTTTTTGGCATTTCAAAGACTAGCAGATTCTAAAACAAGCAAATTAAAACCATGAACTCTAAAAGTCTAAAATTTTGGAATTTTAGGTTTTGGGATGTCAGAAATATCGGGAAGTGAGCCAAAAGGAATCAAAATTTTAAATCCCAAACTCCGAAAGTCTAAAATTTCAGACTTTTAAGTTTTAGGTTTTCGAAAATCTCAAGGCGCAAGTTGGAAAAACACACAGCAATGTCTGAAACCCCAAAATCTGAAAGTATAAAATTTTAGAATTTTTGTTTTTGAGGTTTCGAGGTTTTCAAGAAGCAAGAACGGAAAGGGGATCGGAAAATTATGAAATCCCTAAGTGCGAAAGTCTAAAATTTTAGAATTTCGGTTTCGAGATCTCACGGGTGTTTGAGGTGAACAATGGAAAATCCTGAAATCCCAAAACTCGTAAGTCTAAAATTTATTAGTTCAGACTTTTGGGGTTTTACACTTCAGATTTTCGAAGTCTTCGGTGAGAGAAATGAAAAAGACAAGAAAATTTTGAAACTCCAAAGTCTAAAAGTCTGAAAATTTGGACTTCGACTTTCAGAGTTTCGGGTTCGATTTTGAGAACACTCAAGCCCCAAAACACAAAAATCAAAACCAAACCTCCAAAAGTCCAAATTTTGGAATTCCACAATTTTAGACTTTCACACTTTTAGGTTTCGGAGTTTTGGAACTCACAAGTCATTTTGAGTGATGAACAGTAACCCGACTTCCGAAAATCTAAAATTTCAAGATTTCGAGATTGCATGCATTTCGGACTCCAAAAAAGGACAGAGCCAACTAGTTGCATTTTTTTAAAGAAGGACACCATGACCTTCAATGGCCATGACTCGGGAGCTTGGATTTTCCATAATTTTATTGGGAGCTCAAATTTGCCATAATTTGAGTGGGACTAAGTTCTTCAAAATGAAAAAAATAGTCCACCATTTTTAGAGGGTTTCCCAAGTTTCTCACTTACCACAATAATGAAGGTATGGGCTTCCTTCTTACCCAGAAAGGCATAATATATGGAGGTATGGGTTTTTTGTGGCACCCATCATATTGCAGGAGAATTCAATGCATTTCTTGGGTAGTTGGACAATTTTTCTAGGAGGGGAATTTTTCTAAAGGTTTGACATTTGGCTTTGCACCATCCCTTATTCTTTGGTCTACAAGTGAATTTGTGGAGTTAAACCTCTCATTCAGTTTGTAATGCAATTTTTTTCTCTTATCCATTGTAATGTATTGTATCAAATTGTTGGAGTAATAAATTAAGTGTGTGGATGATTTCAACCCTCTCTTTTGTTCATTTCCTTCTTCGATCTTTTATTATAGTTTTTGTTATCTTTGCATGGTGATTGTATTACATTTTTATGGTTTGTGTTTAATGTAAAAGCAAGTGTTCAACATTCCAGTAGGTGTAACACCTCTTCTAGTTTAGGTTTATTTTCTTGCAATATTATTAACCATGTCTCCTTCGCAAGTTAGAGTATGTTTTAGAATAGATCATGTGTAATTGAAATGTGTGCATCAAAATATAGGAATGGGAATTAGCCTTCATCCGAGATATTTTCCAATTTCAAAGTCCTACACTTTGGGAAAAGCTCCATGTTATGTAATCACACAAATTATAAAATCCTTCAAATTACAAAATAGATCGGGGTATTGTGATTGTGCATCAAAATTTTTATCACACCCAAAGGGGACCAAGAGGTCATTCTATGAGATTTGAAGGAATTCTCAAGAAATTTGGACTTAGAAAACTTCATATTTCAAATTTTAAACATTTCACCCTCAAGCTAAACTCTTAATATGATTTTTAGGGATTAACTTATTGAAAACAAGTCCAAATTTCACCATTTGATAGATCGGGGATAATCTTCAAAAGGTTATTTTTAGTTTTTAGAAATTTTGATTTTCAAAATTTTGAAGTTTTTTGAATTTTGGGTTTCGGGATTTTAGACATCTCAGGATTTTGAGTTTTTGGGATTTTAGGATTTCATAACTTTTTTGAGTTTCGGGATTTCAGAATTCGTTTCGGACATTGAAGTCTCTGCATTTTCGTGTGTTTGGGAATGTCATTCCAAAATAAATTTCAAACTCCAGAATCTCAAAAATACAAGTCCTTCAAAGTTTTAATTTTAATTTTTGTTGAGATTAGTGTGTAACTTTGCAAAATCTAGCCTTTTTATGGTCACTTCCCAACACATCTAATGACTCTGAAGGGATAGGATTCAGTGGCGTAGCAACACAGGTTTCCCAAGTACATGAGAAGAATTCAAACTAGGCCTGATACTAGAGAAGAAGGACTATTTCTCTACTTTTAACTATCACCGGGTAGAGGAAGGATATGAAGAAGACCAAAAGATCACCATCTCTACCTCATAGGACATTTTCTACACCTCTACCTGTAGACATTTTTCCAATAACCCAGGGTTCTTCACGGATCATAATGGCACACCTACAACAACCACCACAAAATCCCTTTGTCAACTTCACGAGAAAAATCTACTTTCCCTAAATGCTCAAAATAAGGTCTCAGTTGTAACACTAAAGAATATTCATTGCTTCACATGAGAAAATCATACTAATCCTATTGACCACATCCAATACATTGCCAATGTTTGTGTAATTCACGAAATCAATGAAATGTATATTGTGCTCAAGTTTTTAGCTTCATCTTTCAAAGGTAAAGATTTGCAATGGTTTAGGAGTCTAGTAGTAAGATCTATATAGAATTGGAACCAACTATGTTCAGCTCTTTGCAACAAATTTAGAGAGAGGGTAGACAATTTGTCCTTATTAGAACAATTGACAAAATCAAAAGGGCCTAACGAGAAAATGATAAATTTTAATTTCCATTTCCTATGGACATGGGATAGGATTTTGATTACTTGTCGAGCAACCATTGAAGGATCATTCCTTTAATTTTTGAAGGCTATAAATTCATACATATCCATGATTATACAATCAATGGGAGGAACAACGCTATCGGGGACCTATGGCATAGCTATCCGAGCTGAAAATAATTTGATTCAAGTTGGTAAGCTAACACAAAGGCCACTAATGCCTCTCTATCCAGACATGGAAACTCCTACAACTATTTAAACACCATATTTTAATCCTATTCCACCCCATAGAAATCAAATTTATCAATGAGGCATCAAATTCTTGAAGCACTTCAAAAGAATTCAGGAGGTTATGAACTAACTACGAATCTAAGAAACAAGCTAGTGACCATAAAGAGACATCAAGATATGAGTTCTAAACCGTATCAGATAGCCTTAAGATCAGTATCAAGTTAGACCCTCATACAAGAAAAATAGACCACCAATCAGGTTGTAAATCAAAATCAAAACCAAGGACAACCTCATGATTCCAGGCCATTCGCCAAATGATCCAAATGTAGCTTCAACATCGAGAGCCTTGGTTCCAACCAAAACAACATGGTGTAGGAATATGGATGGTGTTACCCCTAAATTTAGCTCACATTCAATCAAATGTTTCATTGGTGCACTAAACTAGGCCTTGATGATAGAGACCATTGGTGTGTCCTAAGAACTAAGTGAGGAGGGAAGTTAGAAACAAGAAACTTAGCAAGAGGCATCTCCAATGGAAACTATGTTGGTTAATTAGAAAAAATATACTTTTGTGGAGTTAACCAACCACCTTTTCAAGGCACGGATGCCAACACATAGTCAAAGAAGAGGAACAAAGAAGAAGGGAAACCATCTAATCCATTTGTTTCTCATCCCACTCCTACACAACAAGGAGTTGGTAGACCGAGTGCAGCCCTCAATATGCAAAATAAACCTAAGGCACCCATTGCAGTAACACATGTGCATGTTCAAGCTCTAAAAAATGTTGTACCAAGTAATGGAAAACCCAAGGACAACCCATCTTCTTTCAAAATCATCGACCAAATGACGAAAACACATGTGAACATTTCCATGTGGGAGTAACTAGAAATCCTAGGACAACAAGATTTTTTGTAAGCTGCGATGGCTATTTGGTCTACTTCAAATAGATCAGACTGAAGATAGGAAAAATTTCTCACTAATTTTGTGCAACATAGATGGAGTTCAACCAAGAACGAATTATAAGCCTCCACCATTCTAAGTGTCATTTATTATTGGGAACCACTTGTTACATAATTACATGATCAATTCACGTGCAAGTAGTTCAGAGAATGCCAAAGCAAATAGCAGATCAATTGGGTCTAAAGTATGCGCTAATGCTGAAAGGAGTAGTGCAACTAGATGGGACAATAGTGGTAAAGGTTAGGATCATCAAAGGTTTAAGCCTTACATTGTATGCATTTCCAAATGTCATAGTATTGCAGGATGTGTATGTAATTAACCTTCCACTACTCTTTGCACTATGTTTATCAAGGAACTTCATAGAAAAAATTTGTAGGTATCTATCTACGTATTGTCACACATGATTTTTAGGATGAGGTATGGAGTCAAGGCGACCATCGGATCATAAATAATTATAAAATTTCACATTGAGCCTCAGTGACAAGTCCTATCAATGCAAATTGCTCACCTTTGACCAGGAAGAATGTTCAAATGATCTTGAAATAGGAACCAAGGTTGAGGTTATTCCAGATTTGACTCTAGAAGAATTTGAATTGGGTGTGTATGTGTACATGAAGAAAATTCACCCATTCCTAATGTCACTAAACCCAAAAATAAGGATGAAAATGATGTTTGGAAACTATTTTTCGAGTGTTCAAGAAGAAACAAGGTGCTAGGGTGGTGCAAAGTTGGTTTCACCACAAAACTTCAAGTACTATTCAGATTTCAAATTTTAGTTTGGATGTTTAAAAACACAATTGAATATGAGGCTTTGATTCATGGACATCATTGGGCCGGAAAGTAGGCATAAATAATCTGCATGTATTCATGGATAGCGAGCTAATTTTCAACCAAGTTAGAAGACAACATGCTCCAAAGAATGACCTACTCAGGATCTATAAGAACATGATATGGGACCTAATGGAGGATTTTGAAGCTTTCAACATTGAGTCCATACCAAGGAAGAAAAATGAAGATGTAGATAGGCTAACAAAATTTTAGAGAAACTTTTGATGTGGTTGACAACATCAAAAGAGAAAAACATAGCCATATATCCATGTGAATGTAAGGAAAGAAGTTCTAAAACACAACATGAGATGGAAAGTGTTTGAGAATGATCAACAGATCATCAATTTCTTACAAGAAGGGGCTGAATTCTCAGCTAGGAATCAAGATAAATTAGAGCAGCAGTACGGGGATCAAGTAGTACAACTGCGTATAAATAAGATTCTAAAGGGTTTAGTAACATTGGATTCTATCTTCAATTTTAATGACCAGTTCTAGTAAAGAGAAGGCTAACATACAGTCAAAGGAGAATATTCAAGCCAATTCATGTTGGGAAAGGCAAAGTGCTCCAAATTGGTAGATTTCCCACCGAGAAAGAGATATATGAGTCCATAAACTTTGTCAAGAGTTTATGGATGTCTTCACTTGGAGCTATGAATACTTGAGAGGATTCAATGAAGTTGGCACAACATACAATTGAAATGGACCCAGATGCTAAGCCCATCACGTAGAAGAAAAGACCATTCAACCCACACATTGAGCCTCTTATGAAGAAAGAGCTAAACAAGATGATATAGGAAAGCATTATATTTCTAATCAAGCACTCATTATGGGTTGCCAAGTTTGTTCCGGTTAGAAAAGAATGGAGAAATAAGGTTGTGCGTGGACTTTCAAGACTTGAATAGGAATCTCTTAAAGACCATTACCCACTTCCTTCAATACCACAAATATTACAAGTAGTAGCCAGATCATAAATATTCTCTCTACTAGATGGCTACTTGGGGTATAATTAGATAGTGGTGAAAGAATATGATCAATTCAAAATGGCTTTCACCACAAAGTGGGACACTTATTTCTATAGGAAAATGTCATTTCTATTGTCTAATGTCGAGCCACGTTCCAAAGGGTGATGGACATGGCATTCAATGGGTTGATCAACAAAATGGTACTTGATATATCTTGACGGTATCACTATGTTCTCAAGAAATGGGATGGATTGCCTCTTTAATCTAAGATAGGTATTTCGTAGGTGTAAGAGGTTTGAGGTATCATTGAATCCCAAAAATGTATATTCCCGGCTCACGAGGAAAAAATTCCTAGGCCATATTGTGTCAAAAGAAGGATTGAAAATTAATCTAGAAAGAATTTCAAAGTAATTTGAGCATTGCCCTTGCCA
The DNA here is from genome assembly GCA_018340775.1 of Taxus wallichiana var. yunnanensis. Lineage (NCBI taxonomy): Eukaryota > Viridiplantae > Streptophyta > Pinopsida > Cupressales > Taxaceae > Taxus > Taxus wallichiana. Next base: position 103,202,164 of record CM031241.1, read on the forward strand.
AGTCATAAGAAGGATCTTCAAAGCTTCTTAGGAAGGATAAATTTTGTCCCCAAATTTGCATCGAATTTTACCACTCCTCTGAAGCCAATAACATTGATGTTGAAGAAAAGTATGGAATTTAGGTGGAGATATGAGGGTAAAGAAATTTTCGAAGCAATAAAAGAGGCTATGTCCCAAGCTCCAACTCTCTTCAATCCAAACTTCTCAAAGGACTTCATGTTTTATGCCTTTGGTGGTTCAAACACGATTTCTGCAATCCTAGTGCAACAAAACAAAGAGGGATCGAATAACTAATTTCATTCTTCAACCGAGAGTTTACGGGACTATGAAATGAGATTCTCCTTCATTAAAAACATGTCATTGGAGTGATCAGGATCTTAATGAAATTCTAGTACCTAGTTTCAAATAACAAAATTCAGTTGTTAATTTCTCATGTGGGAGTCAACGATTTCCTTCTAAACAAGGATCTAAATGAGAAATGTGCAAGATGGATCACTCGTGTCATGTAATATGACATCGAGATCAAGATCACTAAGATTTTCCATGGAGAGGGATTATGTGAACATCTAGCCTTGAAACAAGTTTAGGCAAGTAATGAAAATGAAGTTCTTTTAGTACTACAAGATGGTCAAGAACAAGAAAATGATAATGTTCCTATCTATTTTTGGAATCAAAATATGATGCACTTCTTAAAGACAATCCTATGCCATCCATAAATGAGTAAAGAAAATAGGAGATACTTTAGACTACAAGCCATTCCATATGTGTTTGTTGATGGCATTTTGTTCAAGAAGGACATCAATGGTGTTTTAATAAGATGTATTGGAATACATCAAATTGGGAATGTGTTATGGGAGTTTCACGATGGAGAGGCTGGAGGATAATTTTCCCCATGGGTAACAACTCTCAAAATAATGAAGGTGGGGTATTATTGGCCCAAAGCGTTCAGAGAGTGCTATACGTGGATCAAAAAGTGTAAAAAAATGTGCATTATTCACATCCAATTTTAGTTTACCAATCATCCATGCAATGGGATTGGAATTCATCGAGGTCATCAATCCAAATTCAAGATAAGGCCATAAGTGGATTATGATAGTAATGATTATTTCACCAAATGGATCGAGGTGGTAACACTAAAAGAAGAAAATAGGTCTAGCATACTTGGACTCCTCTCGAAGGAATAATCACCATGTTCAAGTGTACCACCACTATCATATTATATAATACATTAGCATTCCTCGGTTCCAAGATCACATAATGGGTGTTAAGAATGGGATCTTCTTGAGACCTTCTTAAAACTATTACCCATAGGGTAATAGATGACAGAGTCCATGAAAATTATTTTCCTAAGAATCATTAGAAGGAATCGGATGAAAACCAAAGGACATGGAATATGAGGCTAAAATCAGCATTATGGGATGACAAGATCACACCAAAGTGGTCAACAGCTAATTCCTCTTACAAGCTAGTCTATGGTAAAGATTTAGTGTTTCCTATATGATTAAAGCTACCCTAGGGTTCATTTTAAGAGACCTCTTTGAAATCAGAGGTGGAAAATACTTGACGATTATCCCTAGAACCGGTTTCGCGAGAAGGCAAATTTTTTGGGGGTTGTAAGAAAAAATTTCACCTAATTTTTAAGTGGTGTGACGAATATATAGACGTATGATAGGAGATTTGTTGTCATGCGTAACAAGGTCATTTTTGCATGACAACAAACCTCTTATCGCACATTAACAAGTTTGTTGACATGCAACAAGAGGTTTCCTATCACGCGACAATAACCTTGTTGACATGTGAAATAAAATCTCCTATTGTGCATTTGCAGCTGCTTCTCTCTGGTCGCGGGATGAAAAAATCTCCCTGTCACGCATCGACAAAATCTCTGTCACTTGTCTACTTCCTCTGCACTTCTATCATGCATCAACAAACTCTCCCTTTCGTGCATCAACAAACTTGAGCTACAAACTCTCTATCACATGTATCCATCCTCCACCCACCTCCTCCCACCGATAGCCTCCGACCTCCCATCATGTGTTTACTGTACTTGATAATACATATGCCCCCTAGGTCATATGAGTGAGCTAGTAGTGTTCTGTATGGAAAATAATCTAGGATTATATAGGGGATAGTTTTAAGGGTAGGTGAATCCATCCCCTTAAAAAAATTAAACTCAGTAATTTTAGGTGAATGTCACCGACCAAATAGAAAATTCACCTTTTCAAATTTTTAAAATATGGAATATTCACAATATTACAAATATTCACTACTAAAATTATCCCAAAGCTACCCCATTAGATCTCATGAAATAGTTGGAGTTATCTAACTATGAACTAATGGAACCTAGGTATGCATAATTAAAGGAATAGGAAGAAATCATAGAACACACACGCTTCAAACGATGGAGAAAGATCAAGTCTTACTCAAAAGATGGTTTAATAAGAAAGAAAGAGTAAGCACATTCTAGGAAGGGAACCTAGTTCTAAAGTGGGATGTAGATCGGGAAAAACCAGAAGGCATTCCAAGTTTGATGTTATTTAGAGATGCCCCTACAAGGTCACGGGAAGTAAAAGTAGCAATGCCTTCAAATTGTCTACATTAGATGGAGAGGAGCTCCCATTCCGGTTAACAGAATCTATCTTAAACATTGCTACTAAAGATAAAGGTTTTACCCTTTTTAATATTAGCCTAGGATTTTAATTCCTCTAAGTTTGTATGCACATTGTGTTATTGTAGTTTAGGTTTCATTTCCCTAAGTTCTTCGACATAGGTTTTGTTGCTCCTAGGTTGTATCATTATGCAATTGAGTGTGCCTCCAAGTGAATGTTGTAACCATCCATTTCGGGGACAAGTGAAATCTCCAGTCAAGACAATTTTTACTCTCACAAATCTCATCTTCAAGGTTTTCTTATGAATTTTGAGAGTGCAAATAGTGGAATAGGTTTGGGTTCAACAAGTTCAAGCATTTAGGTTCAAATTTCAAGACAAATATCGATGATCGATTATCATTCATGACTCTGTGCCCAATGGATACTTCAAGGCAAACTCGATCTTTCCACCGAGCAAGAAGGTGATCTTGCATGAGTCAAAAATTGTTATCCAAATTTTCCCCTCAAGAAAAATTGATCAAGCACAACCTTACACAAGATAACATGGAGATGTTGGTTCACCATATGAGCTCAACTTGATTCCAAAAATAAAGTTGTATGCGGGCTCAGCAATGGCAATGCAAGATCAAAAAGGAATGGAAAAGGGAACATCAAAGGATATTAGAGCTCAAGTAGAAGAATGGAGAAAGGATCAAAGTTTTTAGACTTCACATTTTTGGCATTTCAAGACTAAGCAGTGTCCAAAGCAAGAAAAGTCTAAAATCCCAAACTCTAAAATTCTAAAATTTCAAACTTTTGGGTTTGGGTTATGGATATCTCGAGAAGAGCATCAAAAGGAATCAAAAATTCAAAAATCCCAAACTCAAAAGTCTAAGATTTAATACTTCAGGATTTCAGATTTTCAGAACTCTCAAAGCTCAAAGTTTAAAACCCCAAACTCCGAAAGTTTGAAATTTCAAAATTTTGGTTTCACTTCTTTTAGATTTCCCGGGAAGTGAGAAAAAAATGGGATCAAAACGTTTAAAATCCCAAAGTCTGAAATTTTTAAATTTCATACTTTTGGGTTTTGGGGTTTTGGAGGTCTCGACGGGTTTTTGAGACGAATAGTGGAAAATTCCAAAATCCTTACACTCAAGTCTACAATTTCAAACTTTAGACTTTAGGGTTTTGGACTTCAAAGTTTCAATGTCTTCATGAGTGAAATGGAAAAGGATAAGAAAATGTTTGAAACTCTGAAGTCTAAAAGTTTGAAATTTTAGACTTAGTACTTTTGGAGTTTCGAGGTTCGGAGTTTTGGAACTCTGAAGCCCCAAAACACAAAAAACACAACTAAACCTCCAAAAGTCTAACTTTTGGACTTTTAGACTTTCAGTGTTTAAGATTTTTGGAACTCTTAGGCCATTTTGGGTGATGAATACTAACTCGAGTTCCTAAACCAAGATGTTTGAAAATATGAAATTCCAGGATTTGAGGTTACATGCATTTCGGACTTCAAAAGGACAAGGCCAACCTGTTGCATTTATTTTAAGAATTTCACCCCAACCTTCATATGGCCATAAATTTTGACTAGGAGCTTGGATTTGCACAAGAAAGGAATTTTTGGAAACCTCGTACAAGGTCCTCTACTCAACCACTTAATTTGAGTGGGAAAAAGTTCTTCAAAATGAAAAAAATAGTCCACCATTTTTAGAGGGTTTCCCAAGTTTCTCACCTACCACAATAATGAAGGTATGGGTTTCCTTCTTGCCCAACAAGGAATAGTACATGAAGGTATGGGTTTTTTCATGGCACCCATCACTGTAGTAGGAGAATTCAATGCATTTCATGGGTAGTTGAGTAGAATTTCAAATTCTTCTCTCCCATTTCTCTCATTCTCCTATATATTGTAAGGAGGGGCATTTTTCTAAAGGTTGGACAATTTTTCTTTGCACCCTCCCTTATTTTTTGGTCTACAAGTGAATTTGTGGAGTTCAAACCTCCCATTCAATTTGTAATGCAATTTGTTTCCTCTTGGCCATTGTAATGTAATGTATTGAAATGGTCAAGCAATAAAATTAAGTTTTTGGATGATTTCAACCCTCTCTTTTGTTCATTTCCTTCATTTGATATTTCATTGTAGTTTTGGTTATCTGTGCATGATGATTGTATTAAATTTATATGGTTTGTGTTTAATGGCAAAGAAGGTGTTCAACATTCCTTTTGGTGTATCACCTTTGCTAGTTTAGGTTTATTTTCTTGCAATCTTCTTAACCCTGTCTCCTTGGCAAGTTAGAGTAGGTTTTAGAATAGATCCTTTCATGCAATCAAACGTGTGCATCAAAATGGAGGAATAGGAAGCAACCTTCATCCAGAGAGATTTCTTGATTGCAAAGTCCCACACTTTGGGAAAAGCTCCATGTTATGCAATCACACTGACTGTAACAATCCTTCAAATTACAAAATAGATCAGGGGTGTTGTGATTATGCATCAACAATAACATTATATTTATATGATTCATTTCTTTAAATTTTGTAATTAACCTCAAAAAGGACAACTACCAAAAATATAAGATGCTCAAACAACTAGAAATGACCTATAGAGTGTGATTAAAGTATAAAGGGGTTGGGGGTGTATAGAGGGAATGAGGGGGACTGGCATTGGCATCCTTGCTGGGCGCTGGTGTCTAGGATGATAAATGTCAAAGTATAAAAATGATTGCTGAGGAATTAATAGTGTAAGACCAAAAGTGATAACAAAAATAAAATAAAGGTGGTGAAAGACATGGGTTAATCATTACTTTTCTTACTTATGAATCATATAAATAGTAGTATATAATCAGTACTAGATAATTACCCAAAGTGCATGATTTTGTGTAGATAAATTTGCCCCCACTTTATGTTGGTGAGTAGAAATCTCGGTAACATAAAGTAGATAGAGATGTCTACCTGATAAGCATGTATATCGATGATGAAAGTGTTCCAAGGACTAGACGAAGTGTGGAGTGATAAAAATGTGAATCATGGATGCTAAGAAGAAGAAAGTACAAAATGACGATGATGAAAATGAACCTATGGTGGAAAATCATTGATAAATTTCATGATGTACCTATTTTTGATGTTGTTGTGATGATGTGATGATGTGACGTTGACTACCACTTTCCATATGGACAAAATTGAAAATAGAAGAATACACGGGTAGTCAAAAATGCATGTATATTATTTAAGTGTTTAAAGAGTATGTAAAACATATTGAAAATGTGAAAAAGGAACATGTGCATGTGATCCATGATGAGGAAAAGAGTTGGAAAGGATCTTGAAAATGTTGATGAAGTGTGAGTTTTTTGGGCATTCCCATGCCACGAAAAAAATAAGTATAGGAAGGAATTCTAGTGTCATCATCCAAGCTTTAACCACTTCCTAAAGTTGTAGAGCACTCTAAAATGATGGTTTTTTGGGAGATCATACATCATGGAAGAAGTAGTGTAGAGAGGAAAGTCTAGTGTACTCCTCTAACCTTTAACTGCTCCTTGGAATGAAAATAACACTACATATGGTGTGTACTTGTCCTCAGTGTAAATGTACCAGTGGTAAAGGACTTTATGCCCTATCAATAGCCTCTATGACATGTCGAAGACCTATGTAATTGTTGTTGGTTATATGCATCCAGGAGGGACATCACTATGCTAAGGACCCAATTTTGACTCCTATCCTTATCTAAAACTTACAACTGTGTTGTATCGGTACCATGATATATATAGTGTTGCATATATGGTGATTGATTCACCCATATGATTCCCCCACATTTGGGATGCATCGATGATGTTGAAGGAGTATACGGCCCAAAGGAGTACCAAAATTTGTGGTAATAATATTCCCTATAGGGGAAGGGATTTTTTTACTAGAAACCAAGGAACACACAAACAAAGTGGCTAGGAGACTAGTGCTAGTACAAGAAAACATGCATGTAAAAGACAAGTGTAGACAATGTGTAAGCTAAGACACAAGAAGGTAATGTAACCACGGAAGAGGATAATGTAGACCATGAAAAATGGGTTACAAACATGGGAGACCACTTTCGATGTCGTAAGAAAATCAAGGCTGTACTGGTCATAAGTAGAAAAGTGTGCACATAAGATAAAGGGAAAATATGGAAAACAATGGCATACAAAGTGCAAAAAATGAAAAATAATGTAACAAAAAACCATGGAAGTAAATTATCCTACAAAATAAATATTGCATATGAAGCACCCATTAGTATATTAGAAAGATAAAAAAATTTCAAAGTGTGTATAATGGAATAAAGAAATGTTTTATGAACAAAAATAAAAAATAACACCAGTAATGTACGAAAGTGGATACCCACAAAAGCCTCTGTGGATTGGTATCAGGTACTACACCAAACATCCATGCCACATGTAGTAGATCTGTATAGTCTGTGATCACAACTAGAAAACAAGTGAACATGCATGTGTGTATGACAAAGATAATGACAAACAAATATTTATCCATCATGTGTAATAAAGGTGAACATATAACAATGAAATGTAAGTGAAACAAAGTGCAACCAAGATATGTAGTATGCTTTGGATGAGGCATAATAGAATGTAGAGTGAATGATAGGGGCAGCATGCCCCGAGTGAATGTGTATGTGTGTAATGAGGTTCATTTAGTTATTTCCCCTCAACAAGTGGGAATGAACCATAAATGAGAGTGTGTCATCGGGAAATTATTTCAATTATGTTTACTCAAACTATGTGATCACAAAAGCATAAAGTGTAGTGTGTGTGATTGAATTATTACTATGGGACTATAGTGCATCATAGGGTAATGAGCACAACACTAAAGTAGATGTATGATATATGTGGCATGAATGTGTATAGTGAGTAATGCACCTAGTGTGTGATAGAAGCTAAGAGAGGAAGATTTTATTTGTGTATAATGTGCATTATGTGAGATGTGTAATGTGTCGTGTGGATAAGTAATGCTAGAGATAGGTGTTGTAAATGTGCTAAAAGTGTAATGTGGCTGAGTTATGAGAAGGAGGTTTTGTGAATATGTCCAATGTTTTAGAATGTGTAGAGTATAATGTATAGTGTAGAAGGTTCATGTGTATAATATGCCCTTAACATTCAAGTGTGAACCATAGCACAAGAGTGTGTCATCCGGTAATGATGATACAAATGTAAAGAGATGTGTATGATAAATTTAAAAGACTATAAGTTTACATGTGTGAATTTTTTTATAGTTGGGGATGATAAGATTTGTGGGTGGAGTAAGTGTGATTCCCCCCAAGTGTGTGATAATTAGTGTGTTATCTAATGAATGATGTTTTGCAATAAACACTTAGGTGAGGTTTGAAGATGAAGAAGTGTAATTGATAGTGTATAGTTGATGAAATATTGTATCATTTACGAGGCTAGTGATAGATAATAATAAATATATGTATGTCTAAGTGATTATGTAATAGATGGATATGTCGATGAAGCATGTAATGCAAAGATAGAATGACATTATTATTGTAAGACATCCATAAAAATCATGGAATAACCATAAGAACATGATTGTTTCATCGGGAAATCATGAGGATACTGTGCGTGTCAAGATGTGTATGTTGTATGTGAAAGTGAAGAGAAGACTTATTGGCGTCGAGGGGGATATATGTGTTATTATCCCCAAGTATGTAGTGATGAATGTGATCAAGTAATTTCATCTAAGAGGTTGTCATTTTCAGAATAAAAACTGAAAGGTAAAGCATCTGATACATGATAAACAATAATATCAGGTTGATCATGTAGTGAGCCATTATGGAGAAATTTATACGTGCCCATTTCATATTCTTCATCAGTGAAAGTGGATAGTGGACAACCATGTGCATATCAACATGTAATAATTTTTTGAATAGCCGAAAAGATTCATTACAAATGAAAACATGTCCAAAAGGAATAAGAAATGAAATATCAATATGATAGGATCTAAAGTGGCCCCAATATAGTCAAGCCAATACTTTACAAGTGTAAGTGGAGCACTATGAGAAGCTCGTGCAAGAAACACTTTGAGATTAAAGATGTGGAGCCCATAAGTAGGAATAATGTGAATGAAACCATGATAAAGATGAGGAGCATAGGGTGAAGAAAAGATGTCGTCAACCGCAAAACCTAGCTGAGCCAAGCCATCATGTATGCATATAGTGTCATCAAAAGTAGGATCAAATGGTATATGCTCCAAATAATAATCATTCATGAAAAGCATACATGTAAAGGGAGGACATGCTAATGGTGGATCCACATGAAATAGTGAATTTTATGGAATGAAATCGGATGTGTGTGTAGGCCCCTAATAAACTACCATAGGAATAGTAGGAGGTGGTGGTGCTATAGGTGGGACTGTATCTAGCATGCATATAGAACCTTCAAGTGATGGTAAATGATCTAGAGTATCCATGACTTGTGGTACATTAGTATTATCAGAGCATGGCATAGGAATTATAGTAATGGGATCATGGTCACAATATTTGAATGGGTCACGATAACTAGGAACTGTATATTATATGACCTCATTTACGAGTTTTACACAGTGATGTACTGTAGAAGCAACTTCTTACATATCATGAAGTCATGGCCAACCAAGTAAATAGTTATACAAAACTGTAAAGCCAATGAAAAAGAAAATTGTGTTTAAGGTTTTAGACCCTATAGTGATAGGCAGAGTAATGTAATCTATGTATGGATGAATTGAACCATCATATGCCCAAGGGAAATACATGATGGACTAACATTAGCTACGAAAGAACAATATTTTCAAGGAATGATGTAGGAAATAGATTGAGTTCATATCCATTTTTATTAAATTACACTTGATACCCATATTGGAAATGCAAATCATGATATGCAAGGGTGGATCATTGTCAAAAAAATTAAGAAGACCAACATGAGGATGGAATGAGAAATTAATATGATGGGAAAATTCTTCAACAAATTTTTTGTATACTTAATTTGGATACATGTTAGTAGGAATGAAATTGGTAGCTAAGAGAGTTCTAATTCTATCTCTTAATTGAGGATTGATAAGGAAGAAATCATTAATAGAGATACTCATGATGAAGATATCCTATAAATATAAGAAAAATAGGGGTAAAAGGATCCTAAGAGTGTTCATATCGAGTTCAGTTCATGAAAATGATTAGCCTAAAACGTAAATAAAATCGTAATCGCATGTTATTATAGCAATAGAAAATAAATATACAATTAATTACATAAAATACACCCAAGAAACTAAGCAATAAATTATGAAACCCTAATTACAAGGAGGAGAAAGAGGTAATTAGATTATTCTTAATTAATTCTAATTTTACCGAAGTTTTGACCAGTGCATGGAATAGTAGGAGCTTCATACAGAGGCCCAAAAAAATGTAGATCCGAGAGATTGGTTGGACTTTGCACCTAAAGAGGGAGTGGATTCCCTAGGATCTTTTTTAGGGAACCTAGGTCTATGAAAAATATCATAAAACCTCTTTAGAGGTATCACAAGGTGCTTTCCTTTAGTCACCTTTGGTATTTCTGAGGTTGCACCAAGATCACCAAGGTTGCTAAAAAACCTGCAAAACACTCGAATAGACATCAAATCTTAAAAACAAAGATGTAGAATGAGGTGTTGGATTTTCCTTAGCTATCAAAATGGTGAAACTACAACTAATCATTGCACTACATCTCAAATCAAATATAATTTTATGCATGTGTGAAATCCACAATTAATTTTAGTAGTGAATATTAGAATTTTTGAAACTGAAATGTTGAATTTTCAGCGATCGATTGTTGACTAATTTTCCTAAAATTTCCATCAACGATTCATTTATATGGGTCATTTTTCCTACTATTTATATGTAAAAATTACCTTATGCATGTATTTTACCAAAGTTTCTAATAAAAATGTGTAAATATTCACTAGGTGTATAATACATAGCCTAGGGAGTTGAAAGGGGGTACCCATTTAATACAAACATCCAAAAAAGAGCGGATGTCCATAAAACTTAGGTTGGAGGGTGGTCCATTGTCTTCTCAGTATAACCTAGGTTGGATCATTGTCAACCTAGGTTGGATGCCTATCTAACCTAGGTTGTGATAATAGACAATTGATGGTTGTCAAACCCCATCCAACCTAGGTTGTATGGTAGATAATGGACGGTTTTCCAATATGTGTTGGACGGTCGTGCATTATCTACCATCCAACCTATGTCAAAGGGCTATAAAACTAGGTTGTGTAACAGATAATGGACAACCGTCCAACCTGGAAAAATTGTGCCTCGCCAAATTGCCTTTGCCATGAAACATTTCTTCAAAAATTCACCCCGATTCAAAAGTCAATTTTGGAGATTCGCCACCCATTCTAAACTAATTTTTCAGAGGGGGTTCTTAAAATGAACACTGGTGGAATCATTTCCAAGGTGGATCTTGTGCGTGTTACACTTGAGAATGAGCAAATAGCTATATGTAAATAAATGTAGTAAGTGTGTGCATGGAATAAAATGAACTTCCCTCCTATGAAGTCTATGTAGAATAACCAACCCTTGTCTCCCTTTTGATGGTTCTATATGGATGTAATGAATCTCTTAGATGCTTGATGGATGCAACCTTAGGTGGTGATAGGTAATGCTTAGTGTTTGGTCCCTTTTTATGATCATATATATATATATATATATATATATGATTCTTTTGCTTAAATTTCATAATTAGCCCCAAAATGCCAACTACCAAAAATATAAGATGCTCAAATGACTAGAAAGGATATAAAAGTGTGATTGAAGTACAAAAGTGGTCAGGGGAACCCGGAGGGGATGAGGGCACCTAGCATTGGCATCCTTGCTTAACGTTGGTGTTGAGGATGATAAATGTTGAAGCATAAATAAATAGACCAAGTAAGTAAGGGTGTAAGAACAAAATGGTAATAAAAGCAAAGAAAGGTGGCTAAAGACATGGCTTAATCACTACTTTTCTTACTTAGGAATCATATGAATAGTAGTATGTAATCGTAACTATATAATTACTCAAAGTGTGTGATTTTGTGTCTACATATGCAACATCAAATCTATGCATTATGTTTTACCACTAAAACAATATTTATAACCAAATGATTGTATTGTATGGTCCAGATAATACTATAATCCATTTTGATATTAATAATAAATGTGATCTTGAGGCGCATATTTGAAATCTTTTGTTGTACTAGATTAGCATTGAGGTAAAGAAATGTGTTTTATATAGCAATAAATATGTCAATCTCATGAATATTATTATAATTCCTTGAAAATATCTCTTGAAAACTGTGAAATACTTGATGGAATGTTTCTCCTTTGTCATCTTGTAATCATGTAGATAGAATTATGCATTTAGGGTATTACTTAGTAGCATAATTGTAACTTCTATTTTCTTTATTTAATAGTGTTGACCTATCCTCAATATATGGTTTATTAGGTATTCTATGAGGTTGATCAACCTAAATATTAGGAGAAATTGAGAATAATTTTTTAAAAAATGCACATGGAAACTCATTATATAAGGAAACATATTTTTGCAATAGAAGGGAGGAAATATTTGTACACCCCTATGTATTCTTGAGGGATTCATTAGAAATTTCAATTATCATCAAGTCTTGAGAGAAACTATTTCATTTATGATGTCAAGAGATAAAAGATCCATTGTAAAATTATAAGTGTGATGTACCTCATTTATGTATGCCCCATATGTGTGTGAAGCATGAAAAACCATAGGGGAAATCTGTTACATTACACATCGGATGCAATTTATTTTTCTTCTAATTAATACATTTCCATGCAACAATAATATTAAATGTAATGGTTTCATGAATAAATTATTCATGTTTTCCATGTATGAGGATTTTTTACCAAAATTTTCATAAATGACAATGTCCAAATCCATACTTGGTGGAAGTATATTTCTCCTTAAGTAGCACCATCTCATAAAAATCACTTTATGTTTAACCATTGATGGTGTAGGTTGCATATATGAGATATAAACATCCTTGGTTTTAGTATGCCATAATATTTGGAGAGATCCAGATTCAAGGGAAAATTATATATTTAATTTTGAAAATTAAGCTTGAGATGTTTGTATAGGAAAAAGGTACAACATGAATTATGTGTATTCATGGCTAGCCAACTAATATGTTATAATAATGATCATTATTCATAATGTGGCATATTATGGCTAATGTTTAGGACCCATAATTATGTGTAGTGTGATATCTCCTAATAATTTATCATGGATGTTATCAAATCCCTTATTTATCAAATTTGATTAATTGATGTTATCAGTTGAAATGTATAAGATGAACTTAAGAAATATATTAGAAACAATAATAAGTCTTGACTTGTTATCCAAAAATAATCTCTTCACCAATTGTTTTTATGTAGTAACTTTTATATAAGGAGGTATTGAATAATTATATGAACTTGTTAGAAAATCATTTATATCAAAAGATATATTCATCTCAATTCATCACAATATGTTTGGAATTGATGCCACATAAGGTTGTTGTACATACATATGTATCATTTTGTTTGTAATATCCTAAAATAACATCTCTATATGAAGAGGTATTGTGTAATAGATATAATAAGGAAATTTTTTTATTAGGGGTAAATAGTTTTGAAGGGATTATACCCTATTACAAAAAGTGCTCAAAAGCCAAATAGAGCAGAAAATACAATCCATATTTTTGAAGGGACTATACCCTATTACAAAAAGGCTCCAAAGCTAGATAATGTAGTAAATACATCAAGTTTGGATTAGCATCCAGATTATACATGAATATCCAACTATAGTTATCTCGAGAAACTATACAAAAGGATCAAAACAGTGACAAAACTACAACAAAGCAGCATGAAAACAACATCCTGACAACAACAAAATAGAAAACCTGAAGTAAGGACAGTCCTCTTCACTTGTCTACTTTGTCAATATTTGTCCTTACCTTCTGTAGAGAGGTGAAGAGTTCTAGGGCAGTGACATGGGAGGGATCCTTCTTTTCCAGCTATGAGAGAATCAAGTCCAAGATTGTTCCCTGCTCCCGGATGGCGTAAAGAATGTCGTTGATCACACATACACTTTCTACATATCTCTCCATGAGTTTGTAGATAGCCTTAAGCATAGAAATGGTGTATTCATGTCTTCCTTTTGCATTCCCAATCTATTATCTAGTGAGTTAAGCTTCTTGTATATTTCAAGAAGCTAAGCTTCTTCTAGATTGCATTTCCCAGTCTATTATCCAATGAGTTAAGCTTCTTGTATATTTCAAGAATCTAATCATTATCTTGTTCAGGGTCATTTTGCATCTTCCTTTTTCCTTCTCTCTTACAGACCTTCTTGAGCTCTTCTTTCAAAACCCCAACCTCCTTTTCCAGTTTGACAATTCTATTGAGAAGGACTTCCTCCCTTTCATAAAGCAGAAGCACCAACTAGATTGCTAATGTGAAGTAGATTTTTAGCAGACTCAATGTCTTTACTACTATGTAGGATTCTTTGGGAGGGGAAGGGATGATTAAGAGGGTAATGTGAGTTTTGGTTTTATTTTCCTTTGACCAGGATGTAGTTTTGGGCGAAGTGGAGCCACGGTTAGGGGGCAGGTACAATGGGTATTGAAGGATGTTGGGAAAGGTAATGATAGTGAAAAGGGTATTTTAGCAAGTGTATCATAGAGTATTAGTGGATTGACTAGATAGAAGGTGAAAAGGGTGTTAGATGATTTATTTGATTTCCCCCATTTGGTGTGGTTCCTCTACTTTTATTGATAACATTAAGTACTAACCCCAAGATAAGTTCGGGATTAAGAGTATGGGTGGGATGGTAGCTATTGCAATATGAAGAGAAATGGAAAGGCAAAAACAATTATTGCATAAAAACTCTTTGGCAATAAGAAGTGACACGTAATATCACGAGTAAATTAGAATATGGATTTTTGATGAGCGGATATTGGTATAGATGAATGGAATATTTTTCTTTTAGGCATGTGTAGGAGGATACAATGGTATGAGCCCTATAGTAGGAAAGAATATAAGATATTCAAAATGTAATTTGAAAAATAAATCCCTAATGGAACTTAGTTCTTTGAATATAAATCACATTGAAACCTTATAAATAATGAAGATAATGTAAACCCTAAAAATTTATACCAAGAATGAAACCTTACGAAAAATTGGAAGATTATATTTAAAATATAGAAAACATAATCAAGATCTAAAAAAAAAACTGTAGAAGAAAGAAATATAAAACCCTAAAGGCTAGAGAAGGTTGGAATAAATTTATCATGGGTAAAAGAGAGGTTCCCATTTTTGTTATCAATGGTAGGCATCAAATCTAAGACTATACACACTTTGTAGATATAAAGGGCTATCATCGAGCACTAAAGTCACAAATCTAGAGGTTAATATCCATAGCCCTAAGATAGTTATAGGTTTCCAAGGCCTACAACTAAGATAAAGATAGGTATCCTAATAGAATTACAAAATAGATAGGGAAAAATCAAAGAGGTGGATAAATCCAAGGGGCACAAAAATTATAATAAAAAGTAATAGATCAAAGAAAATCTCCATCGAATCTAATATATAGAAATGAATGACCAATAAAAATACACACTCAAAATTGCAGAGAGATCATAGATACAAATACAAATGATTGGTATTCAATATTCTTTTCTAAAATCCATTACACAAACATACATATAAATAGGAAAATAGCTACCCTATAATTTAGGAGGTAGCTATAACAATACTCGACCTACATGAGTTCTTTTCAGAATCGACATAACAACATAGATATTTGTTATTGTTGTTTTATATAACAACTAATAACAAATTACTAACCTATTACTAACATTACATTTACCATAATAATAATTACAAATGTAATTATTATTCACCCATACATGCCAATGGAGCACTAACCATAGATTTCCTAACATCCACCCCTTAGTGTGAATATGGGGAAAACCCATCTTTGTATTTGTATCTCGCATTCATGAATTGGTGATTTTCATAGGATGATCACAAACCCGATGAATGGTTTTACATATGGTTGACCAAGAACTGAGAATGGTGTTTTTATAAAGTGGAGTACTACAAACCAAAAGGTGATGGTTTTGCATATGGTTTACCAACAACCAAAAGTGGTGGTGTTACAAAGTAGCTTACCACAAACCAAAAATGAACGTTTTCAAGTGGTTTACCCATAAAAATATCATGATGTGCCAAGAACTATTATTCGTCTATTGATAGAATGGGAAATTCTCAAACCTTGGGTGACTAGAATTGAGAAGAACCTCCAAAGTGGGTTGGTTCCCTGAATAAATCACCTAAACTAGTTCTCTAGAGCAATTAAGGTAGAGAAACAACCAAAAAATTAACAAATCATGTAAAATAGGTGATACACCAATTTATTGGAGGCCTATGACTACACAAAACATACATATTGAATGCTAATGACCTAAAAATATTCACTTCAATGTACTTTTTAATGGATTCTACACTTCAAGAAAGGCATTTAAATGTTTTGGGAAAATTATGGGAGGGTAGATTTAAAGTCTATTCCACTTCCAAAACCTATTCAACAATCTAACATGCTCTTGAAATAATTTTAAAATTCTACAAACATAGTTAATGGAAGTTTTTAAACTCATGAGCATACAAAGATAGGAGAGAATTCACCAAAACATACCATAAACTTGTTGTAACACACAAGAAAAAGTTATAAATGGAGGAAAATTAGTCTTTTATTGCTTCCAAAAGGTGTTGTAGTATTGAGTTCTGCATAGCCTAAGAATGATAGAAAATAAGTACCCACTTGCTTCTAAAGCAAGAATACATATAGCCAAGAGGAAAGAGGAGTTAACTCGAACTCACTCTCCGTAAAGAGAAATCTTCTTCAATTTGAGACTCCACTTGAAAAATCCAACGCTAGAAAATATAGACCATACATGGATGATATGATTCATTCTTCAATTAACTACAATTTCTAATAGTAATAAAGATATTATTGTGTGCATGAGGTGAACAAGGATAAAAATACAAGTTTATGCTCTATTTCTAGCTTAGTTAAACTTCTTGTTTACTTCAGTCAATGATCCACTTTTACAAAAGCTAAAGTATTTTGGCAAAGTTTAAGATAATCATGGTTTTGGCACATTCATTAGGTGATGATTATTGGTTATTTTTGCTTTGGAAACTATGCATGGTGAAAATCACCTTTTCTTCCCCACATGTAAAATAATAGCAAAAATCATGAAATCTTATCCCACGGAAAATTAATAAAGGTATAACTAATTTTGACTTAACCAATGGATCTAACCATGGTCACAATTGACCATGGTTAGAGTCATTAGGTTAGTCAAATAATTAAACCTCCAAATCCTAACTTCATTTCATTTTGCATTGTAATTAGGAAGCTTTGTTTATGGGGAAACTCTACAAAAATTTATTTGGCCGCCTTCTTTCTTAATAGTTAGGCTATGTGGCTCCTTATATGTTTGTCATGCAAGCTTTCCATATTACCTTCATGGCTCGAGCTCTCTATTCTTTGCTGAGTTCTACAATATTTGCATTAGCGATGGTTTATCTGAGATCTGGGTGTAGTTCAATATTGTTGTCACCTGGGTGAGATGGGTTATTGTTTCACTCGATTTGGTTCATTGTTGTGGGAAGTCGCCATTTTCTATTGGACGAGTTGGGGTTTCCATCTATTTTGGAGGCTTCCTCTTTGTAAAACATCTGGGTTGGAATTATTTGTGGCTTGTGTTGGCATTGGTCAGCTCGTGATGTGTTTAAAAGGAGGCTCGTTGTTTTATTGTTTATCTCAGTTAGATATTTGTGTGAAGGTGAGTTTGTATTTTTTCCAATCTCATTCGTATCCATATTCTTTTCTAGTTTGTGGTTATAATTTTGAGTGTTATGCCTTGTGGGTTAGCTCAGCTGAGATCTCTCCATGGCTCAACCCTTATGTTTTATCAACTATGTATATCCCCGTGGCTCAGTTAAGTTTACATTTCTCTGCTCGATTCCCTTTCCTCAATTTTCTCGAGCTTTGGTTTCGGTTGGGCGATTTGTGTGCGTTTATTTGTTGGTTCAACCTTTGTGTCCAACTCACCTTGAGCTCCTTTGCAGCTGATTCGTAGTTCCTTACACTGAGTTGCGTTTGTTTTGTGTTGGCAGTTTGTTATTGTCTTAAATCTGGTATCATTTCTTACCTTCAACTCGTCATTACACAAGAAGGTTTCCATTATTTTGTGCCCATCCTGAGCTTTACAATGTTTGTTTCTTTCTTCTAGTTTTTCTTATCTCGGTACAACTTTAAATAGCTTAGTCATGCTTCCACGATCTATGCATTGTTTCCACGAGCTTTCTATGATAAAAATCTCCATAGCTCACTATATTTTCATATTGGCTCCACATTTTTCTCTCTTCTGATCTCAGAATTATTTTATTAGACCTCATTTTTTTCTTTGTATTAGCTCATAGCTGAATTAAAGGTTAGGAGTGCCCTAGGCAATAATTTGAGTGGATGCCCTTCTCAAAATTTCAGTTAATAACTTTTTCTCATCAATTAAATAAATAAAAGACAACTACATTCTCATATTTTAAAAGTTTCTTCAGGACCATAATAAATCACAACTTTAAAGAAATCACTATACATAAAGAATAAAAATATCCTATAAAATCATCATAGAAGGATGAGAAATATTCTATGGATGGAAAGAATTAATCATAGGAGAGACTCAAAATGTAACAAATAATTATTTTTTTATACAAGGTTGCTTGCAAATCTGATTTACCAATATCAAGTAGGTGATGGGACTCAAACTTGAACAAAGCACCATATTTTCATATAGCAATAGAAATACTTATGTATCTCCCATGGTTTTGTGAAGAATGGTATTTGAACCATACCTACCAATTCCTCCATTAAACAAATAATAGACATTTCCCACCAAAAATTAAAATTAGAGAATTACATACTTTTTAACTTCAATTATATCCACTCTTGGTTCTACATCAAATAATGGGTAACAATACCATCAAAATCCTATGAGCTTAAAAATATGTCATTTTTGTTACTTGTACAAATATTATATTATTTTTTTATTTTTATGTGTGAAATTTATGTCACCATATAATAATATCAATAAATAAATTACAATTGAATCTTCTTTAAATTAATTTAATACTAAGCTCTAAAAATTACTGGTAATAAGGGAAATATTTAGATCTAGGTGCCCCTAATTTTTGGCACCCTAAGTAGTTGCCTAGTTTACCCGGGGCTTAATCCCCCTTGTATTAGCTCACCATTCTTTTCTATGTATCTTGGTGTCATGTGCTCATAACTCAGCCTTGTTCCTCAACTACATATCTCACCACATTGTTTTATACCTTCTCGATATCTTCAATAAATTGGACGAGCTCACCATGGTGTTTTTTTTGGCTCGACATGTTTAATGTGAGCTCAACCATTCTTATGTTAACCTAGCTTGGTATATGTTTAACTCAACTCGGTTGTGCTTTTACCAAATAATCTCAGTCGTGCTAACAATCTAGCTTGATATCTCATTTTCTTCACACATCTTGCTAGGGTTATGTGAGCGCTCGATTTACGTTGTTTGTGTTAGCCCAAAGGTAAGCGGTGTTTCAATTTTTGTCTCTGTTTAAGCTTGTTCAATAACTAAAAACTTGGTTTCTTGAGAAAATGGCCCGGATTTTATTATTTAGCTGAAATGTATTTGACCTCATTCTAAAATGAACAGTTATTCTTTGATCTAAACCTCCACTTGTACTTCTACAAAACCATATTTTTAAAGAATATATACTTTGCAAAAGAAAGATAATTTCTTGAACTTGGATTTTTGTAGAGAAGCTTTGCATTAAAAACTACACTTGCAAAAATTATGTGAAAACATGATAAAGGTTTAATCATAAATGATGTATTCTTCCCCATTTCAAGACCGCTATTCTAGATCGGTTATGATACTTTGTTCATGGTATAGGAATACGAAAGTAGAAGTTTCTTGAAACAAGAATGTGCTGCTATATTAGACAAAAAGACAGCCATACTTTGTAAATTTTCATTTCTCAATAAATGTATGGCTGTCTTTTTGTCTAATATAGCAGCACATTCTTGTTTCAAGAAACTTCTACTTTCGTATTCCTATACCATGAAAAACCTAAAAATCATACTTGACTGAGATTTAAATGTATCTTACAGATCTTTATTGTCTTCTGAAGGTTTTTATTTGTTGTTGCATGAACTAAACTTTGATGTTTTTGGAGTCCTTGTAAACCATATTTGAAAAGATGGATGTAGCTTTCAATTTTTATTTGGAACATATATCTTATGAGTACATTCTTAAATGTATGTTTAAAAGTTCATGTGCATTTCTTCCTAGAAGGTTGTATTCTGAAAGTGAATTCCATAAATTTGTATACTTTCACTGATGTTTTTGGCATTATTTCATTTATGCAACTTGTTTAATCATGAGGAATGCATATATTTTTAAGATGGAAGTATAATGAAGCAATGGTCATTGTACGTACCCAAAATTGTAAGGTACTTCACTACCGGAACAACGTAACACGTGCCCCAATGATGATACAGGTCTCCTCGCAAGGTGTTCGGGATCTAGAAAAGCTCCCCAAGTGTGCGTTAACATCCCGCATGCCTCTCTTAGCCCCTGCATGCTTTGTTGTTCTCTTTTCCCCTCTTTTTTTTTGCATTTTGCTGTTCGATTCTGATTTAAACCGCCGCCCGACTAGGCGGCGGTCGGTCTCGTGACCGCCACCTGACATAGGCCGCGGTCCTATAACCGCCGCCTACTGCTCGGGGTGGTAGTCCTTCATGCATTTTCCGAATGTTCTTGTTAACGCGACTCACGTAAATTTCAATGTTTACCATCTTTTTCACCACCTTTGGCTTGCATTAATGATTCTCGTTCCCCTGGAATAGTGTTTTGGTATTGTTTATGGTTTAAGAGATCAATTTGGTTTTTACCTTTGGGTAAATATAAATGCTATAAATGGTTGGCTTGTGCTCAAGAAAATGGCCCCTCAAATTTGCCTCTCAATTTCTCATTTCGTAGTTCAGTCTTTCATTTTTCTTAGGATTCATATTTTTGTTCATTGCATGTTTAGTTAGTATTATTTTGCTATTAGAAAGCCACATATCCATCTTGTGAAAGTGATGTCATTACTTCATGTAGTCCATCAAGTAGAACAATTTAATTCTCGTAGGAAACCATTAAAGTTGCAGGTTTTACTCGTCCAAAACAAGATAGTTTCAGTGTTCTGGACGTTTTATGTTGCATGAATCGCAATAAATTCTACTAGGAATTACATAAGCCAAGCTCTGTACTTTTGCATTATCCCTCTCCTACTCACATTGTATTCGATGCCCGTATCTTAAGCTGCCTTTGTTCCAATATCTATTTATATTGATGCTAGCATTACATGCTTTTATGGATCCACGTGAGCACGAAGGAACAAGGAGATCACGCTTAGGGTACAAAACCCCACACACCATCGATTCACCACTTTGTTATGCAAAACCCAAGTTCTATCTTTCAAAGTTCTACTTAGAAGCATATCAAATAGAGTAGCCAATCATCTTATTTTAGTCAATTTTACTTTCGATATTGCCAAGGAAGTTGTGGGGATTGATAGTTTCTGAGAAACTATGATTCATTCCTCACTTCTGAGGTAGGATCGAGAGTCTTTCAAATAGATTAGATCAGTTATTTCATTATTTAGAATAGACTTACAACTGCACAGGCAAGTAGCTATACTCGGCTGCCTTGTTTGTTTTAAATTTCGTGATTAGTTTAGTTGTCAATTGCTAGATATTTTTAAAAAGTTGCTCTTTCAATTTCGTTTGAATAGTTCATCAGAAAAATACAAAAATAGAGAAGTTATATATGCTATAGATATACTTCACATAGTTAATTTTACTTTGCTACAATTAGATTTACATTGTTGCTTTTGTATGACAATCACAGACCTAGAGAGCCCAGAGAATACGTATTCGAGCCAATCATGCCCCAACCCAATCTCATCACAGCAATAACTGATATAGATAAGAATCTTAGGATCCAAGTCTTCTAAACAATGGAAAACTTACAACAGATCAGCTTCCAGTTAAGCGGGTTAAACATAGAAGACGACCAAGCGCACACGTTTTGGTCAAATCAACCAAACTACAGATTACCCTAGATATATATCCGCATGACTGTAGAAGGGCTTGAAAGAGAGAAAACATTTGGTTGTGATCCTTTGGTCCCACAAACTGCATTCGTAGGAGACACTCTCACGCAGACATGATACCAGCTTAAGAATTCAGGTCAGTTGCACGAACACCTGTGAGATACTCTGAGAAGATCACACAACTGTTAATTCTGAATATAGAGGCTGAGAAAGCATACGACTATTGGATACTAGGGATTAGGGACTGATTCCACACATGACCATAGCAAGACCACAACAAACATGAATCTACGGTTGTGACCCACAAATCCCACAACCCAATGAATCCACAGTGAATCGACATAGATACCGGCCTATGCACATTAGTATCCGTGATCTACTCCACTTCCACCTATCATCATCAAAAAGTTATCCTTGTTAGATGTAGCAGCTAATAAAGCTAAGGAATTCTGGACTAGACCAGATAATCACCCGTAGAGTCTGTTGTACCCATCATCCACCCTATGACCCTGTCTAGAGATATACACGAAAGTATCCCAGGTCATTTTCCACATATCCCACAACCTATAGATCGAATCACGCCACACTTGATATTGATTGGAGCCTTCGAGCATCATCCTTGCCGATTGATCTATCACACCGGGTTCAGCTTAGGAGGGCCTTCTTTGCCTTAGATTCATAGTTTCCACTAGTGCGTGTCGAAGACCTCAAATTGCCTAACTAGTTTTTCTCGCATCCGACGTGTATTCCATCCCCATCGGCTGTCTCAAGACGACCTCGGAGGTCAAAGTGCGAGGAAGAGTTACTTGTAGATTCCCACGCTCGCTTGTCACTTTTCCATCGTAAAAAATTGGTGAACGTGACGTGAACAAAATAGTTCTTCCTCTTTTATTTTCACTTCTTCCTTCCACCTTCACTCTTACCCATTATTCTGCGGGTATTCATATACCCCCCGAATATGTCGGGATTCGATGCATATGGTAGACCTCTCCTAGGTCTTGAAGCATACTACGCTCAACTAAATAGACAGTCATCGCCCTCGCTCTCAATATGGGGTGAAAACTATTCAAATAACCAATTATCAACACAAAATCCACCTCCAAGGACTAGATATGGCTCATCTTTCCAAACAGAGGAGTTGGATCAGCTCACTCAAACGCAACACACAGAGCCTTCAGGCTCGAACAATATAACGCTTCACGGGAGAATCAGTTCGTCTCTCAGTACTACTTAGACCACAAATTAGTAGACAATCAGACCCATACCTGGTTTTAGATGATGAACATTCAATGCGTTATGCTAGAAATGAACAAAGCTCTCAGAGTATGTACCCACCCATAGGACGTTTACAAGCACAACCCGAGGTCTCTTTTCAAGAAAATACCTCCATGCCACTACATATAGGAAATTCCCTTGGGGAAACTTGACAGGAAACAATCAGTTCATAGTAGGATATCACATGCCTATACAACACCAGGATATACAACAAATGCCACTAAGGAAAAATACCGTGACTTTACCAAATGAAGTCATTTCGACTTTAGTAGAAAAAGTTAGGGGGTTAGAAATTGCTCAGGCAAATCACCATTCTCAATTCATACAGGCAGGAAATTCTAATCCTCCACACCATCCTAGCCAAGTAGACCTCCTCACAGGAATAGGCACGTTAGGCATGACTCCTCAGTATTCACAACAAACGCCAACAAGAACCGCCATTTCTAACACCATTCCGATACCTCCCGGTCTAGTACAAAATAATCCATTCCTAGACAATCCCCCTTCATACTTAAACATGTACTCCAAATCACCACAAGGGGATATGTTCTCCTCTCCCGGCATGTTTACTCAACCACAGGGGTTTCCTTATGCCCCTACCAGTGCATACGCTATGCCATATCAACAACCCATTCCACCGCCACCCCCTCAGCAGGCACCATCAATGGTCGAAACCTACGCGATAGGGACTTATTCAAAATATTTGAAAGAACCCTTAGACTTCACCATACGAAGCGTTATGCTTCCAAGACCTCTTCCCGATTTTCCCAAATACAAAGGTGAGGGAGATCCGAATGCACATATCAAGGCTTATGCCATAGCTATTCGAGAACTACTCCCTTGGGATGGGGTTGTTGCTAAAATATTCCCCAAAACTTTGGAAGGTATCGCTCTCGATTGGTATTATAGAATACCTGAGGCTTCCATCCATTCATTTAAACAACTCATTTCAGAGTTCATTAAGGCATTTGACATGAACAAACTATTAAGAACAGGAATCAGGGAATTCTTGCACATTAAGCAAGAACACAATGAATCTATTGCTCATTTCATCCAGAGGTGGCGTACAGTTCTTTATTCTTTGGCCAGTGCTCCAAATATGGACCAAATGGAACTATGCGATTTATTCCTTCATTCTCTCAAAGCAGAGAGTGAAGGAAGAAGTACGTAAGTTCCCAAGAAGGACTTACAATGAAGTACTTGAGAGTGCTCTTTGAATAGATCAAGCGGCAATAGATAGCGGTCGTAAGACATATGGAACAAATGGGAGGTTAATCACCTCCAACCAGAATACTATGGCTTATCCTACTACCACAAATACCAATCAAGGACCTAAAATCCTTAATAAAAATCACAGAGTGACAACAGATGGAGTAACTGATTAGGCTAAAAGGGTAAATGTTGTGAATACTCCACCACTAGTAAACAACCAACGAAATAACAACTTTACCCCAACAATCAATGCAGTGGATTTCAATCATCATCAACAACAACAATGGCGAAACCCTACACATGGTCCAAGCCAAAACTCAACTAGTTATCAAAACAGGAATCAAAACCAAAAACAACAAATGCAAAACTTTAATCCTAACAGGCAACGGTTTGATCAGAGTTTTGGGCCACAATATGCACCAAACCAGCAGACTAGGAATTACAATCCTAACTCGTATTGTGGTTTTCACAAAATCTGAGGCCATGACACTAGAACATGCTGTGACTACAATAAATTCATGCAACATTTGCCAGAGGAACAAAGACAACTTTTCATAGATATGTTCTTGGCAAATCCTATGTCACCGGCACCAAATACTTTTACAGGGCAGTTTCCCCTCAAAATGCACCCCTTAAGATATTCAATGATCCGCTCCCAAATCACAACAACAACAGGTTAAATTTGAATGGGACAAACAAGGGTGTAATGACAGGAAACAATGATCATGAAGCCTCAACTTCACTAAATCCATTAGTTGCGCCACAATTAGGAAGTCATCCGCGACCCAAGATAGTCGGTTTAGTGGAGTTTGATGCCGAACTACCCGTAGAGGCTGTAATAAGGACATGAGATTCTTCCTCTCAGCCAAGTCCAAGTTACCTACCGGAGACAGATAACATCCAACAAATGTTAGTAAGACCCATAGGTGCCTATGATTTAATTAATGATCTAACAAAAACCTTCTCGCACATTTATTTTTTAGACTTACTAAAGAATTCTCCTGCCCATAGGGCTTCTCTTTTAGAGGCATTAGGTTTAGGTCATCTAATTAACATCACTCCACCTCCCGAAACACAAACCATATAGAATTTGATATCCACCCTCCGGGGCAGCCGGATAGGGATACCGAATTCATATTCAAAATAAACAAAATGCCAATAGATGTTGAGATTACATGCCGAGGTGATCTAGCCTTACATTTGCAAGTATGGGTTTATAACAATTATGTGGAACGCGCAATGGTTGACAATGGAGCAAAGCGATTAACATAGGCCCCTTCTCTTTCCTTCAAAAGCTAGGGTATGGAGAAACAAATTGTTCCACAACTCGAAATACACTAAGAGGCTATGATAGCCTTAAAGCCATGTCAATTGGAACTATAATACTACTAGTCACCTTAGGACCCAAAACAATCTCGATCGAGTTTTATATTATAGATCGAAACCAACTATAATATGATCCTCGCCTACCATGGATACATCGTATGAAGGAAATCCCTTCTACATTATTCCAAGAAGTGAGATTATTGCATTTAGAAAAGGTGTTAATAGCCAAAGGTGACCTAAAACCATTCGATATACACCTAGCTGACTTAAAGAAAAGACCAGGCATTCACTCGGAATTTGAACTCCCAACAAACCAACTTAATAAACCCACCGACACAAAACCAGAGGAAAAGCTAGTACCTACGACAGATCTTGAGACTATGAGCCTAGTCAAGATGATCCCAGCCCTCAAGGATGAGGTTAAGATTGTAGAAATAGTATCATTAGGAACTACTACAAAAATCATTGAATTACTAGAACAGGATCTACCAATGTCCCTACCATTTGATTTTGTAGGCATGGGATATACCCTAGGTGTTGGTTCTCTTCCAGCAGAGGATCTCTACATGGTAGAAGTAGAATATGTTAACACATCAAATATTCTGATGCCCATATTCCCAGCTGAATATTGGACTCTCCATTTCGATGGAGCTAGATGTCGTTACGGAGCTGAGGCAGGTGTAATCTTTACTTCTCTCGAGGGAAAAGTCCTACCATTTACCTTTAAACTAAATTTTGAATGTACAAACAATGGTACTGAGTACGAAGCCCTCCTCCTTGGCCTCTTCCTAGCTAAGAGGATCGGTGTTAATAATATCAAGGTGTTAAGAGACTCACAACTGGTAGAAAACCAAGTCTCTGAGATGTATGAAACCAGATCCGAGCACTTACAAAATCTCTAAAAATAGCTAAATTGAATTTAAGCAAGGAGTTTGACTTCATATCAATTGAAGCAATCCCGCGAGAGAAAATATTCTCTCCGATTCAATAGTGACCTCAAGATCATGCTTCACTCCAAATAGTGAGTTGGAAGATACCGCCATGGTATCCCTTCGTACTCAAACCATTAGTGAAAAAATGTCTAATCCTCTTTTAACAAACAGAAATGAAAACAAATCTACTATCCTAGACCACATTGATAGTGATACAACCACTCTGAATTACTTAAATGCCTATGAAGCGTTACATCTCATCCATCACGTAGTAGATTTATCCTTAATCCCGCATTCGCCTTACTACTTTGGAAATTCCATGATATAGCTTCCCCCACAAAAGGATCTCAAAGCATATACACGGTAGAGAATGGAGACAATGGAATTACCTCCAACCCCTTTGAGTTCGAAGAAGTTAATGCTTCTTTAATCGAAGAAAAATCGATATTAACATCGAAACAGAGGATGAACCAAAGATATTGAAGTTAGGATCCTCGTTAACTCCATCAAGTATAAATACACACGCTCAAATCCTCAAGGAACATCAAAAGGATTTTTCATTTAATTATAAGGAAATGACAGGGTTGCACCACACATCGCATGAGACATAACCTCGTCACTAAATCAGATGTAAAGCCAATTAAACAAAAATCAAGACCAATGAAACCTAAGGTAGCTCTCATGGTGAAAGAGGAGGTAATGAAACTCCTCCAAGTAGGATTCATCAAACCAGTCAATTACTCTCAATGGGTATCTAATATCGTTCCCGTTCTAAAAAAGAATGGGAAGATATGCATCTGCATAGACTTTCGAGACATTAACAAGGCATGTCCTAAGGATGACTTCCTGTTACCATCCATAGACGTCATTGTTGACGCAACAACTGGATTTGAGCTTTTGTCTCTCATGGATGGATTCTCAAGATATAATCAAATCAGAATATCCGAACAAGATCAAGCTAAAACCACGTTTATAACTCCTTGGGGAACCTATTGCTATGTTGTTATGCCATTCGGTCTCAAGAATGCTTTGGTGCTACATACCAACGGGCTATGACATATATATTTCATGATCTTATTCATAAAATTGTGGAATCCTATGTAGATGACTTGTTGGCCAAGGCCAAGAAGCGTTGTGACCATCTGGAAGTGCTTCGCGTCATTCTTTCACGTCTGATAGAATACGAGTCATGCTAAATCCAGAAAAATGCATCTTTGGTGTAATAGGAGGGAAGCTCCTAGGTTACATTGTATCATCACGTGGGATCGATGTTGACCCAACCAAAATTAGGGTTGTTCTCGAAATGGTCCCACCTTCGGATGAATCTGGAATCAGGTCTTTTCTCGGAAAGCTTGGTGCAATCTGGAGATTCATCCCAGACTTAAGCTTCGCCATTCATCCAATCAACAATCTACTTAAAAATATTATAGTATTGATTGGACCAAAGACTGCAATGAAGCTTTCGACGTAGTTAAGCATTTCTTGTTATCACCACCTACGTTAATGCCACCTAAGCTAGACCGCCCATTAATTTTATATTCGCAAGCTACCAATGTCTCGCTAGCCTATATGCTGGCTCAAGAAGATGATGACAAAGAGAACGTGTGATCTATTTCATTAGCCAAATGTTTCTCGACTATGAAACACGTTATACATAGGCAAAATGAGAATGCCTTCCCATAATTTTTGTAACCAAATGCTTAAGACATTATATGCTAAATCAAGAAACAAGGGTCATTGTAAAGATAGACTATTTACAAACTTTCCTCACACAAGGGTCCTTATTTAAAAGGGTTGGACACTTTATAACCTTAATGGGGGAGTTAGAATTAACATTTGTAAATCAGAAATCTATTAAAGGACAAATTATCGTAGATTGGTTAGCTGATAACCCACTAGATGGAGGTAATCTAGTAGATCTGGACTTTCCTGATGAATGCATATACTACATCGAAACCAGACCTCTTATCTCTGAATGTCCTTGGTATGCTGATATTAGTAATTATATCATGGACCAATAGTATCCATAAGTTGCTACACTACAACAAAGAAGGTGGATACACATTATCGTAGCTAAATACATCATTATAGAGCAAGTGCTCTATCGTAAAGTGTTTGATGGAATGCTTCTAAGATGTGTTGACACAGAATAATCCAAGAAGATTCTCCACGAATCTCACAGTGGAATATGTGGAGGCCACTTCGGTGGTCATGCCACCACTCGTAAAATACATCGGATGGGCTATTTCTGGCCTACTCTAGAACACGACGCAGTAGAGTTTGTACGAAGGTGTCATAAGTGCCAAGAATTCTCCCACGAGATCCACATGCCGGCACAAGCTCTACAACCAATCGCTACTCCATGGCCCTTTTCTATGTGGGGCCTAGATTTGATAGGGAAATTCTCTCCCTCATCTATAGACGGCCATAATTTCATAATCACGGCCACCAAATATTTTACCAAGTGGGTAGAGGCCATGCCTCTTACTACTATACCAGGTTCTGTAATCGCCAAGTTCATTTTGAACCAAATCATTTGTAGGTACGGTGTCCCACAAATCATTATCTCGGATAATGGGACTTCTTTTAAGAATGACAAAGTTTGCAAATTGTGCAATAAATTTAAAATAAGCCATCATATGGCCTCCTTGTATTACCCTCAAGCCAACGGACAAGCTGAAGCGACAAACAAAATGTTAAAATCCATTCTCCTTAAAATTATGAAAGAAAACAAATGAGATTGGCATTTGAAGTTATATCCAACCTTATGGAACCACTAAACCTTGATAAGAACACCAACGGAGTGACTCCTTTCTCGCTAGTATTCGGGCGTAATCGGTTCTCCCACGAGGTTGAAATACCCAGTCTTTGTATCTCATTACAAGGGATTCTAGGCGAAGACGCTTACAGAGAGAAAGCATGTCTCTCCCAACTAGAAAGCCTAGATGAAGCTAGGTTAGATATCTTGAAAAGGGCCGTTGGGAAATTAGAGTTTCCATGGTAAATTAGTAATATACCATGAGGTAAATAAATGGGTAGTTTGTTATTTGTTTGGACGGTTTGGAGTGATTTGTGGGAGGATAAGGATAGGGATTAGATCCCATATATTGTGGATCAATATCTGTATAAATATCTCTCTCAAAACTAATAAAATTGTATTGTTTTGATTGACTAAATTCCCTGATTTGGTATCAGAGCAGGCACCGTGAGGGACCTCTCTGTAATTCTGGCCTTGTTCCCTACAGGATCCTTTGAGTGTAGACCATGTCAATTGGTCCTATCATTTGAGAGGCTATTATTTGCCAATAATTTTACAGTGCAGACCACTGTGAATATTATTGACATTTTTTTATTTTGGAGATATTTTCTCAGTACTAGTAGCTGGAGATACCAGATTTACATTTTGTGTAAACATTTGCATAGGTGTATATATTTGTTTGGCCTCTTGGCACTTTTCCACGTCCCCAATTGTAGCTTCGACCTACCATCCTGTCCACATCTCCACGGATTTACAACGCTGAGCCTGCGCAGATCGGATACGTTGAGGGATTAGATCTCTACTTTGAAGCGTCTGAAGAGTCTCTGGGTCAAACTCTTTTTGGAAAGCTCCCTGAGCTTGATATACGTCTATATTCATTGCGTTGATTTATTGGATCGATGACTGTATTTATGCATTGCACTTCTCCATGATATTAATCAATGATAGCTTTGAACTGCTTAGCATAGTGTTTTCTCAGATTCAAATTACTTCTCACATGTGACTCCAACTTTGAGGAGGTCGATTGATATAGCAGTTTTACATTCTGTGTTAGCTGCGTACATGCATTTGTATTAATTGTGTGAACCGGATCCTTTTCTTTTCCAATTGATCTGCACATTTGGTTTAAGGAATACATCGGTCATTCCTATGGTTGGTCGAATATCAAGCTCCTGCTACGGCATTATTTACATCACATCATGAGATCCGCGTCCCACAACTTCCTTTTTTGATATTTGAATATATATATTCTGCAGATTGGATTTGGCGAGCTTGTATTTGTTTTTTTTGGCGAGTTCACTGCATGCATGGAGTTCTGAGGTTCACCGTCCAAGATACTCATTCTTCACGTGTTCCTTGAACAGATCTGACATCCACATATCAGATCTGCAGCGACCTGTTCCATCTGTGCATGAAAGGCAGATATTAGATGCGAATTACTTCACAGATCTACAGCCAGAAACGGTCCCAAATGCATGAAAGGCGAGATCCAGAGAGGATGATCTACTAGATTTGGACGTGTATCTTTCAAATCAATTCTCTGAGTTGTTAAAGATTACTTTCTTATTTTTTCATTGGTGATTTGGTAATGGAAAAAATGAACCAGATAGAAAAATTCGATGGAAAGGATTTCCATACATGGCAAATCCAAATCCAACTGTTGCTGATTGAAAAGGATCTTTGGGACATTGTTGATGGAGGATCGGTTGCACTAACAGATGTAGACGCACTCCAAAAATGGAAATTCAAAGATAAAAATCTTTCGCCATTATTGGCCTCGGATTATCCAAACCGTATCTACATCATGTAGATTTCAAAAATCATCCAAAGAAATATGGGAAGCATTGAATCAATTATTTGGATCACAAACGACAATGCAGAGATAAATATGAAGCGAAATTATATGGGTTGAAAATGGAAGAAGGAGGAGATATTGTATCTCATATCAGCAAGTTCCACTCTCTAATGGCCCAACCGGATGGCATTAATGAAAAGGTGAAACCCAATGATGCAAAGGCCATATTACTAAACAACATGCCCAAAAGTATGTCCAATATGGTGTTTACTTTAAGTAAACTAAATCCAAGCTTGAGAGAATAATAAAGAACGCTACTCGATACTGAAAAAGCAAGGATGATGAAGAAGAAGAAGCAAAGATTAGCTAGTCAATCAAGTAATTCCTATAAAAGATCAAAACATATCAAAAACTGTATATGTTTTTATTGTAGGAAGCCAGGACATGTTATTCTCAACTACATGAAAAGAGCAAAAGATCTACTTGATGGAAAACTATCTGACAAGGCCATGGCTACTGAAGAAGATGATACTGAAGAACAAAACACACATGCTAATACTGAAGGTTTTTCAAGCGATGAGGATTATCTTTTTTAAAGTTGCTTGTGTTTTGTATCTACCCATGTCAACTCTAAGGGAGGGAATGTTGGGAAATTAGAGTTTCCATGGTAAATTAGTAATATACCATGAGGTAAATAAATGGGTAGTTTGTTATTTGTTTGGACGGTTTGGAGTGATTTGTGGGAGGATAAGGATAGGGATTAGATCCCATATATTGTGGATCAATATCTGTATAAATATCTCTCTCAAAACTAATAAAATTGTATTGTTTTGATTGACTAAATTCCACGAGGCACGAGTCTATGCTGACTGGATGTGCCGGTAGTATAACAAGAAGGTCTATGAACGAGACATATATGAAGGTGATCTAGTTCTAAGGCTAGACAGCCGGATCGATAAAAAGACCGGCAAAGGAAGGAAGTTTTGGCCCAAATGGTTGGGCCCATACTGAGTCATGAAGGACTATGGAAATGGTGCATATCTCTTATGCACACTAGAAGGTGAGGAATTTGGTGAAACAGTCAATTCCCTACACCTTAAACGATTCTATGCATAAGCAACCAGCACTACTTGTATAATTATATCTACATTGCATCTTCATATAGTTAGGATCATTTTGTCTGCTTGTTTCATACAATTTTGTGATCAAGGAATTTATTCTCAAAGAAATTCATTACAAACTTATGATGGTATTGGCATAAACACTCTAATCATACTTCTTCATTTCATAATATCATCACCTATTTCGAATCATCTCATCAAATAAAGCTAGATATGACAAAGTCTTAACGGTAACCATACCAAGATCTGCAGGTTTGTTCTCACTTTTGGTTTCTTCCTAGGATAGGTGTCTTGCCTATGGTCTGTTCTAGAAGCTTCATCATGTCACATCTATCCCATACGTATATCTCTTTGGAAGTAAGAACATACTGACACTTTGCTCAAGTAAACGAGTCAAATATAGATCAAACAAATTTTAAATTTACACATTTCTTTGCCCCACTAACCTTTGGTTTTGAGCTTTCATCTTTTACTAGTGATGTGGGGTTGGGAAAATATGGAAATGCCCTTACTCACCTATGCCTTGCCCATGGTGATAAACCCACGCTTCTTACTAGTAGCATGGGGCAAGGTGTAGGAGGTCCTCTTGACAAACAAATGTTAAAGGCCATAAACAAACAATTCAAATCTTGAAGTCTTGAGTCAAAAACAAATGAATCAGATGTCCAAAATTCCAAGAGAGTTAAAAACCCTAAAACCCAAATTTTTTTCTACCATGTGGCCATCTACGGATCTAAGTCTAGATAAACCACAAATAAAGTTACATCCCAAACTATGGAGTCGCTTGAGTAGATTAGGTTTGTAGCATCCTAATTTGGTTCCACCAAAGCTTTGTATATCTTTCATCACTATCATTTCAACACATTTCATAACTTGTGCCCTTTCTAGCTCTCGGTGATGAGCCCTCGCATCTTACTAGTTGCATGGAGTTAGGAGTGGGGCAAGTTTATCTGCTCATCATACCAGCTTATCTTCACCACTTTGCCAAAATAGATATGAGGTATCAAAGTTTCTTAAAGAAACTAAAATTCAAAATCACATTGTATTTACATTATCATATATCAGCACCATGAAATACAAAAAGAAGGTTAACATTTGTACCATTTGTTCTCCATTGCATACATTCTAAAAAGCATATAAGCATAACATCATAGTTTACATGTGGAAACAGAAATGGAAGCAAGGTCATAGATGCCAAGAGTCTGATCCAAAAAGAATATATATATAAATGGTCAAAATTCCTGTACAATGCCATCATGTGCTAAGCATGGTCAAAACGCTCAAAGAGCCCAGGAAATACAAAAACATCATACAAAAATCTAAGAGAGCCAAGTGGCTTCTCAACCCCTATGAGATCCCTCTAAGGGTGCATGCCCATGCCTAGGACTCTGGCTACACTGGTGCTCTGAGTGCACGGAGGGCTCACGATCCCGAGGGGCAGCTACGGTCTCGCCATGAGAATGACTCCTCATCGGTGCTCTGCTATCCTATAACCTGCCAGCTTAGTACGGAGGGTAGATACCATCCTGGCCATATGCTAGATGGGGAAAAGATGTCGGTATGTTTGCCAGCTGCTGAAGGCTCCCCTACATCCACAGACAGCTCTACATGGGTCCTCTCCATAGGGATCATCAGGGTATCGGTGCATACCCTGTGAATCAGGTCTCACCACTCATCGGCGGTCTCTGCAAACAAAGGAGAAAATGAATTAGAAATAAAACAAGAGATAAACACAAGTGTAAACAAAAGGAGAGATAGTAATTAAGGTGATCCTAACTCGAAGAAAAGGGAAGATAACTTACTCGGATCGCCGAGCCTCCAGATGGATCTCTAGGGTCAGCACCTGCCACAGATGCCACCACTGACTAAGGTACTCCTCCCATGGCTGGAGCAACGTAGCATCCCGCTATGGACTCATCCTCCCCACCATGGCCCTGGGAGAGTGGCTCCTCTGAAACCAGAGTCACCCTCTCGTGCTCTACTCCGCCCTCTCTACCTGCATGATATCCTGAGTGTCATGCCACTCAGGATCACTGTCCTCCTCTCCGCCCGACTCGCTAGCCTTAGCCTCGGTCTCCTCCTCCGTCTCTCCCTTGTGAACTCCTCAGACTTGGAGTCTATGTCAATGGGGTTGTCACTACTGTGAGCGGGACCGGCGGAAATCTGAAGTAAGGGTGCCTGAGGAGCACCGGCTCTCCCTTGGGCACGTACTACCCGCCTAGCCACAATAGGAACGCCAGGGGTAACAACTGTCCAACCCCGGCCCCTAGGACCCCCTCTGGCCTCTCGAACTGACCTGTATACTGGCACCACTGGGGAAGCATACCCATGTAAGGCAGGCCAAACTGCTGAGGAACTCAGCCAAAGGGATGTATCTCCACTCTCCCTACCCTGTCAACAAGCTGCCCTGTGGTGGAGCAGGAAATCAAAGTAAGAGCCTCCTTGCCCCATAAACCTGCCATGGCCTGATACGGTGTGGCCTCCATGTCATCGGTGGTCAGGGAAGCAACTGGCTGGTGAGGTGCTCTGAGCACCGACATGTCTATCCATCTGGCTGCCCTCACAGCTCCGGGATCTGCCACCTCTACACCTCTGCCATAGGGGATGAAGCGCTCATAGACCCAGCTCATAACCAGGGTCGGATGGCTCAAAGACTGCCCCTGTAAACGGACCACCCTGTATAAATCATGGTAGGTAGTCCCAAGTATATCGGCTCCCTAGGTGTAAATCCGGCCATGTCCCTCGATCTGTGCAATGATGGGGGACCAGCAATATAATAGTGTGTCTCCTCCCTTGTCCCCAATCAATCTCGAGGCAAGGATCCCCATAATGGCCTGATGAATCAAGGGGATGGGTAGGCTAGGAATAGATCGGACCCTCACCCCTTCTTCGAACCAGTGGAGATAACTGCATCTCCCATGTAAGAGGCCCACCGCATTATCTGAGCCCATGAACCTGCTTGTCTCAAGGGTAAGTCGTCTCTCGATGATCGGGACCCCAAGATATGGTAAACATCCTCCAAAGTAATGGTCCACTCACCTCGGACCCCTGGTAATCGGAAGGTGTTCCGATCAGCATCCCAATATGAAAATAAGTCACAAAGTATGTGACTGGATGGTGCAACATGTGGAACCCGTGATATACACAGTATACCGGCCCTCTTAAGAGTGTCTACCTCATCCTGTGAAAGCACATCTAATACCGATAGGAACCAATCACACTCTCTCTCTCGGCTCCATCGAATGTACTCCTCCCTCCCTTTGCATACACCCAAAACACACAAAATGAGCAATTTAGCATCCAAATGACATTAGAAAAATCATGAAAACACATAAAAATGCAAAAAAAATTTCAAACAACTGTTCCTTTGGCATTCTATGAAGAACCGCCACCCTGAGCAGGGCGGCGGTTTCGTAACCACCACCTTGAATAGGGTGGCGGTCGTGTCCCGAAAACCCACGCAGGTTTTGTACCTTAAAAAGGCCTAAAAATGCAAAAAGGGACTATTTTAACTAAAACAAAGCCTACCCAGTGGCGCCCCCTAGATAGACCTTTTAAACCTAACATTTTCAAAAATAAGCCCCCACGACAAAGATTTTAACATTTTAAAATTTTGGGGGTAAAAACGGTAAATTGAGAAAAACTAACCTATGATCTCGCGGGTCGATGTTTCACTCACGAAGGCATGATCACTATCTCGTCATGAATATTTTGACTCTACTCTTGTAAGAAACCGTCATCGTGGGTCCCAGGCTCAAAACGACCAAATCAACACTCGTAAATGAATATGAAAATGGGCCCACTTTCATATATATAAGAACTTTGACTCGCTTTGAATCCCCTTTTCACAGGTTTGGAGCGCCGACAAAGGTAAGTTCTTATCCCCACACAAATGGTATGTCCTCATTTCATATTATTTTAGTATTTATTTTCCGATCTATTTTGTCTATCTACACTTGATTCCTCTTTTCATTTTGTACATGGCGGGAATTTTGGATGGAATCATTTCGACAAACAGATGTATCAGGTATAACTTCCAACTTCCCATTTCGGGACCGCCATACTCGGAACCACCATTTTACGCCTCTTCATGGCTAAAATGCTTCTCCGAGGGGGCAATATGTACATACCCAAAATTGTAAGGTACTTCACTACCGGAACAACATAAAACATGCCCCAATGATGATACAGGTCTCCTCGCAAGGTGTTCGGGATCCAAAAAATCTCCCCAAGTGTGCGTTAACATCCCACATGCCTTGCTTAGCCCCTGTATGATTTTTTGTTCTCTTTTCCCCTCTTTTCTTTATGTTTTGCTCTTCAGTTATGAAACCGCCACCCTGATTGGGCGGTGGTCTTGTGACCGCCGCCCAAACAAGGCAGCGGTCTTGTAACCGCCGCCCTGCTTAGGGTGGTGGTCCTTCACACATTTTCCAGAATGTTCTTTTTAATGCGACTCACATAAATTTCAACGTTTACCAACTTTTTTCACCGCCTTTGGCTTGCATTAATGATTCTGGTTCCCTGGAATATTGTTTTGGCATTGTTTATGGTTTAAGAGATCAATTTGGTTTTTACCTTTGGGTAAATGCAAATGCTATAAATAGTTGGCTTGTGCTCAAGAAAATGGCCCCTCAAATTTTCCTCTCAATTTCTCATTTCAGTAGTTCAGTCTTTCATTTTTCTTAGGATTCATAGTTTTGTTCATTGCATGCTTAGTTAGTGTTATTTTGCTATTAGAAAGCCACATATCCATCTTGTGCAAGTGTTGTCATTACTTCATGCAGTCCATTGAAGTAGAACAATTTAATTCTCAGTAGGAAGCCATTAAAGTTGTAGGTTTTGCTCATCAAATAGGATAGTTTCAGGTTCTGGATGTTTTATGTTGCATGACTCGCAATAAATCCCACTAGGAATTACATAAGCCAAGCTCTGTACTCTTGCGCTATCCCTCTCCTACTCGCATTGTATTCAGTCTGTATCCTAAGTTGCCTTTGTTCCAATATCTACTTCTGTTGATGCTAGCATTACACACTTTTCTAGATCCACATGAGCACGAAGGAATGAGGAGATCACACTGAGGGGACAAAACCACACACACCATCGATTCACCACTATTCTGCAAAATCCAGGTTCTAGCTTTCAAAGTTCTAGTTAGAAGCATATCAAATAGAGTAGCCAATCATCTTATTTCAGTCAATTTTACTTTCGATATTGCCAGGGAAGCTATGGGGATTGATAGTTTCTGAGAAACTATGATTCATTCCTCACTTCTGAGGTAGGATCAAGAGTCTTTCAAATAGATTAGATCAGTTATTTCATTATTTAGAATAGACTTACAACTGCACAGAAAGTAGCCATACTTGGCTACCTTGTTTGTTTTAAATTTTATGATTAGTTTAGTTGTCAATTGCTAGATACTTTAAAAAGTTTCTCTTTCAATTTCGTTCGAATAGTTCATCAGAAAAATACAAAAATAGAGAAGTTATATATGCTATAGATATACTTCACATAGTTAATTTTACTTTGCTACAATTAGATTTACATTGTTGCTTTTGTATGACAATCACGGGACCTAGAGAACCCAGAGAATACGTATTCGAGCCAATCATGCCCCAACCCAATCTCGTCACAGCAATAACTGATATAGATCAGAATCTTAGGATCTAAGTCTTCCGAACAATGGAAAACTTACAACAGATCAGCTTCCAGTTAAGCGGGTTAAACATAGAAGACGACCAAGCGCACACATTTTGGTCAAATCAACCAAACTACAGATTACCCTAGATATATATCTCGCATGACTGTAGAAGGGCTTGAAAGAGAGAAAACATTCGGTTGTGATCCTTTGGTCCCACAACCAGACGTAGGAGACACTCTCATAGACATAGATACCAGCTTAAGAATTCAGGTTGCACGAACACCTGTGAGATACTCTGAGAAGATCGCACAACTGTTAATTCTAAATATAGAGGCTGAGAAAGCATACGACTATTGGATACTAGGGATTAGGGACTGATTCCGCACATGACCATAGCAGGACCACAACAAACACGAATCTATGGTTGTGACCCACAAATCCCACAACCCAATGAATCCACAGGTGAATCAGACATAGATGCTTGGCCTACGCACATTAGTATTCAGATCTACTCCACTTCCACCTATCATCATCAAACAGTTATCCTTGTTAGACGTAGCAGCTAATAAAGCTAAGGAATTCTGGACTAGACCAAATAATCACCCGTAGAGTCCGCTATACCCATCATCCACCCTATGACCCTATCTGGAGATATACACGAAACTATCCCAGGTCATTTTCCGCGTATCCCACAACCCATGGGCGAATCATGCCGAGCTCGATATTGATTGGAGCCTTCGAGCGGTCATCCTTGCCGATCGATCTATCACACCGATTCGGGTTAGGAGGGCCTTCTTTGCCTTAGATTCACAGCTTCCACTAGTGCACGTCAAAGACCTTAGATTATCTAACTAGTTTGTCTGCATCCCACATGTATTCCATCCCCACTGGTTGTCTCAAGCATGACCTCGGGAGGTCAAAGTGCGAGGAATAATTACTTGTAGATTCCCACGCTCGCTTGTCACTTTTCCATCGTATACAGTCATCCTCATCTCTAACATCATATTTGTTTCATGTTTCAGGTGTATGGAGCTATAGTGCCCACTCCTCTTCGACACTTATTATACTATGATTTTGATTATTGTTGATTAGAGACATGGAAATTATTATTATATTTTTATTAGCATGTTGATAGATAGTAGAGATATTTTGGATTATCGATATGTTGTGACTCATATTGTGGATTATATGGACTCCTAGAGGCATGGATAGATATTTCAGTGTTGATGATGATTTAGTGTTATTACTATATACATATATATACTAACACTTTGGATTCTTGACGTATTGATTATGTTTATATGATCGGGCTAGTCTAGTGATCTCATTGATGTTGATAAAATGGTAGAATTGAAATATCTAGAAATTGTAAATATTTGGTAGAAGTGATTAACCTTGATGATGATTTTGTTATGTTATATGATGATGTAAATTGATAAATATACATGTGTTTTATTTTTTGATGTTAT
Organism: Taxus wallichiana var. yunnanensis; assembly: GCA_018340775.1. Taxonomy (NCBI): domain Eukaryota; kingdom Viridiplantae; phylum Streptophyta; class Pinopsida; order Cupressales; family Taxaceae; genus Taxus; species Taxus wallichiana. The sequence continues at coordinate 103,241,524 of CM031241.1, forward strand.
TGATATGGCCTTGAGGCTGAAGAGGTATTAGTTTTATTTTTGTAGGAAATTATATCACAATAAACAAGAAGGGGCTAGGAGACCAACCATGAAAGAATATTGGATATTGGCAACAAGGTCACCTTGGCAACTTTTTGTTATGTATATTTTTGTGTTTTGATTGAGTTGTTAGTAGGTTCCCATGGGGGTGACCTCAATTATGACCATAGGTTTATGTGTTTCTTTTACCTCCTTCATTTTATTTATTTGGTTATGTATGTGATTTATTTATTGTAATGTATGCTCACTTTATTATTGCTTAATTAATGTGCTTTTTTAGTTAATTAATCATGTGATTAAGTTAAATTGAGATGTGACTATGTGGGCATTTATTATGGTAGATATTCCTTGTTACCTTATGGATTTGAGATGGATTTTATTGATTTTGATGTTGTGTACTCAACCTCACTTTTCAAATCTCGAATTTGGGTTTAGAGGCCTTTTTGGAGGCTTGTGGGACAAGTTAAGCTTGTCCCATACCTCTTAAAATTACCCACCAACTATACCTATGATGTGAGGGGTTTATTTTAGGCCTCATTATGTGTTTTTGAAAGGAAAAGGAAAATTAATTGCACTTTCTTACAAACTCCTTTAATTTTTTCCTTAGAAGTATGGAGTAGTGGTTTGTGTGTGGAAGGAAAATTGTCATATTCTCACCCACCCATTTATGAGTCTTGGTCTTTGTGTTTGACTTAGTGAAGTGGATTGGAGAAGTGATGTGGCATCCTACATAGAGCCACATCACCACTCTCTCCTCATTTTCTATTTATGTAAGTTATTTTGGAGTTTTGGGGGTTACTTGGTTTTAGTTGCACACTTGCATTTTTGGAGGATCTTTGCTTGAGTTCTTATTTTGGAGCTTGGGAGCTTGTTTTGTATTTATATTTGGACTTAAAAAATATTGGAGATTTTTTCTTATGGATTAAATATTATTGCAATGGCAAGGTAGGGTATATACCCTGAATTTTATTTTATTTTTTGTAATATTGCTTGTAACATGATTGAATGTTGTGTTGTTTTGGATATTGGGTAGTATGGCCTTAACGATGGTGTGGGAGAAGGAAAATCAGGATCTTTCGGGGAGGGATAAGAGTTTTGTATATGCATTTCGAGGAATTTTGGGTTGGGTGTCCCACCTTGTGATAATAAGAAATATTTCTTGCTTATCTTGGTATGTTTCATTTGAGGGAGTGATAAGAGATTGAGGGAGTGATAAGAGATTAAGGGAGGGATAAGAGTTTTGTTTTGGTTGTGTGAATGAAGTTATTGGAGGTTTTAAGGTGGACACTTAACCCATTGGGAGGCATAAGGGATTCCCCATATTTCTCTTCTCCCTTGGCTTAGATTTTAAGCCTTTGTGTTTGGGAAAATTGTATATTGTTGCTATTATTGTTATTTTGCTTGTTGTGTTGCAAGTTTGTTGGCATGAGTGTATGTATTATGAATCCTTTGTAAAAGTTTCCATGGTTTCTTAATATCCCTTATTTCTTCATTATTGGGGCTCGGGGTCCAATGAGAAGGATGGCTTCTCATTCTCATTGGAATAAAGGTTTGAGGTGAGTGTTGCCTATGCACCCTTCCTTGTAGTTGTGATTTGGAGTGAAGAAAATCTTTGGAGTTGCAAGTAGTTATTGGGATGAATACATTGTGTAGAAGAAAAAGAAAGAGAAAGTTTATTTTTGTAAATTTCATCATGTTGTTTCCACCTTTGAGTGGAAGGCTTGTATGTACTTGTATTTTAAAGAGAGTTCTTGTAAAATTTATTTATCAAACCATGTATTGTAATAGTTGAAAGAATGAATTTTGTAAGTTGTATTTAGTGGAAATGTAGTTCCTTTCAAATCTGGAAAATGAATCAAAAGTTTTGTTTGTGCCTTCATTTTGAAAATGGTTATCTTACGTTGAAAATACATGGAAGTATATATTTGTTCCTTGAAATGTTTATCATTCTTGTTTGTAAAGAGGAAAGAAACTTATAATTAGTAGATGGTTAAATTTATTCCTCTCTTTTCACATTAGATGCATTGTGGTTGAAATGAACCCTTGTAGTTAAATTTTAAACAATGTTACAAAGGAAAAATTTATACATTTAGTGATTTTAAACAAGAAAGAAGTTATTTCTTTCATTAGAGTATTCTGTTAAATACTAGTACGTTAGAACTCTAGTTTGATAAATATGTTTATATATATCCATTTTTAAAACAAAATATTTTCCATAGTAAATGGCACCAGTCGGTCAACCAAAGATCGACATAATAGAAACTAGCATCGCCTCTATAAGTCAGTGTATACGATTGTATATAAATTCAACTTTTAACTTAGTGGCATGATATTTTACTTAGAAACAATATAAAAAAAGATCAGTAGATTATATGCACTTTTATAAAATGTATGCATGTGTATATAGTTGAAGAGATATACATTTGTATATATTTTTAAATAAAATGTGTCAAATTCACAATAATCGCACCAAGTAACTCCAACCGGTGTGGGTAGCATAGTGAGAACCATGACCAATTAAGTGGAGCGGCACCGGTCGCCTATGCGTGAATTATATTTCAAAAACATGTTTTCAATCCAAAAAAGTGACTTAAATGAATATATTTTGGAACAGAATGTAGATCTATCTTAGTAATAGGTATATATACATGTATATACATATATACATGTATGTATATATATATATATATATATGTATATAAGTGTATATACACCCTAGATCAAACAAAATGGGATTTCCCCAAATGTTTAACTCAAGAAAATGTGAGCAAACAAATACCCACAACCATATCTTGGGTTGGATTCTTATAATAAAACAAGAGATAATCTACACACTATAATCCTAATGCAAATAATGGAATAGAGAGCAAAATGGAGGAAGGGTTTCCTCCCATTTGTAAAACTTGAACCAAAATAAATTTCTCCATGGTTTCCCCTCATGATTCCATGGCTTCCACCTCCTTCAACCTACAAAAAAATGAACAAATGAAGAGTCTAGGGAAAATAAAAAAAAAAACGCATCATAAGGATTATTAGGGCGCTTTGGAGAAAACCTAAATTTAAGGGCTCAAATTGATTAAATATAAGGGTAGAGATTTAGCCCTACACAATTTAAGTTTCTGACATTTTTATGGGAATGGTTCTGAAATAAAATTTATGGGTAATACTTGAATGGGGCCTGTTGATGCAGATTCACAACACCCCCAAATCAACCTTCGATATCTGCTGTTGGGAAATTTTCAATTTGGTGTGAATGCACAACTGGAGTTTTCCCAAAGTGTGGGACCTTGCAAGTAGGGAAAAATCTCCATATTGAGGTTGGTTCCAACTCCTCTTTGCAGAGAGTTTGGTTCAAAATCCTACTCTAAAATCCAAGGAAGCAGAATTAAGGAGAAACATGGAAATGGGAAACAAAACTAAGCAAAAACAAAATGGTGATACACCAAAGGAGTGCTGAACTTATTGTTTTGAAAAATAGAAATAGATCATGAGGATGCAACATCAAAACATGAACAAATTTCCAAAATACAATGAAAGATCAGAAGGTAACAAACCAAATTTCACAGAGCATGCATTGTCGGTTCCATATTAAATATGATACATTGCATTAGCAACAAGGAAAAAAATGTACTTGAAATCTTCATGGGAGGTCCAAACCCCTAAATCCACCTTCGAGGAGAAAAGGAGAGTTTTCCAAGCAATAATATCCAATTGTTACAAAATGAGCCAAAAGTGGCTTTTAATGAAAAACGAAGGCGGGGAGAAGAAAACACGTGACATGTGATTTGAACATTCAACCACCCACTCATATCATTGAATTCACCTAAAAAATCAGCTTTATGGAAAAACCAATACTCTAAAGTACATTGCTTCGCAGAGCAAAAAATGACCCATACTTCATTGATTTTGGTGGTTGGGAGACCATTTCCACGTTTTTGCATGCTAGAGACATTTCTTAATTTTTTCCCACCAAACCTAACCAAAAATAAAAATTGAATATTTCATCATGTAGATAATTTCAATAGCTTCCAATGATACCAAAATCATGAAAATCTGAGCTCAGGTGCAAAAGATATGCCCTTTTGAAGATTTGGGTGAAAAAGGGCAAAATTAGGGGAAAATTCAGGTTTGCGGGCCAAAATCATCCCTTTTTTCCTTAATTTCAAATTGGGAAATTTTTTCAAAAAACCTCAGCACTGTCTCTCCAATGACATGTGGTGCCTTTTGATTTGGTCCGCGGGATTCGAGATAGCATTCCACCCAATTTGCCACGAAGGGCAAATTTTCCTAATGTCCCCGCCGGCCCGACCTCCACTGCTAACGTGGACACGTGGCACCTTCCCGATTCGGTGTGGAGATGCAGCTCAAATTTTCACCATTCTCCTTCATGGGATTGTGGGCTGAATTTTGAATTTGAGTTTTTAGCCAAAAAGGCTAAGTGTCACAAATTCCTCCACTGGCCCCGTGAGTCTATTTCATTCCTTCGTCGGGCCCACGTGACACAATTTTCCTTTATGGCTTTCAACCCCAAAAAGGGCTAAGTGCCAAAATTTTCTATGCGTATTCACCAACTCATCAAATTTCCTTGGCAAATTTTCTTCCTCCACTCCATTGGCCCAAGATTCCCTCAAAAAATTTCCTCCTTACCTCTGCGGTCCGCCTGTAAAATTTTCACTTTATTAACATCACTTTGAGCCATAACTCAAAAATACAAGGAGTTAGGATGAATTCTTTACCTTTTGGAAAGGTGAAAAATTATCTGTCTAATGAAGTCATACCTTAAAAATTTTAAGCTGTCTAAAGCATGTAAAAATCCATTTTAAGTACCAACAAAGGAAAAGAGAAGGAGTTAGCCAAAAATAAGCATGGGCTTATTTTGGATAACAATTTTGGTGACTCATAGGGGTCATCTTCCTGCTAGATGAAATGACCAGCTTCCTTGAAGCCTCCGTAGGGCACGGAGTCATGATAGATAGCCTGCAAATTGATCTTTAATTGAAAAATTCCCTTTTAGACCTCTTAGAAATCACTCAAATCAAACGGGTTGTGACCAAATTCCATGACAATGCACTGTGCAAGAGCAAAAACAAGCACCACAAAAACTATGTACAAACTAAAATCATACATATCCCAAGTGGGATATGCAAAGTGTGCACAAGCACTTCTTTTGTTGAAAACAAACCTACCTAAACTACTCTAACTCGAATGCAAAGGTGAACTAAACAAAACTCCGCAATTGGTTGTGCAAAAATAGCTTCCATTATTCAAAATTAGCAACCATGCAAATGATTTGGAGATGATCATGGCTAGTGGGTGAGTGGAAAATCAACAAAAAGATGGTCTTCTAACCAAATTAGCAAGGTGTCAACTGAAAACAAATTAGATACCTATTTTAGTTGCTCTGCATTTGGATTGAAGAGGCATTGCAATTGATCCTTGGTGCTTTGATGCTCATGATCATGCTTGGAAGTAAGCATGACTATTGGAAATTACTCTTTTGGCTCCAATGAATCCAAATAATTGATTGGGCAAGATCTTATTCGTTGAATCCGTCTATAGCTCTTAATGTATACTCTACAAACTGGTTCATTTTGTAGACCTTCTGAATGAATGGCATAGAAAAGGTGATCGAAACCTCTTGCTCATTCCCTTCCTCTTCCTGTGAAGAACGTGGAAGATTTAAATCTTCCAATCATGGTTCCAAAAGGCTGTTACAAAATGCAAGCTATTGTCCTTCAAAGTTCTCCTTCGTGGCAATAGGCTCTCATTGTTGAAGAACGAATGGTGTAGAAGAGAATGTTGTAATTTTAGTTGGTTCCTCATCCAAACATTCTTCTAATTCTGATAAGAAATCAAAATCTTCAATTTCCCACTGCAACAAAGTATCTTCCTCTTGTATGGTGACTTTCAAATCTGCATTTTCTTCACCATGTGCAGCTTCATTTCCAAACATGAAACTTGTCAACTCAAACTCATCAAAAAAATCAGATTTTTGGAGAGATGAAGTGGGAGAGAAACATGAAATTTCTTGTGCCTCTTGCTCATAATTCAATGCCTTTGGACTTGTTTTATTCACCTCCATAATGGCTTCATCAATCAAATCAGCCCCTTCATATGAAAGCAAAAATTCATCAATAATGCTTCGTTAATCGAATGACTTCAACTCCAATTCAATCTCTTCCATTTGCTCCTCTTCAATGGGGTTTGGAGCTGATTTTTCTTCCTCTTTGATGACTGATTTGGTAGCTTGGATTAGATCAACTTTTCCTTTAGGCAAAGTGCCAACATGGACACCAAACTCAGCACAAACAAACTACTGGTCTTTTTGCTCTACTGCTGTTATAAAATCAGCCTTGTCCACCACTTGTCTTTCAACCTCAACCTCCTCCTTTGGCTTAACCATCAAGGGGATTTTTGTAATCCCAAATTTAAGAGCCAAGTTTAACAAACTTTTAATCTTTTCATCCTTGTTTAGCTCTTCTTTTTGTTGTTGTTTTCCTTGACTGAAATTCTGATTTTTATCTTCCCAACATGGATTTGGGAATGCAAGAGGAGGGGTGGGTTGTGACTCAACTGGTTTTGCAATTATTTGTGGTGGTGGAGGAGGTATAACTTCTTGTTTCTTTGGAGGGGATGGCTATTTGGAATGGAAAAGAGTAGAGAAACTAAGGTGGGATGGGAGACTAGGAGATGGAGAAATGGAATCAACTTTTGGGACAACAGATGGGAAGCTTGAAACTTGACACTGCTGAAATGATACAGATTGAAAAGGAGGAAAAGAAAGAGTATGAGGTGGTGTGCTTACCCATTGACAAGGTTGTTGAACACTCTTCTCATATATCTCTATTCCTTCGGTCCAATTTGCAAGTAATTGCAGTGTTTCAATAATGAAGTGGAGTTTCCCTTGTGAGATATAATTCCTTGGAAAAGTGCCCACCCATGGACAAGGTGCCCTACAACTGATTCCAAATGCTTTCATTTGTGAATGAGCCCTGATTGCACCGTGTTTACCTCTATCTTTGGATCTTCTCCAAAAATCTGCATTTTCTTCTTGAATTCCCTCATAATCTATGTACCCTTTTGCTTGACATGCTTCATAGCCAAACTGGTTTTGGTATTGCTCATATGAGTATGCATATTGGTTTTGAATTTGATCAAAATGCTGATCTAGAGGATTCGAAAAACATGTTGGAGCTAGAAAACATTGTTGTTGCTGTTGTAAATACAATTTCCATGGGGAAAATGAAGTCATGATTGCACAAATTCATGGAATGAAATAAGAATGAAGAGATGGAAGGAAAAATGAAATGGAAAATGAATGAAAATGAATGGAAACAAAGGTTTGCAACTTTAGAGATGGGTTGTTGATCAGATGGAGTCGCCAAATGTGTTTACAAGTGCCTCCAAAGGCTGAAATTTTAAACAAGAACACATCAACCTGCAAAAAATGAAGTGAAAGACCTCTTGGTCCCACTGAGCATGCCAAAACTGTTCATATAGATTCACAACACCCCCAAATCGACCTTCAGATCTGCTTTGTTGGGAAATGTTCAATTTGGTGTGAATGCACAACATGGAGTTTTCCCAAAGTGTGGGAAATTACAAATGGGAAAAGCTCTCCAGATTGAGGTTGGTTCCTAATCCTCTGTTCAGGTGCATGCATTAAATTTGCAAAAGTTTGGTTCAAAATCTTACTCGAAAATCCAACGAGGTAGAATTAAGGAGAAACATGGAAATTGGAAACAAAACTAAGCGAAAACAAAACGGTGATACACCAAAGGATTTTTGAACTTCTTATTTTGTCAAATAGACACAAATCATGAGTATGCAACATCAAAACATGCAAAAATTTCCAAAATTCAATGAAAGATCAGAAGGAAACAAACCAACACAAGAGAGGATTGAAAACTCATTTACAGAGCATGCATTGTCAGTTCCAGATTTAATACGATATATTGCAATAGAAAGAAGGAAAAAATGTGCTGCACTCTTCATGGGAGGTCTGAAATCCCTCAATTCCACCTAATGAGGAGAAAAGGAGAGTTTTCTAGAGCAAGAATATCCAATCTGTTACAAAATGAGCCAAAACTGGATTTTAATGAAAACGTAGAAGGTAGGTGAGAAGAAAATGTGTGACAGTGATTTGAACGTTCATACACTTGTTTAGATCATTGAATTATCTTGTAAAATTATTGACTTCATGGAAAAACCAATACTCCATAGTACATTGCTTCGTAGAGCCAAAAAATGACCCATACTTCATTGATTTTGGTGGTTGGGAGACCATTTTTACATTTTTACGTGGCGAGATGTTTCTTTTTTTTTCATCAAACCTAAACAAAATTCAAAATTGAAGAGTCCATCATGTAGATAATTTCAACAGATTTCCAATGATACAAAAATCGTGAAAATCTGAGCTCTAGTGCGAAAGATATGCCCTTCTGAAGATTTGGGCGAAAAATGGCAAAATTAGGGAAAAATTCGGATTCACGGGCCGAAATCCTCCCTTTTTCCTTATTTTTTCAAATTGGGAAATTTTTTAAAAAACCATCTACACCCCGCCTCTCTTATGACATGTGGCACCTTTTGATTCGGTCTGCGGGCTTCAAAATAACATTCGCCCAATTTTCCCATAAGGGCAAATTTTCCCAAAGTCCCCATTGCTAGCCCGACCTCCACTGCTGACGTGGACACATGGTGCCTTCTAATTTGGTGTGGATATGAGGCTCAAATGTTCACCCTTCTCCTTTACGGGCTTGCGGGCCAAATTTCAATTTTGAGTTTTTAGGCAAAAAGGCTAAGCATCACAAATTCCTTCTTGGCCCCATGAGTCCGTTTCATTCCTTCATCGAGACCGTATGCCACAATTTTCCTTTGTTCCTTTCAACCCCAAACGGGCTAAGTGCTGAAATTTTCTCAAGGCACCTCCGCTAACCCACAAAATTTCCTTGGCAAATTTTCTTCCTCTTCTCTACCGGCCCGAGATTCCTGGTAAAATTTCCTCCTTACCTCTGCAGGTCCGTCCAGGGCAAATTTTCACTTTTAACTTTGTCGAGCCATAACTAAAATAATACAAGGAGTTAGGATGGCTTATTTACCTTTCTTGAAAGGTGAAATATTTCTCTATTTGATGAAGTCATACCCGAAAATTTTGAGTGCCTAAAGCATGCAAAAATTCCATTTTAAGTACCAGCAAAGGAAAAAGAGAAGGAGTTAGCCAAAAATAAGCATGGGCTTATTTTGGATAACATGGCCACTTAGTGGGTTAGGGTGAGTTGTGACCTTTTCAATATAGGTTAATAAATTAATACATGACATTTGATTATAGGTATTAAATTAATAATATTGTGCATGGGTGATTTAGAAATGATCTAAAGGGGATTAAATTAATTAAAAGTAAAATGTATAGTTAAATAGCTAAATGATGGGAATGGTTATTAAGTTATTATGGGAAGTAAATTTTAAATCAACTTAGGAAATGATTCTTAATAAACTTAAGAGGATTTTTAAATAGGTAAAATAACAAGATTAAATTTTATGGAAACCTTAGAAGAGGATTAAGTTCAAAATTTTTTTGAAATTAATTAATAATATTTAATTATTAATTTATTTTTGACACCTTATTGTTATGAAGAATTTATCAAACGAAATAATAAAACTTAGATAATTTTTGGCCTTGGAACTGTAAAAAAAGATATTATGTAATTTCCCTAGTAATTAATATAGTTTGACCTTGTTTTGTGCATCGAAATTGTGGGCATTACAGGAGAAGTAATTGATCAAGCTTGATAAGGAGTTACATGAGAGGGGATCTTGTCATCCAAAAAATGACTGGTCCCTTTTCTTCTTTTCATTTTCAATTTGCCATGTATCTTAATTCTTAAATAGTCATATCCCACGACTTGTGTGGGGAACTTAAATATAATTTCATTATGAATATATAAAGTTGTTCTATGCAATGATTTATATGTTGCTTCCTTTACATTTATTTTTAGTTGCATAAATTAAAGGAATGTCTCTAATATCAATTGTTTTCACACTTGCATGTAATCATAAGGACCTATAATAAATTTTTTACCTTTTCCACATGATTCAAACTAAAACCGAAAGAATGAATGAGTGATCCCCCTGTAACTTCAACTTTCTTCCTTGATTTAAGAATTTCTCAATCTGCAATATGAATCCTTACTATCCTAACATGTTGATTTATGATGTATGATTCCTTTGACATCTCCATCAAGGCCCTGTATCAGCCTTTATTGGTTGATACATGGTCTTGAACCGACAAATGAGCATCCTAGAACTGATTCTTTGTTGCTTATTTCTTGTGTATTTCGCAATCGTCCATTGAAATTGAGTGTCCTGCCAATTTTTTACACCCCTCCACCATGATGAACAAAATTGGTCAACAATAAACCTTTCGAAAAAATTATGTGATGTGTGGCGCTTGAATTAAACACCCATCTATACTTTAATGAAGAGAATCCCCTTGCATAAATATATTTTCCTTTACCAAAGTTAGCAGAGGATGATGGTGGTGGAACAGAAAGTGTATGTTGTTATTACATTTTTCAAAGGCTTCAATTCTCACATAACATCTATATTCTAGATGATTTTTTTATACAAAAATGGAATGGATCATACAATATTCTTTTGACAATTTTGTTCCTTTTCCCAACACTAGAATAATTATGAGTATCATAAGTTTAATCGATGGTAGTAAGATATGATTTAGTATTTTCCATAGTCTTATGTCCATATTTTTACTTTGGTTTCCCTTTACTCTTAGAAGAATTTTCTAATAATTCATAACTTGAGTGTGGTAAGGCATCAATTGACAGAATTTAAACTATTCACGAGATAACCTATCACAAAATACTTCAAATGAATATATTTGAAATTGGCCTTCTAGATCATCCATAGTAACAAAGAAAGTATAAATAAAAACTTAAAAGGGACCTTCTAACTTTGAAATAATTAGGAAGATATATTCATTATCTTTTTCTCTCTATCACCATCTCTCAATTTTCTTCGAGTTCCTTAAATTTAGTCAAAAAATATATGGAAGGAAAATCGGAAGTTGCAGATTGATGTAAAATCCATTTCCATTTTTAGTAATTTGAACTCTTTAATCTTAGTGAATAACATTTCAAAAATTTCCATACCTATTTTGGAGATTTTACATTGAAATATGGAATTGTAGACTATCGGTAATGTTAAGAAAAATAAGCCCCAGAGCCTCATCTTCTTTGCATGTGTAACCATACTTTTCATTTTCATTGGTTAAAGTAGGTTCCAAGACTTGAAAAATGTGCCAAATACCTTCTCGATTTAAGAAACTACTCCATTTTCAGATTCCATGGATGGTAGTTTTTTGAATTTAAAGGTTTTAACAAAATAAATCCATTATGTTTGTTGGCATATAATAAGATGGTACACCCTTTGACATGGCATAAAAATGCACTAGCCCCTAAAATAGTAATGGATAATAGAAGGCTTCTTGGGAAAAAATGTCGTTCACCAAAAATGTATCCCTTCTTCAAATTTAGTAATGCATTTGAAATTTTTATAGAAATTAATTTTCAAAAAATCACCTTGCAAAAATATTAGTTCGAGAGCACAAAACCGAGCTTCCACTGTAGAGCTGGGAGAGAACTCATGTTGGCAAGATGTTGGAATGAATTGGAAAGATAGATGGACATGAGAAGACAACTCTATGGGCCAAAACTTGGTGCAAGTGTGAACCTATGACATCCTAAGTGCAAATTGATGTCCTTGACCAATGCACCAATGCACTCAATTGAATACAAAGGTAGAGATTTTTAATTAAAAAATTACCCTAAAATGAGAAATAAAAAGTAAAATAAGGATTAGGTTTTAACCCTAATTCATTTATTTACAATATTGAAGTGGTTGAGGTATGCAAAAGATAGGAAATAATAAAATGTGTGGTCCGATTAATACATCATAGTGTAATCTTCAACAATGCAATCAAATTTCCACCACAATAGCCAAAATCAGCACCATGTGTAGGCCATGTCATTTGGAAATCCACTAAGTAGAAAGGGAAAGAAGTTAAGACATCAAACAAAGGAAATCACAATTCGATTCATGGAAAAGAAGAGATTGATTAGACATAGAGCTAGAATAGATATTGATTTTCTTATGATGATGAGGGAAAGAGAATTTTTTTACATATCTTCCTTCAAGAACCTCCCAAACACCACAAATTCATCATATAGTTATAGGTGTGTGCGGTCGATAGAATGGAGATCCATGGTTTCAATCAATGAGGAGGTCATGTTAATCAAAGACCACTGCTAAAAAGATCCAAATCACTACATAATCATGGATTTTGCTTTGAGTGGAAAGGAAAGGATGAGCTAAATGGAGATCTTACATTTGGAATGAGGTGAATCCCGCTAGTGAACTAAAATTGATCCTTTCCATTAATAGAATGACATGTTTATATATCTCTCAAGATTTTAAGAACTCATGCAAAGTGAAATATCATTGAGGTATGTAGGAGGTAGGCTGAGTTAAGGTAGAGTTGGAGGCTAAGAATCGTCTCACAATAAAACCTTTCTTAGAAAATAAACTTCACAAGAAAACCTAATCAGTAATCATAGACAAGAGAGAAGAGAAGAAACAAGATATGTACTTCAAAAATTTGCACAACAAGAGGTTGTGACAGATAATTAGGATGAAACCATAATTCTCTAAGACCATGAAAGTGTGACGAATCGGACTTATCATAGAAACTCAAGCACATAATAAAACATAATACGTGAGTTGTAGACAAAATGGAGATCAAAATTATTATTGCATACCCCTATTATTTCACACATTGGAAACACACAAATAAATAGGTGATTACAAAACATATCCTCACCCAAATAATAGGTGGGATTTGCTAAACAAGGAGATGAGATTATCTCCATAAATCAAGGAGTGGAGAGAATCTCTCAAATAACTCCAAGAAGTTATGGGAATTATAATATCTCCCAAGTAAATTAAAAATATGTGCTCCAAAAATGACTTATTAGGTGTAATGAAATAAATAACTCACATGACCTAGTGTAAATGTGACTATGGGTGAGTGCTAGAAATTTATCCTAATTTCTTAAATATAATATTAATGTAAACCAACAAAGGAACCAAAAGATTTTTCTCGTATCAAAATTAATTCAATTTTTGTTAAAGTATTCTAAAATGGAATAATGAAAATAAGGTGCAAGAAATATTTGACAAAACATTTTTCCAAAAAAAAATTATTATAAAATGCTTCCATATGTGATATAGATTCAAGCATGACTAAATATGATTTAGGAAATAAAATAAAGTTTCGATTTCAAACAAATGCAAGGCATCAACAACTAGAAATTGTTTTATTGTAAGTATCTACGCTTTTAGGATAAATAAAGGAATATAAACACATGGTAGGCACATATAAAACTTGATTAATTTCAAATATACATAAACCATAAACATTTCTTTTACAAAACATAACTAAATTCGAGGCCTTCACTAAAAACTTTCAAATATAGACTTTGTATGTAAGTACAAATAGTTACCTCACTAAATCCCCATGGAAATATTGTAGTAAATAGAAGGATTGAGTCATTAAAAATTTACCCATAAGTGGATAAATGACAATTAAAGTGATATATAAAATATATTTAAAAGAAACATGTTGTAAATAATCAAGTATTATGTTATTCTAATAACAAAATGTGTGAATGGAAATGGTCCTTATATCTAATATATAGTTTTCAACATGTAATCGTCAAGTGAAAAATTCACAATAATTTTAAAAAGTGGAATAATATCTATTATCAATTTTTCCAAACCATTTTTCTATGAGATTTTGAAGTTATTAACTCCTCGATAGTTTGTGAAATGAACCCATGTTATTGTATTTACTTGTGTCACCATGTTTGTTAGAATGAGTGAGTTTTGGTTATGTCATTGATGTAAAAGCTCATTATTGACAAAGAGGATTTTGGATCAGTTCTATAAAGTGTTTATCATGTTGTTAACATGATTAATCAGGTGGTGACATGAAGGCATGAGTGGAGAAAGTGAGAATGGCTTGTCCTAATAAGCCTAACGAGGTGCCCTAGCTAGTCCGGGTGATAGAGCATGGTAGTTTGAACTATATGGTGGTTTAATGAGCATGTTATAGGCATGGTGATCATATTTTGAGATCTTTGAGGCACTCACAGAACCTCGAGTGTAGGTACAAGTGGAAGGCACAGGTTGCAGGTGCTCATCTAGACCTAGTCTAGGCGTTTGGAGGTCAATCAAGCATGATAATGAGTTACGAGAGACATGTGAGATCATGGAAGAATTTAGGTGAGTGATACAATGTGTATCAAGGTTATAAATACATTTTTAGAGGTTTCAAGATTATTTGTAGTGGTCGTTAAGTATTTCATGGCCTAAACTATGCAAAACCCTAAGGCCTAGTCATGCATGTCATGGTGGTTAAGAATATGTAGATATATTTGAGGAATGATGATGATTATAAATGATGCATGGTGGTGTCTTAGAGGTGTGGTAAATATTTCATGTCATTGTGAATATCAATTTGCAAATTATGAAGATTAAGGCAATACAGGGTTCAAGAATGCATGATTACTAGCTCGATAGGCAACTTCTTATGCTCACCTGCTCTCACACATTTTGTATGGGAATTTTTGGATTTCAGGGATGTTTTTACATTGATCTAAGATAAATTTTCAAATAGAATGGAGACGTTTCATCATCATACTTTTATGAACACATGTTAAGAAATCAAACTACTTTTTATGGTCTTGAAACCTTAGTTTGAGATTAATGGAGGAAAAATTCTTGGTAGGTGCCCTAAATTGATTGTTTTTAAAATTTTATGATTAGAGGTTGTACAAGACTCTTCCATGTTTCCAAAGAGGTATATTAGAGCTTGTGAAAGTATGTGGGCCCGAATCAAAAAGGAAAGTTTCTCGATATTTTTAAATTGTGGAAATGTTGTCAATCGAACCTATGGAATAAATCACCATTTATGAAATATTTGGAGTTTTAATATATTTCCATGATAGTTTCATGTCATGGTTGAAGTCCTATAGGGAAAAGTGTTCCCTATCTTTGAAGACTGGTTTTTGGGCCTAAAAGGGTAGTTTAGCAGTGTTGGAAAATGGAAGTTCTTGAGAACTATTTGGAATGAGAACAAGTCTAATGGACTTAGAGGTATTGTACACATGCAACTTAATATGTTTCATTTTTTATGAATCTCTGAAAGTGTGCTGATTTTCCACAGTTGAGGTCACAAGTTGACCTAGTTTGATTGGTTCATAAGAGGACTACTTTAGCTAGAATATTTAAGTAGAACACCAATGTTTTGGCTTAGCTGATTATTTCTATGCATTGGAGATTGTATAGGGAATAATTTAGTTTCTAATGAATGATTTTAGAGGTCTTGAAAGTGACATAAAGGGTGCAAAATAGTTGAGTTTCCAAACCTATTTTTTGGACAGATTAATTTTTCTAAAGAGGAAAAGAGGTGTGGTTTACTTTGTTGTATGTTTCATGAGGTCTAGAAAGCATGGATGTGTTATACAGTCAGTTTTTTTCTAATGAGTTGTTAAATGTAATATTTGAGGTATTATTGGGTGATCATGACCTTCATAGGTGAAGCATGGTTCCTAGAAGTAATTGTATTGAGTAGGAAATAGTCCTACTTGGTAGGGTTATGAATAAAAGGATTGGTGTAAAGCATGGTGAAATCATGAATGATGATTTTATGATGTTTTTGACATGTTTGATTCCTTTAGATGCTTTATTAATCATGGTTATGTGTTGTAGTGCCCACCTCCCTTAGACACCTTTTGATATTGATTATGACATTGTTGACTATTTATGGACATTATTATAGTTCTTGTGTTGGTATGATGTTAGATGTTAGAGATCATGGACTATTGTTGATTTAATTCATATACGATGCATGTGACATTAGAGACATTTTTATATGTAGGATGATATCTTGTTCGACATAGTTATAATTATGGATATTGTTCGGACATGTGATATTTGATATATTGAGTAGAAATAGAAAAATGAATTAAATTGATGATCATATGGTTATTGATGGAAATGCAAAATGATATTGTTGTTTTCCTTGATGATGTTGTGATTCATATTTATATATGTTTTAGAATTATATTGATATTCATTTTGGATGTTCTGATGCGGTCATGAGGCCGAAGGAGTTATTTGTATTTTTACAGGTTAAAAATATCACAATGAACATCCGGGGATTGGATACCAACCACATTAGAATTCTAGATGAATTCAACAAGGTCACCATGGTAACTTGTATTGTTTGTGTGTGTGTTTGATTGTTGTTAGGGATTCCCATGGGGGATCACCTTCGAATGTGACCAAGGGACTTTATGTTTTTCTTTTATTTGGTCCCTTGTTAATGTTGAATGTTTTTATGAGTGATGTGTTTTCCCTTTTCTTTATTTAATTAAATTGTGGTATATAGTGTGAGTAATCATATTGTTAAAATTAATTAATCAAATTGGGTCATAAGAAAGTAATTATTGGAGTTGTTGACTCTTGTATTAAATGTTGTAAGATATGTGTAAGTAATTTTTAAGTGATGTGTAATACATATGTAAGTAAATTTGAGTGTGAAACACTCCACCTTCCTTTGGAAATTCGAATTTTCCTTGGAGGTTGTTTTTGAAGCTTGTGGGACAAGTTAAATTTGTCCCACACCTCTTAAAGTTGCATTCCAACCTTACCTATGGTTCAAGAGTTAAAATCTAGCCTTAATTATGAATTTTTATAAGTGAATTTGTAAATTGTAATTGCACTTTCTTACATATTTTTAATTTCAGTCCTTTTGGGGTATGGGATTCTTTGTTAGTGCGTAAGTAGATCTGTCATATTATCCACCCACCTATTTAATATGCATTGGAGAATGAATTTGAATTTTGTGTTGGGGTTGAGGATGTGTGATGTGGCATCCTACATGGATCCACCTTATCCTCTTCTCTTCCCTCTTCTATAAAATTTGAATTCCTTACCTTGTTTTGAGTTTCTTCACCTTTGGATACTTTCAAGTGAATTATTTTGTTGTTGGAGAGCTCTTGCTTTGGAGGGGTTGGAAGATTGTTGAATTCTTGGGCTTGGTTGATATTTTTGGATTGCTTGCAATGGAATAATTTTTTTTTTTTTGAACTTGGAACAAATCCATAATGGAGAGGTAAGGACTTGGCTCTTGGAATGCTCTTCTTTCAATTTTAAGCTTACGTGAATGGCTAAGTGTTTGAATGTGTTGTTTTATTTGTTGGCTAGTTAGGTATAGTGCATAGGAAAGGTGTAGGAGAAGAGTATGGGGATTCTTGTGGAGGGCATAAGGAAATGTGGGGGGCATAAGGATTATTTTGAGGAGGGAGTTTGGGATGGGTGTTCCACCTTGGAAAATAAATAGCTTGCATTTATTACTTGTGATGGGGCATAAGGGGAGGAGGCACAAGAAAATGTGGGGTGGCATAAGGGGTACTTGAGGGAGGCATAAGAGTATATAGGGATTTTGAAATGAATTGTTGGCGGGTTTTAAGGTGGACACCCATTTCCCATTGGGAGGTATAACCAGCTTCCCCTATAGTTCTTGCTCCTTTGGCTTGCATGATGAATCCCGAGTTTTATTTCTTATGTTATAATGTGATTGCAAACCGCATTCTATTTTGGATCATGTCTTTAAATTTGAAATTTGTATGTGTGTTTGAGGAAGCTCATATTGCCATGAGTTGAAACACATCTCTTATTGCATTGTGGTTGGGGCTCGGGGGCCAATGAAGAAGGATGGATTCTCTCTTTTCACTGGATGTCTTGGTTGGGTGGAGAGCATTTCCTTTCCCCTACCTTTTTTATTAAAATTACGAGAATGACGGATCTTCATTTTGTTGTTTTGGAGCAAGGAAAAAGAAGGTTTTGACAGTCATT
Source organism: Taxus wallichiana var. yunnanensis (assembly GCA_018340775.1). Taxonomy (NCBI): domain Eukaryota; kingdom Viridiplantae; phylum Streptophyta; class Pinopsida; order Cupressales; family Taxaceae; genus Taxus; species Taxus wallichiana. The sequence continues at coordinate 103,259,557 of CM031241.1, forward strand.
ATTTAGATTTAATCTTATTGTAACCCTTTCCCACTTTGAAGTGGATTACCTTGTAAATTATTGTAAAGGAAATATGTCTTGTATTGACTATGAAAGTTTTAGTTCGAAATGTGAAAGATATGTACTATGTTCTCTACTTTTGAAAGAACTGAAAGAAACTGTATTTTGTATGATGAATTTGAGGAATGAAGGAAATAGGTTGTAAAGATATCCTTGGAATCAATAAAAGATTGTATTATTTCCCTCAATGGTATTGTTTCATTAGAAATCTAATTTTTGAATAGGTTATGAGATCTTGGTTTGGAAAATGAAAAGAGGAAACACGTGTGAAGAAAATGTATTACTCTGTTTTGTTGAAATGTATAATTTGAATAGAATAAAAGTGGAATTCTTGTCTCTATCACTTAATTGAAGGAAAGAAATCTATTTTAAGCTAACATAGAATGAAATCATATATTTTATAGCAAGGCAAGTGAAATAAGATCCGTTGATTTAATTTTGTTTCCTTTCCATTTTTGTTTCACCTTAAACTCTACAAATTTTATCATAAATAAATAGAACGACACTACACAACAAAGAAATATCTAATAAAACAATAAATTTAACATAATATGATGTAAACAAGTTCAATTAGAAAATAACACTTAAGGAAATCTTTCAAAAACTTTACAAAATCAGCAAAGGTGAATTACGACATTTTGCACTATGAAATGGGTAAAATTGAATTGCAATTAAATAAAAAGTTTAATCCTTGCAAATTTATCCTACAAACTTCCAAGAGCACTCCTCCATGTCTGTTTGGCATGTTGAGAAAGGAAGGAGGTCGAATTGAACAAAATTTTATAAGTTCAAATTTACTGTTTGCATTTTAAAATCCTGCAGATAGTTTTCATAAAATTGACCCCTTAAACTTTATAAAAATAAAAATCTTAAGATTCTTGTGCAAAGAGGACTTTGAGATATTTCCAAAAAGTCCTTGTTTGCCAAAAACTAAGTTCCCAATCAAAAGTTATGGCCTTTTGAAGTTTTCACTTCATTTTGGCTTCAAAAATATTCTAACTGTCAAATTTAATTAATAAAATATTGCTAGGTAAAGTCGTAGACCAAAACTTACATTTTTCAAAAAAATTCAAAAACACAAAAATCACGAAGTTTCCCGCCTCACCGCCCAAAACCTTCTTTTGGGAGAAAAAATAATCTAGGTTAAAAAAATATTTTTGGAAAAAATTTCTATGTTTTCCACTCGTGCCCATGAGCCCACATCCATTCATTGACTGACATGTGGCTTTTTTGGCTGTTGTTAGAGGCATGCATCACTATTAACCTTAGCACTTTAAAAAAAAATTGAAACAAATTGTAAGTTTTCCCGCATCTCCACCGACCCGTAACCAATCATGTGTTGTCACATGGCTTCACGAGGCGCCGGTGGGGCAGCGGATCCTTGTAAGACATAACACTTCAAAATAAAATTTAGGGTAAAATTCTAAATTTTCTCCGCTGCCACGCTTCCTGCAGCCAATGAGAACCTCGACACGGGGCATCTTCTCGGCTTTGGTATGGGCGCGGGTTACTTTTTAACCCTCGCACTTTTCATCCCATAAGTCTTAAATTGCTAAAGATTCCCATAATACCATTTTTCCTCCAGCCAATCCTGGTGTGACACGTGTCCCTTGCCAACCTTAGGGTATTTGTCACTTTTCGGCGTGAATCGTGCCCACGAGCTCTCGGGTGAGCGGAGGTAAATTGCACCTTTTTCAAAATGGAAAAAGTGCTAAGTTCCTTCCTCACTCCATCAGCCCACGATTTGGAAAAATTTGTCTTCCCCACTCCGCCGATCCGCATTCCTCCTCCAGAAAAATTTCTCCCCACGGTTCGCAGGACCTCCCTTTGGAAAATTTTCACCCCAAGGCCCGCCGGCCCATAACTTGTGAAATATGAGGAGTTATGAGGACTTCTTTATATCACCGGAAAGGTAAGGAAATCACCTATTTAATGGGAATGTTTTTAGGAAGTTTTAAATGTGTTAATCATAGGAAAAATCAAATTAAATCCTTAAATGAGTTAAAGGAGTGGGTAAGTAAGAATTTACTCTGATAATTTTAATTATGTATTTTCCCCCCTAATTAAACCTTTCTCTTGTCTTGATATTGTGGAATTAAATACGTTAAGTATTTAATTGTTTTGGTCCCTTAATCTGAAAGTTTTAATCAAGGAATATTTAGCTATAAATTCAATGTAATTAGTGATTAAATTAATCCCCAAGGAGATTTGAGCTAGGTGTGGATTTATTACACTTGTTGCTTTATAATGTGGAATTGGTAATTGTTATAATGGGAAAAGTTATTAGTTGAATTTAATTGTCCTTTATATTTTGGTTCTAACACTTTAAATATAGGGTTTTTTTAGGGTGTTACATGTGTTTAAAGGTTTTTGATGAGATTGGTGCTGGGGTTTTAAGCATTTTTGGGCTTATTTATTTTTCTTGGTGCATGGCCAACCTACATGGGTTCATTTTATGAATTTTGAAGAGTGTAATTTTCAGTTCTTAAGTTTTTATGGTTGAGATCTTGGGTTAGGACTAAACTATGATATTTTTTGAGTTGAGTCTCATATAAAGTGCATGTTTTGGTTCAAATTTGAACTATTTGAAAGAGAGGAAAAAGTGCAAGATAGGTGAGAGATTTTAATTGAGTCAAAGAAATAAAATACACGCCGAGAGTTTGTGTGAAAATATTAAGAAGGTTGAAGAGATTTTGTACAAGGGTTTTCATCTAAATCATTCCATGAAAGATCGAGATTGAGAAATTTAGGGCTTTTTTAATATGGTTTAAAGGTATGTGAGCTGAATTAGTGATCTCCATCAATTATAGAATAAACAATGATGTAGATATAATAACATAATTAAATATACATGCGCCTTTTCAATAGTTTCAAACATCGATATAGCTCATCTCTCTACAATTTGAGGATCTTCTCAAGACAAAATGGTGAGTTTACAAATACTATCAATATTCCCTAAAATGCTAAAGAATCATTATAACCTAAAATATCATCTGCATTCAAGAACCATTTAACCAACCCCAACTGATCACTTACATAAAAATTCCTTAACTCTTCTAATACTCATCCACTTTCTCTAACTTCCTTATTCTTAACTTCAAATGAGACCAAAACTGATCTTATAGCATCCTTCAATGTTTTTACCTCACTTTCCATGTTCACATACTTCTAATCAATGTTATACCAATACGAGAAATGATCTCAAAGAAACCAAAACATCAATCTTTCTCTCCATTATCAAATCTATCTTTTTTGTGCTATCAAAAACCAACGATGTATAGTAACATTCTTTCATGCATATCTCATTTTATTATACTCAATTTACATCACCCTTACCATCCCACTTGAAACATATTCTTATTATTATACCCTCAAAATTTCAGAATTTAACTCTTCAAAACATGTGAGTTATGATCAATTTACCATGTATGTATTATGTTAACACTTTGAATGCACTCTTAGTCTAGGTAGGAAAATGATTCATAACTCAAAAATTAATTAGAAATAATATTAAATGTTAATAATCCATATTCAAAAGGTTATCATCCTCCTATTATCCAAAATTCATGCCATTCGAGTTAAAAATAATAGTATATAAGGATTGTACCAAAGCAGATCATCTAAATTGCATAAGTAATAGAAAAAGCTTACTAAAACAAATAAATTTAATTCAATATTGATCACTTATTCCATCAAAAATTATGTAGATCAAAATAAAAACATGCATATATTCCGAGAACAAGAATATTTCACAAGTAACTTCATTCCAAGCTCTGCACTAGAGGACCATTACAAGCCCAAAAAGGCTAAAATTTACCTCTTTTTTTGTTCAAGTATTGATTAACAGATACAATATCACCTATAAGTACTTATCATATACAAAAACTATAAAAGGAATCTTATTTTGAATCCAATAAATCCTTCACACTGATTCTTTGTAAAAATTGTAACTTACTCAACTTTTCTCTTTGTCCTTCTTTTCTAGTCTCTGCTCTAATGAATGCAATTTTTGTGTTTCTAGCTCCTTGGAGATTCTCCACCACCTATTACCATGTCTTGCAATCAAAAAAATATTATAATTACCAATACAATTCACCAAAGGATACTCTAACTCAAACTCACTAACTTTTCTTAAACTGCCCTTTCGTGTTCTTAATAACCTACAAATTTTATGTCATATGCAACTTCTTGTACAAGTTTCAAATCACCAACCCTAAAAACCCACTTTAAAATTTATATCTACGTTCCTCCTCCCAAATTTCAGATATTAAATCTTAAAATAAAGATATATACACTTATTTTACCGCATGCAGGACATTCTATTAAACAATTTGTGTGCATCCTTAGTCCATCTAGGAAAATGCATCATAATGCAACAATTACTGATCATTAAGGCAATATATATAAAACCCATCTGTACCAGGCTATTATGCTCCTATGGTACAAATTTAAGGTCATTTATATTTAATATTAAAAATTTATTATTATTTTCCTAATACAAATCATGACACTTTCGGACACACAATTTGCATTCTTCACTCGATCATTAAATTATGAAACAAGAGTTACCCAAAAGGATGACCATTATTTCAAAACTTCCTCAAGACCACAAAGAGTTAACACATCCATCTTCTAGAGTTATATCACTTAGTTTTATTCTAATGCAATAACATTCAAGAAAGCACAATTATGGCCTTACACATAGTCCATTCATTGCATTTTATGCTAAAAATAGAGCATATGTAAACTTGAGTTGAAAACCAAAATTCTTAAGACATATACCATTATACTCCCATGCCCTCAGAAGGAGAGAGATCAAAATTCAACCATTCAAACTCAGCAAATACCAATCCAAAGCAAGTAACCTGTAAACCGAGTATGTGTGTGTGTGTGTATTTATTAATATACCGCTTTGTACAAAAATTGAGCTCCTCTCTCTTTATTGTTACATCCTTCTACATGAGGAATGAGCTCCCAAAAAACTTCTAATTCTTATTCTATATTCAAACTTTACATTTCATGTAACTCTTTTTTCAGATGTAGCTCCTCTCATGATGATTTATTATCACTACATTTTTCCAGCTTACATTGTCTTCACTCACGTTAAATAACTCCCATTTCCACCTAAAGACACTTAGCACCTAACAAGAAAATTTCAAACCTTAATAAACCCTTATTACCCCTTGACATATATAGCAACACCTATTATAGACTCAACTATTCACTTGACAAGCTTAGAATCCACCTTTACAAGTATGATATTTTTGAATTGATTTTTGAAGGAAAACTAGATTTTGAAATTACAAAAATTTCTTGCACTCCACATACCAATAATTCTCCCATGACATCGCGACTAGTAAAATTTAAACTTGAATTCCTTTTTTGATGCTCTTGTAGCATACTCCCAAGGTGGGGAAAAATTGTTCCTACACTTTTCTTTTTCATCTAATCTTCATTTTCATGTCTGGTTCTTTCTATTTTCTTCTTATTCGAATGTATTTAACTTTCTTATATCCACATGAGTCCTATGAATTTTCCTCGTCTTCATTCTTCACTTGATCTTCAATCTTTGTCTTTATTTTCTTCATTTTATCTTTACCCTCAAATATGTGGTCTTTATATTATTCTATTCATTTAATCTCTCAAATGAGATTTTCTTCCAATGTCTTTGATCATACTTGCACATTCATAAACACACAAAACCTTAGATTAAAAAATAAGATACTTTTGAGCCTCTTCATCTTCTTTTCCTTCAATTTCTTCTTCTTTTTCAATCTTATTTTCCATGTTTTCATCTTCTTCTTCACCATAATTCACTTCTTCACCTCTCAAAGCACATTCAAGTGCATGTATTTCATCCTTCAGATGCTCTTGACTCACATACACAAAATGAGAATTATTTCCCTCTTACAATTCATCAATTTCTTCCTCTTTCATGCATTCATCTTTCACTATAACTTTTATTTCTTCTCCCTCTTACTTGTTTTCCTTCACTTCCATCATTTTATACTGGTCTTCTTCCTCTATTATCTTATTCTTCTGTTGTAATCTCTTCTATTTATTCATGAGTGACTTGAATTTCCATTTAACCATCTTCCTCAACACTATTTTCTTCACTTTATTCATTTCTCTCCTTTGCATTTCTTTCACTTTTCTCTCTAGCTCATTCATCTGCTCCAAGATTCTTCTTATCTCTCTTACCTCTTGTTCTTCCCACAACTTTATTTTCCTCTCTTCTTCTCTCATTCTCTCTTATTTCTTTCTCTTCTCACTATTCTTCATCAACCTAAGCATCTATTTTTCCAACTTAGCCTCCATATCCTCTTTAACTTGACAATTTTCACACACCTCACCTTGGCCTTGCCATGTCTTTTGGTCTTTAAATTTCTTTTTCCTTTATTTCACTTTTATTTTCCTTTGAAAGGAGAAAAATGTCTCTATACTTCACACACACTTCCACAAGAAGGAATTATTTCACCTCAATCACTTCAAACCATCAAGAAACTCAAAATTTCACATATATATAAAACTTGCATTCACAATAACTTCTTCAATAACAAAAGCAACTCAAAAACTTGATTATCCAGGATATGATACCAAATAATGCAGAGAAAAATATAAACATGCATATATTCTCGAGAACAATAATATTTCATAAGTAACTTTATTCCAAGATCTTCACTAGAGGATCATTACAAGCCCAAAAAGGATAAAATTTTCCTCTCTTTTACTCAAGTCTTGATTAACAGATAAAACATCAGCTATAATATACTTATCATAACCAAAACCTCAAAAATAACTCTTATTTCAAAGCCAATAAAACCTTCACACCGATTCATTGATTCAAAACCTTAATTTACTAAACTTTGCTATTTGTCCTTCTTTGTTAGTCTCTGCTCTAAACCATTAAAATTTATCTTTTTGGATCCTTGTAGCTTCTCCACCACATATTTCCCTATATTGCACTCAAAAAATGTTATAAGTATAAATAAAATGCACCAAAGAATACTCTTAAGTACCCTTTCATGTTCTTAATATCCAACAAAATATACGCCATACTAAACTTATTGTAAATGATTTAAATCACAAAAAAATTTAAAACCCACTTGAAAAATTATATAAAAATTCTGCCTTCCAAATTTTGGATCTTAAAACTTCAAACCACAGGAGATGCACTTAATTTACTAGAAAGACATTATGTGAAACAATTTCGCATCCTCGGTCCATCCAGAAAATGCATCATAACACAAGAATTATTGATCATGAAGGAAAAATATTTAAAACCCATATTAACAATTTTATTATCCTCCTATGGTAAAAAAATTAAGCTTATTTTTATTTAATATGAAAAATTTATTATGGCTGTCCCAAAACATCTCATCATACTTTCACACACATAGTTTGCATTCTTCACTTGATCATTAAATCATGCAACAAGAGTTACCCAAAAGGATGAAAATTATTTTATAAAACTTCCTTAAGACCACAAAGAGTTAAAAAATCCACCTTCTAGAGGTATATCACTTATTTTCATTCCAATGCAATAAGATTAAAGAAAATACAATTATGGCCTTACACACAGTCCATTCATTCCATTTCATGCTAAAAAAAAAAGCATATGCAAACTTGAGTTTAAAACCAACATTTGTAAGACATATTTCATTATATTCCCATTCCCTAAGAAGGATAGAGATCAATATTCAACCATTCAAACTCAGCAAATACCATTCCAATGTCGATAACTTGTAAACCGAGTTGATATATTTGTATTTATTAATAGACTACTTCATACAAAAAATGATCTCCTCTGTCTTCTTTATTACATCCTCGGACATGAGAATGGAGCATCCAAAAATTTATAACTCTCTTGTTATTTTCAAACTTTACCTTCAAGTAACTCTTTTTCGATGTAATTGTTATCTCTCGAAAGGGGACCTCAGTAGAGAGATGATTGCAGGTTTTCTAAGCTATTGATCTCTCTCTTTCGACATACAATGGAAACACCTCATATCTAAAGGCATACCTATTTTGAGGTGTGTCTCCAGTATCTAGTCCGGTTCCTTATTGGTGTATCTTAAACTGATTTCAGGGAGTTTAAGAATAAAATATGACTATAAAATGATTAAAACTAAGGTGATACACCAAATTTGTATGAGGGCTTTGACTAGAGTATATGCACAAATGACTTGGTAAGGATTCTTGATGCACGAACCAATAGTTTTATCTAGAATATCTAAGGGCAAAATGATTGATTATACGAGGAGAATCACAACAATACTAATAAGTTAACATGTACATTAAAATTAAGTAGAAAAGACTGAATTTACAGCGGGGTAAGGTGGTTGATCATTGAATTTTCATTCATGAGATTAATATAAACATACACAAGACTGAAAAATAAATTGGAAAGGTTGAAAATAATTCACACTCGAGGACAAAACTAGAAAAAAATCCTCGCACTCATATATCCAAAAAGTCCTCCACCATACTTTGTGCTTTGCAAAGGCACACAACATATAGCAAAATAGAATTCACCCTCTTCCTAAAAATAACCTAAGGCTCATACTCACCCATGCATCTTTTTTTTAATCCTTTATTTAATAATAGATAAAGGGAAAAATAGAGCATGCAATTACAAATAGGAATTATTAGCCTTATTTACATTACATCAAACTAAGTTGATCATGCTCTATTTTAAGAAAAGAAGGGTAAATAATTTGCTAAAAATAAGGTTGCTTGCTAGGTAAGTCTCTTTCCATGAACATGCAACTATTTCTTCTTCTCTATTATTTCCTATTGTGAAGGCATGTAAAAATACAACTCCATGTATGTGAGCAAAATAATTCCTCTTGTGGGGACCACCTGCTATGTGCACATGTTCTGATATTGACATCTCCTTTGGCCATGGCATAGGCATCATAATACATTCGACCACCCCTTTGATTTATTTGGGTATAAACTAAGAAATAATCATAGTTTTAATCATTAATCTCCTTTCCATAACACATGGCGTATTATATAGTCTGCCACCTTTAAAAATATTTGAAGCATGCACTTGGGTTTACACTTTTGAAAGCCGTTTGTAATGATCAATTTGGTGGACATGTGGGCTGTCCCCTTTTTCACTATGACTCACCCCTTGGTGACTTGGGTGATGGAATCAACTCTAATCAAGTTAATTATAACTCGGTGGTTTATTTTGAAATTTTGTGCCTTGTTATCTGTCATTGATCTTCGTAACTCCGATCCGATCGGACCATTGATTTTTGTACTGTGATTTGGGCTTTGGCTGGCATTTGTTATGGGTGGTGGTATCCATACTATGGTTAGAATTTATTTCTATAATGATCCACGGATGTTGATCTTGTGTCCTTGATGTTTGACGATCATTGATCTTGACTATGGCTGAGTTTGAGTTAACCCACTTCTTGGGTTCAGGAAGTAAAGGGAACTCGACCCTAAAGCACATTCATTTGGATTTTTGTTGTATGGGCAAAGCCCTAGAAATTTTCCTCCCGATGCCATTTTTTTCTGGTTTGAGCTCGGCTTTCACTGTATTTTAGAGCTCCTTCTCTGCAAAAGATTCTCTGTCATTTCGGTTTCATGGTTTCGCATAGTTCTCTCGAGCATAATGGTTGAAGTGTGGGCCACCATTATTGTTTCTTTAAGCTCAGCTCTATCCTTTTATCGTCTGTACCATTCATGCCTATGTATATTTTGAAATTTGAGGTTTCATTTCTTGGCTGCCATAGTAATTTATAGGTAATCTTTCTTGCATGCGTAAACTTCTATTTTCTTTTCTTCTTTAGATGTATGACTTATCTCTTGGAAATATTTGTGGCTTCGTGATTTTTTCTCTTGATTGACCTATGAGTTTTAAACCTCACGTGGGCCTATGGACCTCTCACTTCATCATCTGGTTGCTCAAAATTTCTAACCATTTGATTGTCTATAGTGAGTTGTTCTTCGGCCCAATCTACATCATGAATTATAGATCTGTATTTTCTGAGTTCTGGGTATCTGCCATTCTCGACCATTTCTGAAATGAACTTCAAAAAGACTTTGTGATCATGTGTTTTTGTTATGAAACCTTGATTTACTTTGTACCTTCCTTTGTTTTACTATGGTGAACATAGAGTATTTTCTTCTTTTTGGATATGCATACTTCAACCTCTTCTCTGTATGAGTTCTTTTGTGCTAGGACAACTGTTATCTCACCATTTGTTGAGAATATTGTAGAAGAATATTATAGAGGATGGTTATGACATTCTGTAAATATAGGTTCTGTACATTACTTTAGGTCCATTCTGAAATCTTTGGCTCAATTTGTATTCTAGAGAATCCATTTGTTACAATTCATTGTCTCAAAATCAACTTCATTTTTCTACAATTTTGTAGAACCTTTTGAGAATACTTGCTTTAAACTTTCAACATTGTGATCACTTGAACATTGAAATTATCCATCAGATGAGTGTTTGAAATGCCATTATTTTCTGAAAAATCACATCTATTAAATGTTTGACTATAACAATATTCCAGACTCTTTGTTTTCTAAACCTATGCATAATATATCATTTCTTGAACTCTATTTACAACTCATGCATGTTGGACAATTCAGGTTTTGTCAAAATGTAGTTCCATCTTCTTTTGTACTTCAATGTTGTACTTGAGCTTCACCTATAGTTGCATTTGTATTTGATCAATCCCTTGCATAGATAGTTGTACTTCTTTGATATGGTAGCATCTCTGTATTCATTCTGAATTACTTCTATTTCTGTAACTACAAATCATGCATTCAACTTGATCTCTGAAACTATTGTCATATTTTACAGTCTTATTTGTATCTCAGCATTGTATAATAATCTGATGGACAGCTCATTTTTCTAATTTGAAATTTTTCCTTTCCCGTAGCAACTAGCTTTGAGTTTATTCTTTTCCCGTAGCAAAATAAATTTACCTATAGAAATTGGCTCTACCTATAGCTATTGACTTTGAATTTATTCTTTGCCCGTAGCAACTAGTTTTTTCCTTGTAGCAACTAAAAATTTAAGTGTTGATTTTACATGGCGGAGCCCTATCAAAATTTTCCAAAATCTTGTCTTCATTCCTTTCAACTATGGCCTCCTCTTTTAGACAAACATCAGCTTTCAAATTCTTCTTTTTCATCTGAGTTGCAAACTGAAATATGTGCTTCTATTGCTAGTCTTTCTTCTATACTGTAACTTCTTCAATTTCAAAATAGTTATTGGATCTTGAGTTACATTCTTCCTTTTATTGCATGCACTTATCACTTGTCTATTTTTCTCTCTTGGCTACAACCTATACCTACACACTTAGGAAAACAATTAGAAAATAATTAGGCTTTTGGCCTCTCTTATGTCCATGTTTTCTTCTTTCTTTTCTCTTTCTTCTTTCTGAGTGAATAAAGCATGCATGCAGTTTGTTCTTCAAGTAGAATACATCTCCTGTTAGGAGAAGATTCATATGCACGAAGTAGGATAGTGTAGGAATATGAATTGATCCCTGAGCTCATAGCTGACAGTTAACTTTTCTTCTTTTCAGGTACAATGTCTTCTACCATGGAGATGAAGGAGAACAAAAGATGGAGATGAAGATACTTAAACAAGAATAGAAACCCTAAGACAATGATGGGTTCACTCATACTCCTTTGCTTTCTCTTTCATGCATGTGTACCTTTCTTTTCAGTAGTTGTACTTTACTTTTCAGTTACATCCCATGGCTTGTGTGGGAAATATTTGACTCTCCTTGTGAATAAAACATTGAATTTTGAAAATGAGTTGTGTATTTTTGAAAGCTGAGGTTTCACTTCTTGTGCATTCTAGATTTTCTGTATGGATTGTATAATGAACTAAACAACTCAGTAACATAATTGAATGTCTTAATCATGAAGGAAAGAACATTGATAGGAACTTGTAACATTCAGTAATGAACTCGATTTTCTATAATCTGCATTTCTGTTTGCTACTTTAAAACTGAGCACTTCACCTAATTTGTAATTTTTCATCTTCATCAAGAAAACATAGTTGTCCTTCGGGGCTTTGTGTTCTTTTGCTAAAGATGGCGTGAAATTGCAAACTATGTGATTTGTTCTGTTTTGAGACAGCACACATAACTTGCAGATTTCATTTAATCTTGTAACTAATTTAGTAGTAACAAATAACATTAAAACTTCCTTTAGCTTAGGTATACTTCACCCAAAACTTTTCAACATATCGATGAAGTTTTGAGTTGCCCATTTTTACACAAGTGCAAAAATTGTCAACATTTTTGGCAATCTTGGGAGGAATGTTGTCTTCTATCTTAAAGACTAGTGCCTTGATATTGTCCATTGGGCATGGAGTCTAAGCATGTAACCAAAATTTACCTTTTCCGAAAGGTCCAACCCTTCCAAAACAACTAAATCTGGGAAAGGATCTGGTAAATAGACCACGTGCATGAATGCACTTATTGAATTGAAAACATTGCAATGTGTAGAAACTACACTTATTGAAGGGAAATCCTACTCTAACAATCACTGTAAGATTTTCAATAACAATGTTTGAGAAACATACCATTAACATGAATGGAAAGTTCCTCTCCATTCGGCTTCGAAAGATGAAAAGAATTTTGTTCTTTGCAAGCTGAAATCATGTAAGCACCACTCCGTGAGTGTATCAAACTTTGAGTGTGTTCTTAGCTTTACACGATCATCATCCAATTTTAACACAAGTATCTCCTTCATTGAAGACTCTGAATTTGGATTTCTTGTCAAAAGTATTCTTTATTTGTTTCTGATTCTTCTCCATATTCAAATGGGATTTATCTCTTAGTTCTTGTAATTCCATTAACTCTACATAAGGAACCTGTAGTGGTTCATTTTCAAGAAGTTTTATTTAATGCAGCAAATCTAATGCAGGTAACTCAACTAAAATAGGCATTCTTTTTCTTTTCCATACACAATTTTGTATACTTGAATTTCCAACTGATCTTTTAGGAGACACTCTGTCATCCCAAAGTTTTGAATTCAACATCGATGATGCCAGCTCTTTGATTATCCTTGAGTATTCTTCGATGATCCTTAACATTCGTGTTAGTACTCTCATCTAAATAATTAACTTATGGGTAATAATTAGATGAATAACTTAGATATATTCCATGTTTGATAGCCCAATATGTTATCTTTGCACCAAGGAAAGATAAAGCATTATCTAATATGATAGTTGTTGACCACCAAATATACAAACTAATCCTTCGTAAAAGGATAGTATCGAAGCTTCATTAGCATGTTTCAAGGCTATTGCTTCAGTCCATCATGTGAAATAATCAGTAGTAGTTAATATCCACTTATATCCTTGTGATGATGGTGGATTTATCATGCCAATAAAGTCAAGACCCCACCGCATAAAAGGTTGATCAGCTGAAATAGGCTAGAAGGGCAGTGAAGCTAAACGTTCCTTTTGACAAAGAAAGAACATTTTTACATTTTCTAATCCATTCAAAAATTATTTGAATATTCTAGGCTAATAGTAACCATCTTTCATGATTTTTAAGGCTATAGTACGTGCTTTGAAGAAGTGACCTCCTACAAGTCCTTCATGGAATTCTAACAACATTTTCTAAACTTTATAACATTCACCACACCACGAAAGATTCCATTCATATCCCTTTTGAATAACACATTATCAATGAAGATATAGGGTACAGCTTGTAATCTAAAATACCTTCATTTATTTTTGTCCATACCTTCCTGATAAGTTCCTTGTTGTAGATAATTAACCAAATCAATCATCCATCTTGATTCCTGAATCTCGTGAGTGAGCTCAGGTTGCTTATTTCCTGGTTGAACCATAATTTCTTATTGTTGATACACAATTTCATCATGTTGTTTTGAAACATCTAGTTACAGAGCTTGCTTTTTCCATATCAACAATTAGATGCTCACATAAACCTTTCCCTCGAACTATCTTAACAACCCAAATATCAACATTGTACTCCATGACCTTTGTTATCCAGTTTTCTCTTTTTTCATTCAATTCCTTATTTATTAAGATTTCTTTCACACTTGGATGAGAGACAAGAACGTGGATTTTATTGTTTGAAAGCATATATTTGAGATTATTTAGTCCTCTAACTATTGAAAGTACTTGTTTTTCAAGAAATGTGTACCTTGTTTCATAAACATGCAAGCTCTGTCCAAAGAAAGCATTGGACTACTCAATATTTTCATCATTGACTTGAGTTAATATGGCTGAGATTTTTTCAGCTTCGTAAGTGCATACCTTGTAAAATCTTTATCAAAATTTAGATTTGCAAGAGTAGGATCCCGAGAGATATCTACTTTGATTGTTTTAAATCCTTCTCTTCCTTCACAAGTCTAGGAGAAAGTTTTCTCTTTCTTGACATAGATAAGTGAGTGGTTTAACCAATGCTACAAAATCTAGAATAAATCTCCTAACAAAGTTAATTTTTCCAAGAAAACTTGGTAATGCCTTCTTATGATGAGGAAATGATAGTTGTGATATGGATTTGAGCCTAAAAGGATCAATTGGTAAGCCCTAATTAGATATAATATGACCAAGGAGTTTACCTTGATGTACTGAAAAGATATACTTCAGTGGATTCAAAGATATTCCAAATTGTCTACACAACTGAAAAGTCTTCCTTAAGTGCATTATATGTTCTTCAAAATCTTTTGACAATACAAGAACATTATCTAAATAAACAAGGATGCATTTATTTAATAAGGTGTGAAAAGCCATTTCCATTGCACGTTGAAATGTTGCACCATCATTTGAAATACCAAAATGCATCCTCTTGTAAGCATAAGTACCCCACTTGGTAGTAAAATATGTTTTGTATCTATCTTCTTCTCAAACTAAAATATGATTATATCCATTGCAAACGTATAGAAGAGATAGTCTATCTCGAACTTGAGACTATTTCTTAGAATCGATCCATATTCGGAAGTGGGTAATGGTCCTTAAATGAAGCTTTATTAAGATCTCTCAAATCTACACATAGTCCGATTTCATTGTTCTTCTTCCTAAAAGGAACAGGATTGGCTACCCAACTTGAATTCTTAACTAGAAAGATAATAATGGATTCAATCAACTTGGATAATTTTTTCCTCATTAGAGGCTCTATTTTAGGATTCACATGCCTCTCTTTTCTTCCTTATAGGTTTAGAATTTGGTTGCAACTCAATTGTATCATGTGCTAGATTGGGATCAAATCCATTTAGATCTTGGTATTTCCAAGCAAAAACATATTTAAACTCTTTGCAAAGATTAATAAATGACTACTTTTTAGTTATAGAACATACCTTCCCAAGAAATTGCTTTTTTCCTTCATCAACCAAGACCTCTTCGTAATTGTCAGCATGAGTTGACATTTTAGTCTTCACCTTTCTTAACTGATCATCAATGTTTAAGATGTCTTCTAATGTGACTAGACCATGAGGCATTTTATTTGTCTTTAACTAAACAATCTGGTCACCATATGAGTGCTGTAATTTATCCTGATTAAATGCAAAAATTCAGCTTCTTGCTACAAAAACCTGTAGATTTGATCATCACTTTCGAAAACTTGCCAATTTGAATCATTATCAAGTATTGAGGGTGTGACAATTAACTTTATATGAGGTTGGATTTTTGTATTTTCAATCTGTTCTAACACTTCAAAACTTGCCCCAACTGCTGCAAGTTTGTCTGCATGCTTATTTTCAGTTCTAGGAATAGACTGAATGTTAATAGCATCGAAGTCTTCCATTAAGTCTGAAACTTTGTGTCTGTAAGACTTCATTAATGGATTCTTACAAAATTTGAAATTTTTACTTGATTAATAACCAACTTAGAGTCACCAAAAATTTGTAGAATGTTGATACCCCTTTTCTGGCCCTAAGTAAGCCATGAATTAAAGCTTCGTATTCAGCTACATTGCAAGTACAGAAAATTGGAGACTCAAAGCTGAGAAATAGCTATTTTTCGTTAGGGAAGTGAGCATCAGACCTACTCCCTATCCCTTTTTTTCCTTATCTCCATCAAAATGAAGCTTTTAAATCCCTTCTACTGATTCTTCTATTTTGGATAGCAAGGGAAGTGGTATATCTTCTTCATGCATACAATACACACCAAACAGTGTTCTTCAACTTCCTTAAAAGGATTATGAGCATGTTCTTCCATTGTCTTTGCATCCATAAACATATTAGAAACACCATCCAATGTTGAAACATGAGCTACCTCATCAAAATCAGACTGATATAAGGCTGA
This sequence comes from Taxus wallichiana var. yunnanensis, assembly GCA_018340775.1. Taxonomy (NCBI): domain Eukaryota; kingdom Viridiplantae; phylum Streptophyta; class Pinopsida; order Cupressales; family Taxaceae; genus Taxus; species Taxus wallichiana. The sequence goes on from CM031241.1 coordinate 103,275,885, forward strand.
ATAATTAGCCACTGCATTTGAAGAGTGATGATCGATGTGAAATCTAGCTAATGGATCTAAATTGATAGTAAATTTAGTACCATAATGAGTAGTGAAAAATAAGGACCAATCTGAAGAGAGATAACCTCCTATTTTTGTTGTGAAGTCTCTAGATAAGCATAAAGCAAAATATGGGGGTAAGTCTACAACAGTAACATCTTGCAGAATAGAAACATTTGGGCAAGCATGTAATGTCACTTCTAAATTTTTTATTATACCAACCGTATTAGTTGAAGTTCCATCAATCTGTAAGACACTCCTTTCTGTAGGCTCATACTGCAAACCCAATTTTTCTACTATTACTTTTTGCATAACTGTGCTACTTGCACCACTGTCCACCATGCAATTATGAACTATATTTTCACCAATAATTAGTGATAAATAAAATGGTGGTGGTTTCTTGATGTCATGAGCATTCAAAACTTTCTGAACCATCCACTTAACTTATTTAATGTGGTCTTGCTCAAACATTCCAAGGACCATGTCTATCTTCTGAACTTCCTTTTCTATTGTATTTGAAGAAATTTGTAGCTTAGCTAGTTCATGAGAAAGTAAATCTTGTTGTCCAGAATACTTAGAGCATCCCACATTGAGATGTTAACATTATGATTTTTCATTACATCAACAATGTTAAAAGAAGCAATTGTTTTAGAGATAGAATCAACTGTCTTAGAGTAGGCCTTAGCAAAAACTAATTCTGCTTCAACTACCTTGGATATCTGAGGTATAAACAGTCTTCTTGGATCAAGCTATAGCTGTCTTTGATGACCTTTATCAACTAGGAAACTTGCTGATTTTTGAGGAAAAGTAGGGTTGTTAGTTAAATTTAGAGTCAGTAGATGTTTTCTTATCAATGACAGTAGGCGGGATAGGCCTATTTTGCTACTTTTGATTTTCAGCAGCCTTCCCTTGAGCCCTAGTAGTGAATGAAATCCTCCTCATTAAAACTAACTAAATTTTGTTCAGGTGCTTTCTGAACATGAGTTTCTTGCTGCCCACACACCATTTGAGGCACGAAGAATGTTTCAGATTGAGGTTGTGCAACAAGATTCAAATTCAGAAGAGCATTTGGGTAAGTTGTAGCTGAATGAGGTTGATTGCAAGGTTGACACCACTCTTCTATAGCCATATTAACTAGGACTAAGAGCCTTTGGATTAAACTTCCTTTGCTGGTAAGGTTGCCTATAATTTTGATTTTGTTGGTAGGGTTGCTTGTTTTGCTGATTTTGTTGATAAGGTTGATAAGGAGCCTAATAGGGTCTGATTAGGTAATGCAATTTTGTTCTTAATCGAATTCAGTTTAATTCCCATAGTCTTCAAAGCTTTAAATACATCATCGAGATGGGGCTACAATATTAGGCTTTATGATTGTAATAGGTTGAGGGATAGCTGCTCAATCTGCTAAAAATGGCATTTATGGCCTTGGTGCTAATTTTTCATCTTGAATAAGACTATTTTCAGCTTGGATAGCAATATCATAATCATCTGGAAGTGTCTCTCCACCCATTGAATGGATCATAATTGAGATATCATTGTTTAATGCTCTAAGATAAAAAAGGAAAGCATGATCAACTTGAGGCTTGACACTTGCTGGAATTCTCTCCCAAGTTCTGGAAAAGCGATATTGAAGCTAGACATAAATTCATTGGGAGCTCTTTTAATAGTGGAAAATTGTTCAATGAGAGACAAATGATCTGAATTATCCTAGAACTATTTCAACAATTTTTTACCTAAGTTATCCCAAGTTCTTATGCTTCCAATTTCTAGGTTTCTATACAATTGCAAGGCCTACCCTTTAAAAGATGTAGCTAAAAGTATTAAAGCTACATCTTCATGATTGATATTATGGATCGCACATGGGGCTGCAACATCTTTGATATGTTCAAATTTGGTGTAACCTAATTTTAACCCATGTATGATGGAAAATTTTCATGGTAGCATTACGAATGTTATGGCAAAATGGATTACTAATCGAATTGCATTAGTAAAGGTCACAAAATTCCTTGGTGGTTGGATAGCCATCTGGAAAATCGGATATTAATTGAGAAATTAATACGTCATGAAGCAATATTAGGAGGAGGGTTATTGTACGTACCTAAAATTGTATGGGTACTACGCTTTGCGCGAACAATGTCACATGTCCCCAAATGATGATACAAGTCTCCTCACAAGGTGTTCAGATTCGAAAAGCTCTCCAAGTGTACATTAACATCCCGCATGCCCCGCTTAGCCTCTGCGTGCTTTTTTTTCTTCCCCCCTCTTTTCCTTGCTTTTTGGTCTTCAGTGACGAAACCACCGCCCGCTCGGGCGTGGTCTCATGACCGCCGCCCGGTAAGGAGGCGATCCTGTAACCGCCGCCCTACTTAGGGTGGTGGTCCTTCATGCATTTTTCCAGAACGTTCCTTTTATCATGACTCGCATAAAATTTCAACGTTTACCAGCTTTTTTCACCGCCTTTGCTTGTATTTATGATTTTGGTTCCCTGGAATAGTGTTTTTCCATTGTTTATTATAAAGGAGTTTAATTTGGATTTCACCTTTGGGTAAATGAGAATTCTATAAATAGTTGGTTTGTGCTCAAGAAAATGGCCCCTCAAAATTTGTCTCTCATTTTCTCATTTCAATAGCTTAGTCTTTCAATTGTATTAGTTTTATTCGTTGCATGCATAGTTAGTGTTGTTTTGTTGTTTAGAATCCACATGATCTTCTTGTGCTAGTGTTGTTATTGTTTCATACAATCAATTGAGATAGGACAATTTCATTTTCAGTCTGAAGCCATTAGAGTTGCAGGTTTTGTTCATCAAGGAGGATAGTTTCAGGTTCTGAATGTTTTGTGTTGCATGACTCACAATAAATCCCGCTAGGAATTGCATAAGCCAAGCTCTGTTCTCTTGCGCTATCCCTCTCCTACTTGCATTGTATTCAGTCTGCACCCAAAGTTATCATTGTTCAAATACCTACTTCTGTTGATGCTAGCATTACATGCTTTTCTAGATTCACGTGAGCACAAAGGAATGAGGAGATCACACTGAGGGGACAAAGCCACACACAATCGGATTCACCACTATTCTACAAAATCCATGTTCAAGCTATCAAAAGTTCTAGTTAAAAACATATCAAATAGAATAGTGAATCATTTCATTTCAGTTAATCTCGCTTTCGATATTACCAGGGAAGTTGTGGGGATTGATAGTTTCTGAGAAACTATGATTCATTCCCCACTTCTGAGGTAAGATCGGGGGTCTTTCAAATAGATTAGATCAGTTATTTAATTATTTAGAATAGATTCACAATTGCACAGACAAGTAGCTATACTCGGCTACCTTGTTTGTTTTTAATTCTGTTATTAGATTAATTGTCACTTTCTAGATATATTAAATAATTGCTCTTTCAATTTTGTTCAATAGTTTATCAAAAATAAATACAAAATAGAGGAATATACATAGATATATCTTGCGTAGTTAGTTTATTCTGTCATTAGTTAGATTTATATCATTTCCTTTTGTATGACAATCACGGGACCTAGGGAGCCCAGAGAATACGTATTCGAGCCAATAGTGCCTCAACCCAATCTTGTTGCAGCAATAATTGATATAGACCAAAATCTTAGAATCCAAGTCTTCCAAACAACAACAGACCTACAACAAATCAGCTCACAGTTAAGAGGATTAAACGTAGAAGATGACCAAGCACACACGTTTTGGATAAATCAGCCAAACTACAGATTGCCTAAATAGATATCTACATGACTGTAGAAGGGCTTGAAAGAGAGCAAGCATTCGGTTGTGATCCTTTGGTCCCACATACCAGATGCAGGAGATATCCTCATTGACATAGACACTAGCCTAAGAATTCAAGTTTCCAGAACACTGTAAGGTACTCTGAGAAGATTGCACAACTTTTAGTTCTAAATATAGAGGCCGAAAAGGCATACGACTATTGGATAGTAGGGATCAGGAATTAATTCTGCACATGACCATAGGAGGTCCACAATGACCATGAACTTACGGCTGTGATTCACAGATCCCACAACCCAACGAGTCCATAGGTCAATCAGACATAGATGTTGGTTTACGCACATTAGTATTTAGATCTTCTCCACTTCCACCAACCATTATCACACAATTATCCTCACTAGACATAATAGCTAATCAAGCTAAGGATTTCTGGACTAGGCTAGAGAATCACCCATAGAATCCACTATATATCCATCATCCATCTTATGACCCTATGTCTGGAGACATACACGAAATAATCCCAAGTCATTTTCCATGTATCCCACAACCCATAGATCAAATCATGCTAGAGCTCGATATTGATTGGATCCTTTGAGAAGTCATCCTCACCGACCGATCTATCACGCCGATTTTAGGTTAGGAGGGCCTTCTTTGCCTTAGATTCATAGATTCCATTAGTGCACGTCAAAGACATAAGATTGCCTAATTAGTTTGTCCATACCCCACGTGTATTCGATCCCCACCATTGGCTCTCGGCACGACCTCGGGAGGTCGGGTGCGAGGAGGAGTTACTTGTAGATTCCCATGCTCGCTTGTCACTTTTCCATTGTACAAAATGTGTGAACCCGACGTGAAACAAACAATTGTTTCATTTTCTCTACCACATTAGCCTTCACATCAGCTTCACCAACAAAATTTGTGAACCCAACGTGAAACAAACAATTGTTTCATATTCTCTACCACATTAGCCTTCACATCAGCTTCACCACCAAAATTGGTGAACCCGATGTGAAAAAAACAATTGTTTCATCTTCTCTACCACATTAGCCTTCACATCAGCTTCACCAACATAATTGGTGAACCTGACATGAACCAAATAGTTCTTCCTCTTTTATTTATTCCATCCATCTTCGCTCCTTCCCATTATTCTACGGGTATTCATATACCCCCAATATGTCGGGATTCGATGCATATGGCAGACCTCTCCTAGGTCTTGAAGCATACTACGATCAACTAAATAGAAACCATCACCCTCACTCTCAGCATGGGGTGACAACTATTCAACTAATCAATGGTTTTCAACACAAACTCCGCCTCCAAGGACTAGATATAGTTCTTCTTTCCAAATAGAGGAGTTGGATCAGCTCGCTCAAACGTAACAACTAGAGCCTTCAGGCTCAAACAACATGACGTTTACGGGAGAATCTGGTTCATCTCCTTAGGTGTTTCTTAGACCACAAATTAGTAGACAATCAGATCCATATCTATTTTTAGATGATGAACATTCAGTGCATTATGCCAGGAGTGAACAACGCTCTCGAGTATGTACCCACCTATAGGAAGTTTACAAACACGACCCGAGGTCTCTTTTCAAGAAAACACCTCCATACCTCTACCTATAGAAAATTCCCTCGGTAATATTGGCAGGGTAACGACCAATTCATAGCAGGGTATCACACCCCTTTGCAACCTCAAATGATACAACAAACCCTCAAGGAAAATACCATATCTTCACCAAATGAGGTCATTTCAGCCTTGGCTGAAAAGGTTAGAGGGCTGGAGCTTGCTCAAGCAAATCAAAATTCATATTTTGGGCAAGTAGGAATCCCCAACCCTCCACATCATCCTAGCCAAGTAGACCTCCTCATGGGAACAGGCACGTTGGGCATGCCTCCTCAGTATTCGCAACAAGTGCCAACTAGAACCATAACCATTTGCGAATGCCACTTGGGTGGAAAATATGATACCTCTCGGTTTTAGTACAAACCAATCCATTCCTGAGCAATGCTCCTCCATACTTAAACATGTATTCCAAATCACCACAAGGAGATATGTTCTCTTCTCTCGGCATGTTCACTCAACCACAGGGATTTCCTTATGCTCCCTGCAAATGCATATGCTACGCCACATCAACAACCCATTCCACCTCCACCCCCTCAGCAAGCACCATCGATGGTCGAAACCTATGCGATAGGAACTTATTCAGAATATTTGAAAGAACCCTTAGAATTCACCATACGAAGCATCATGCTTCCAAGACCTCTTCTCGATTTACCCAAATACAAAGGGGAGGGAGACCCGAATGCACACATTAAGGCCTATGCCACAGCCATTCGAGAACTACTCCCCTGGGATGGAGTTGTTGCTAAAATATTTCCCAAAACCTTAGAGGGTATCACCCTCGATTGGTATTACAGAATACTTGAAGCCTCAATACATTCATTTAAACAACTCATTTCAAAGTTCATCAAGGCATTTGACATGAACAAATTGTTGAGAACAGGAATCAGGGAATTCTTGCATATCAAACAAGAACACAATGAATCTAAAATTTCTCATTTCATCCAGAGAGATGGCTTACAGTCCTCTATTCTTCAGCAAGTGCTCCAAACATGGACCAGATGGAACTATGTGATTTATTCCTTCATTCTCTCAGTAGAGAGGTAAAGGAAGAAGTCTAGAAGTTCCCACTAAGAACTTATGATGAGGTGCTCGAGAGCGCCCTCCGAATAGATCAAGTTGCAATAGATAGCGGTCACAAGACGTATGGAATAAATGGGAGGTTAATCATCCCCAACCAAAATACTACAACTTATCCTACTACCACAAACATCAATCAAGGACCTAAAATCCTTAACAAAAATCACGGCATAACAACAAATGGAGTAACTGACCAAGCAAAAAAAGAAAATGTTGTAAATACTCCACCGCCGATTAACAATCAACGAAACAACAACTTTACCCCGATAATCAACTCGGTGGATTTTAATCATCCACAACAACAACAACAAAGGCAGATCCAGACATAGGGTCCAAGTCAAAATTCAACTGGATATCAAAACCAAAACCAAAACCAAAGACAACAAATGTAAAACTTTAATAGTCAATGGTTTAATCAGAGTTTTGGACCACAATACGTGCCAACCCAACAACCTAGGAATTACAATCCCAACTCGTATTGTGGTTTCCACAAAGTTTGAGGTCATGACACTAGAACTTGCCATGATTACAATAAATTCATGCAACATTTTCCAGAAGAACAAAGACAACTTTTCATAGATATGTTCTTAGTAGATCCTACATCACCTGTGCCAAATACTTTCATGGGAGCAGTCTCCCCTCAAAATGCTCCCCTCAAGATCTTCAATGATCCACTCCCAAATCATGATAAATTAAATCCAAAAGGGATGAACAAGGGTGCAATAATAGGAAACAATGATCATGAAGCCTCGACTTCACTAAATCCACCTATCGCACCGCAATTAGGAAATCAACTACGACCCAAGATAGTCAGTTTAGTGGAGTTAGACACTAAGCTACACGTGGAAGCCATAACAAGGACATGAGAGTATTCCTCTCAGCCAAATCCAAGTTACCCGCTAGAGACAGATAACATTCAACAACCATTAGTAAAACCCGTAGGTGCCTATGATTTAATTAATGACCTAACAAAGACCTTCTCCCACATCTCCTTTTTGGACTTATTGAAGAATTCTCTTGCCCATAGGGCTCACTCTTTTAGAAGCATTAGGTTTAGGTCATTTAATTAACATCACTCCACCTCTCAAGGCATAGGTAAACCATATAGACTTTGATATCCACCCTCCGGGCAGCCAAATAGGGATACCGAGTTTATATTCGATATAAGAAAAATGCCAACAGACACTGAGATTACACATAGAGGTGATCCAACCTTACATTTACAAGTGTGGGTTTATAACAATTACGTTAAACGCACAATGGTTGACGATGGGGCAGCAGTTAACATAGTTCCCTTCTCTTTCCTTCAAAAGCTAGGGTATGGAGAAACAAATTGTTCCACGACTCGAGAATATGCTAAGAGGCTATGATAGCCTTAAAGCCACTTCGATTGGAACTATAATACTACCAGTCACCTTAGGACCCAAAACAATCCTCACTGAGTTTTATATTATAGATCGGAAACCAACTATAATATGATCCTTAAACAACCATGGATACACCGTATGAAGGCAATCCCTTCTACGTTATTTCAAGAAATAAGATTCTTACATTTAGGAAAGATATTCGTGGCAAAAGGTGATCCAAAACCATTCGATATACACCTAGCAGACCTAAAGAAAATGCCAGGCGTTCACTCTGAGTTTGAACTCCCAACAAACCAACTTAACAAACCAACCAATGCAAAACTAGAAGAAAAATTAATACCTACAACAGAACTAGAGATTACGAAGAGCATCCCAACTCTCAAGGATGAAGCTAACATTGTAGAAATAGTATCATTAGGAACTACTGCAAAAATTGTCGAATTGCTAGAACAGGATCTACCAATTTTCCTGCCATTTGATTATGTAGGTATGGGGTGTACCCTAGGAGTTGGTTCTCTTCCAGCAGAGGAACTCTACATGGTAGAAGTAACCGAAGCAGAAGAAATGGATGTAGCAAATGTCCCAACATCCATCTTCCCAAGTAAATATTGGACTCTCCATTTCGATGGAGCTAGATGTTGTTATGGGGCTAGGGCAGGTGTGATCTTTACTTCTCCCGAGGGAAAGATCTTACCATTCACCTTTAAACTAAATTTTGAATGTACAAACAATGGCACTGAGTACGAAGCCCTCCTCCTTGGCCTCATCATAGCTAAGAGGCTCGGTGTTAATGACATCAGGGTGTTAGGAGACTCTCAATTAGTAGCAAACCAAGTCTCTGAGGTGTATGAGACTAGAGCTGAACACTTACAGCTCTACAAAATAGCAGTATTAGATTTGAGCAAAGAATTTGACTTCATATCAATTGAAGCAATCCCATGAGAACAAAATCTTCTCACAGATTCAATAGCAACCTTAGCTTCACGTTTCACTCCAAACAGTGAGTTGGAAGACACCGTTTCATGGTATCCCTTCGTACTGAACCATTAGTAAAGAAAATGTCAAACCCTCTTTTAACAAACATAGCTAAGAATACATCTACTATCTTAGATCACATTGATAGTGATAGAGCCACTCTTGATTACCTAAACACCTATGCAGAGTTACATCTCACCCATCACGTGGTAGATTTTCCTTAATCCCACATTCGTCTTCTTACTTTGGAAACCCCATGGTAGAGCTCCCCCCACACAAGGAGCTCGACATATACATAGTAGAGAATGGAGAAGATCTAGAACTACCTCCAGCCCCACCTGAGTTTGAAGAAGGTAACACTTCTTTAATCGAAGAAACAATTGATATTAACATCGAAAGGAGGAAGAACCAAAGATCTTAAAACTAGGATCTTCGCTAACTCCAGAGGAGATAGAGATACACACTCAAATCCTCAAAGAACATCAAAAGGATTTTGCATTTAATTATAAAGAAATGACGGGAATTGCACCACACATCGCGGTACATAACCTCATCACCAAACTAGATGCAAAGCCAATTAAACAAAAATCAAGACCAATGAAACCCAAGGTAGCTCTCATGGTGAAGGAAGAGGTAATGAAGCTTCTCTAGGTAGGGTTCATCAAACCAGGTTGATTACTCTCAGTGGGTATCTAATATTGTCCCTATTCTAAAAAAGAATGGGAAGATATGCATCTGCATAGACTTCCGAGACATTAACAAGGCGTGTCCCAAGGATGACTTCCCATTACCATCCATTGACGTCATCATTGATGCAATAGCTGGATTTGAGATTTTGTCTCTCATGGATGGATTTTCAAGATATAATCAAATCAGAATATCTGAACAAGACCAAGCCAAAACTACGTTTATAACTCCTTGGGGAACTTATTGCTATGTTGTTATGTCGTTCGGTCTCAAGAACGCTGGTGCTACATACCAACGGGCAATGACATACATATTTCATGATCTTATTCATAAAATCATGGAATCCTATGTAGATGACTTGTTGGCCAAAGCCAGAAAGTGTTGCGATCACCTAGAAGTGCTGCACATCATCCTTTCATGTTTGATTGAATACAAAGTCACACTAAATCCAGAAAAATGCGTATTTGGTGTGACAGGAGGGAAAATCCTAGGTTACATTATATCATCACGAGGGATCGATGTAGACCCAACCAAAATCCGGGCTTGTTCTTGAGATGATCCCACCATCAGATGACTCTGGCAATAGATCATTTCTTGGAAAGCTCGGTGCAATCCAGAGATTCATTCCGGACTTAAGTTTTGTTGTACATTCGATCAATAATTTGTTGAAAAAGGATTGCTGCATTATTTGGACAAAGGAATGCCATGAGGCCTTCGAAGTAGTTAAATGCTTCTTACTATCTCCTCCCACGTTAATGCCACCTAGACCAGATCATCCTTTGATCTTATATTCATGAGCTATAGATGTCTCACTAGCCGATGTTGGCTCAAGAAGACAATCATAAAAGAGAACGTGTGATATATTTTACCAAGCAAACGTTGCTTGATTATGAAATGTGTTATTACAGGTAGAATGAGAATGCCTTGGCATATTCTTTGTAATCAAATGCCTAAGACATTACATGCTAAACCAATAAACAAGGGTCATTGTAAAAATAGACCATTTGCGAACTTTCCTCACGCAAGGGTCCTTTTCTAAAAAGGCTTAATGCTTTATAACCTTAATGGGTGAATTCAATTAACTTTCGTAAACCGAAAGTCCACTAAGGGACAAATCATTGCAGATTGGTTAGCCGATAACCCGTTAGACGGGGTGATCTAGTAGATCTGGATTTTCCCGATGAATGCATATATTACATCGAAACCAGACCTCCTATCTCTGAATGTCCTTAGTATACTGATATTGTTAATTATATCATGGACCATGCATATCTAGAAGGTACCACACTATTGCAACAAAGAAGGTAATTACACATTATGGTAGCTAAATATGTTATTATAGAACAAGTTCTCTATCGTAAGGATTTCAATGGAATGCTCCTAAGGTGTGTTGACATAGAAGAATCCAAGAAGATTCTCTACGAATCTCATAGTGGAATATGTGGAGGCCACTTCGGTGGTCATGCCACCACTCACAAAATACATTCGAATGGGCTATTTTTGGCCCACTCTAGAACACAACGTAATAGAGTTTGTACGAAGATGCCATAAATGCCAAGAATTTTCCCATGAGATTCACATGCCGGCACAAGCTCTACAACCAATCATGACTCCATGGCCCTTTTCTACATGGGGCCTAGATTTGATAGGAAATTATCTCCCTCATCTACAGATGGCCATAACTTCATAATCATGGCCACCGAGTATTTTACCAAATGGGTAGAGGCTATGCCTCTTACCACTGTACTAGGTGCCATGATCACCAAGTTCATTTTAAACCAGATCATTTACAGGTACGGTGTCCCACAAATCATTATCTCAAATAATGGCACTTCCTTTAAGAATGATGAGGTCTGTGAGCTATGCAATAAATTTAAAATAAGCCATCATACAACCTCCCTGTATTACCCTCAAGCTAATGGGTAGGCTGAAGTAACAAACAAGACGTTGAAAGCTATTCTCCTCAAAATGGTAAAAGAAAACAAACAAGATTGGAATTTAAAGTTATATCCGGCCTTTTGGGCCCACCAACCTCAATAAAAAGACCAGCAATAGAGCAACTCCTTTCTCATTGGTATTCGGAGCAGAAGCAGTTCTCCCACTTGAGGTTGAAATACCCAATCTCCGCATCTCACTACAAGGGATTATGGATGAAGAAGCTTATAGAGAAGCATGTCTCTCCCAACTAGAAAGCCTAGATGAGGCCAGATTAGACGTTGAATAGCAGCATAGATTCTATGCTAACCGGATGTGCTGGTAGTATAATAAAAAGGTCTATGAACAAGAAATATATGAAGGAGATCTAGTTTTAAGACTAGACAACTGGATCGATAAGAAGACCGGTGAAGGAAGGAAATTCTAGCCCAAATGGTTGGGCCCATACCGAGTCATGAAAGACTATGGAAATGGTGTGTATCTCTTGTGCACACTAGAAGGTGAGGAATTTGGTGAAACTATCAATTCCCTGCACCTTAAATGGTTTTACGCATGAAGCGTCGGCACTATTTGTATAATTATATCTACATTACATCTTCATGTAGTTAGGTTCATTTTTTCCATTCGTTTTGTAAAATTTTGTGATCAAGGAACTTATTCTCAAGCAATTCATTATAAACTTCTTATGGTATTAGTAGAAGCATTCCAATCATACTTCTTCATTTTCATAGCATTTTCACTTGTTTCAATCATTTCATCAATTAAAAGCTAGATATGACAAAGTCTTAATGGTAGCCATACCAAGGCCTACATGTTTGTTCTCACTTTTGGTTTCTTCCTAGGGCATGGTGTCTTTCCTATGGTCTGTTCTAGAAGCTTCATAGTGTCACATCTATCCCGTACATATATCTCTCTTGAAAATAAGAACATACCGACATTTTTACTCAAATAAGTAAGTCAAAAATAGATCGAATGAAAAAAAAATTTACACATTTCCTTGCCCTACCAACCTTTGGTGTTGAGCTTGTGTCTCTTACTAGTGACGTAGGGTTGGGAAAATGAGAGTGCCCTTACTCACATGTTCCTTGTCCATGGTGATAAGCCCATGCTTCCTACTAGAAGCATGGGGCAAGGTGCAGGGGGTTCTCTCGACAATAAACGTTAAAAGTCACAAAGCAAATAATTTGAACAAACCTTTGAAATCTTGAGTCAAAAACAAATGAATCAGATGTCCAAAATTCCAAAGAGTTCAAAACCCCGAAAACCAGATTTTGTCAACCATGTGGCCATCTAGGGATCTAAGTCTAGATAAACCACAAAGCAAGTTTCTAGCATCCTAATTTGGTTCCACCAAATATTTGTCTATCTCTCATCGCTACCATTCAAAAAAATTCATAGCTCGTGCCCTTTCCAGCTCTCGGTGGTGAGCCCTCACATCTTACTAATTGTGTGGAGTTAGAAGTGGGGCAAGTTCATCTGCTCATCATGCCACTTGTCATCACGTTCTACCAAAACTATATGAAGTACCGGAAAATTTCTTACGAAACTAAAGTTCAAAGATCACGTATGTTTGCATTATCATATATCAGCATCACGAAATACAAAAAGGAAGAAAGCATTTGTGTCATTTTCTCTCCATTACATACATTCCAAAATGCATATAAAAATGACATTATAATTTACATGTGGAAATGAATCACAAAATCTTAAACACCAAGATTCTGATCCAAAAGAGGTATATATATATATATATATATATATATAACCAGTTTCATGTACAATTCCATCATGCACTAGGCATGGTCAAAATGCTCAATGCACCCAAAAGGTACAAAATAATCGTATAAACAATCTAAAATTCACTACAAAAAGAGCCAAGTGGCCTCTCAACCCCTATGAGATCCCTCCTGAAGGTACATGACCACGTCTAGGACTCTAGCTGCGCCGGTGCTCTGAGTGCACTGAGGGCTCATGATCCCGAACAGTAGTTGTGGCCTCGCTATGAGAGCAGCTCCTCATCAGGCACTCTATTGTCCTATACCCGGCCAACTCGGTATGGAGGGTAGTCACCATCTTGGCCACATGCCAGATAGGGGAAAAAACGTCGGTATGCCTACCGGCTGCCGAGGGCTCCCCTACATCCACGGATAGCTTAGTGTGAGTCTTATCCATGGAGAGCATCAGGGTATCGGCACATGCCCGTAAAAATCGAGTCTCACCACTCATCGCTAGCCTCTCTGCAAGCAAAGGAGAAAATTAAATTAGAAGATAATCAAAGGATAAAAACAAAAATGAACAAGAGGAGAGATAGCAACTAAGGCAATCCTAACTAGAAACAAACATTAAAAGAAGAGTAACAACTCACTCGGATCTCCGGCCTCCAAGAGGGATCCCTAGGATCAGCACCTGCCATAGATGCCACCACCGACTGATGTGCTCCTCCTGTGTCTGGAGCAACATAGTGTCCTACTACGGACTCATCCTCCCCACCTAGGTCCTAAGAGGGTGGTTCCTCTGAGACTAGAGTCACCCTCTCCGCACTCTGCTCTACCCTCTCGGCCTATAAGATCTCCTGAGTGTCATGCCACTCGGATCATTGTCCTCCTCTCCACCTAACTCGCTAACCTCCATATCCTTGGTCTCCTCCTCCGTCTCTCCCCCTATGAACTCCTTAGACTCGAGTCTATATCAATGGGGTTGTCACTTACAAGGGTGGGACCGGTGGCAATCTGAAGTAAGGGTGCCTGAGGAGCACCAACTCTCCCTCGAGCACGTACTACCCACCTAGCTGCAATAGGGACACCAGAGTAACGATGGTCCAACCCCGGCCTCTAGGACCTCCCCTAGCCTCCCGAACTAATCTGAATACTAGCACCACTGGGGGAAGCATAATAGCATAAGCAAGGCCAAACTGCTGAGGCACTCGGTCAAAGGGGTGTGTCTCCACCTTCCCCATCCTATCCACAAGCTGCCCTATAGTAGAGTAGGAAATCAAAGTGAGGGTCTCCTCGCCCCACAACCCTACCATGGCCTGATAAGGTGTGGCCTCCATATCATTAGTAGTTAGGGAAGTAACTGGTTGGTGGGGTGCTCTAAGCACTGACATATCTGTCCATCTAGCTGCCCTCACAGCTCCGGATCCGCCACCTCTACACCTCTCCCATAAGGGATGATACGCTCATAGACCCAACTCATAACCAGGGTTAGATGGCTCAAGGACTGTCCACAGCCCTGGCGAGCACCACCTGTATAGGTTGTGATAGGTGGTCCCAAGTATATCAGCTCCCCTGCATAAATCCAGCCATGTGCCTCAATCTGTGCAATAATAGGGGACCAACAATAAAGTAAAGTGTCTCCTCCCTTGTCCCTGATCAATCTCGAGGCAAGGATCCCCATAATGGCCTGACAAATCAAGGGGATAGGCAAGTTAGGAATGGACCATACCCTCACCTCCTTCTTCGAACCAGTGGAGACAATGGCATCTCCCATGTATGTAGCCCACTGAACTATCTGAGCCCGTGACCCCGCTGTCTCAAGTGTGAGTCACCTCCCGATGATCGGGACTCACAAGATGTGGTAGACATCCTCCAGGGTGATAGTCCACTCACCCCTGACTCCTGGAAATCGTAAAGTATTCCGATCAGCATCCCAATATGAAAAAGGTCACAAAGTATGTGACTAGAAGGTGTAACATGCGGGACCCGTGATATACACAATATGTTGGCCCTCTGAAGAGTATCCTGCTCATCCTGAGAAAGTGCATCCAACACTGCTGGAAGCTAATCACACTCTCTCTCTCTGACTCCATTTGATATATTCCTCCTTCTTTTGCATACACCCAAAAACATGCAAAACGGAGTAAGTTAGTATTCAAATTATATTGGAAAAATCATTAAAGCAGGTAAGAATGCTAGAAATGCAAAAACAAATTCAAACAAGTGTTATTTTGGCATTCTCAAAAGTACCACCACCCTAAGCACTTTGTGGCAGGTTCCGTAACCGCCACCTTAAGGGCAGCCGGTCATGTAACCGCCCCCACTGCTCAAGGTGGCGGTCATGTCCCAAATTTCCAAACGGGTCACGTGCCCTAAAAATGCCTAAAAACACGAAAAAATGACTATTTTGACTAAAACAAAGCCTACCCATTAGGCACGCTCATCGACACTAAAATTTTCCTCCGTAATTTCTATTTCATTAATTTATGTATTAGGAATAGGATGTTGTTAGGTATAATTAGTAGTAGCATCCGATATAAGATAACGGCGCCGCCAATTTACGCCACCAATAATGTATAGTACGGTAATAGTCAAATGTACAATAGGAATGTTGTGGTAAAAGTAAATATTTGTCGTAAGTGGTCCGGTAATGTTAAAATGTCAAAGTTTGGGTAAGTAGAGAAGTAGGGTCTACATGATTAGGAATTATAAATATTATATTGGTAATAAGGACAAGGAGTGAGGTCATAAATATTTTGTGTATTTTATTTGTAAAAAGTCTAAAAATGTGGAACCCATGTGAAATGATAAGGTTTATCTTATCTTAAAAGATAAGCTTACATGTACGAGATAAGAGTTAAGGTATGGAATATGATTCGTCCAGAGTGGATTTCTTATCCTATCTTAGAGATAAGATGGATAATCCTAGAAGTCTATAAATAAAGAGGCCACCCCCTCATTTATCATAGAAGGAAGTAGTGAGAAATATTGTATGAAGTGTAAAGGAAGCCATCGGTATAAAGGTGTGTTGAAGAAGCCATTAAGAGGTGTAATTTTAAAGTTTCTCCCATAGTCTTGGTGAAAGGAAAGTGAATTCAATAACACTTGAAGTACCTCATGGGTGAGATTATAACAATTTCATGCTAATATTATAATTTACTCTGATATTTCAGATTTATCATCATTCCTTTTTATCATAGTCTATGGTATTCTTGTGTTATGTTTGTTGTTGTGTTTCCAGATTACATCCACCAAAATAAAGGATGTGCATTAGTAAATAATCATAAAGACGAGGAGTTCCCGGTGAAGAATTATCATAGTGCCGGATTGTTCGGGACCATTCCTTGTTGGTGGATTTTCTGGAGAGATATTCTCACTTAGTCAATAATCAATTGGAGGGTAACCTTATTTTTACTGTGCATAGTAGTTACCATGGTAAAGTCATTTTTTCCATGAATAGTAGTTACCATGGTAAAGTCATTTTTGCCGTGAATAGTAGTTACCATGATAAAGTCATTTTTGCTGTGAATAGTATTTATCACAAAGAAAGTCACTTTTTACCGTGAATAGTATTTACCGCAAGAACTTCACTTTTACTCATGTGAATAGTGTTTACCACAAGTAAGTCGGTTTTACCATAAGTCAAGTTTTACCATAGTTACCGTGGTCATTTCTATTTTACTTTGTAGAAAGGTCTAAAGTCACTTTCTATTACGGTGATTCCAATTATTTATGCACATAAGTCTTGTGGGTTGGTATTTTACGGTGGTTACTTTTGAAAATGGGAAAGATTCTTATTTTTTCAGCCCAATCTAATGAAGATTCTTCCTCTTTCATTCAAGAGTTTAAACGCTCTTGTATTTGTAATGGCCTCATAAGAAGGGAACAATGGACTGAATTTTTTCCTACCTTTTTGGATGGTTCAACACTTAGGTGGTTTGAAACACTAGGTGATAATGTGAAAAATTCATGGGATTTATTAACTGAAAGTTTTCTTGAAGAATTTGGTGAACAACAAAAATATGCAGATCTCATGATCGAGATCACAAAGCTATCCCAAGGAGAGAAGGATAAGATAAGGGATTATCATGCTCATGTTCTAGAGCTAAGGAGGAAGCTTGATGCCCAGATCCGGAAGGAAGGATTAGCGGATGGGTTGATGAATGGCGTGGATAATCTCCTCTGTAAGCACTTCATTCTTGGGATGAAGCCAGAGATCAGACAACGAGTGAAGTATGACCGCCCAAATACTATTGAAAAGAAAAGGAGATTGCAAGAAGGCAAGAAGAAAGCATGGAAGAGGAGCCCAAAGAAATTGTTGCTAAAGTAGAGCCTACACCAACACCTTTGGTCTAGAATCCACAACCACTCCCAGTGAGCACAAATATTTCTCCTAGTACATCTACTGAGTATGAAGATCTGCTCAAAAGATGGGTCAGTTAACTATTAATCTTCTTCAAGGAAAAGAATTTAGTTCTCAGGGAGGAGATAGAGGTCCAAAAAGAAATATTTCTAAAGTTGTATGTTATGGTTGTTATAAAAAGGGTCATTATAAGTATAATTGTCTAGATAGAGCTTCTACATCCGGTACAAGAGATAATGATAAAGGAAAAGCACCTGTGAATTCTTTTGATGTAATAGATAAGAGCATAAATAATGAAGTAGATGTGTTTGTAACAAAAAGAAAGAAAGAAAAAGATAACCAAGATGGAAATGATCCTAAGAAGATGAAAGGAGAAACTAGTAAGAAACATAGGAGAAGAAAGTTGGGTGTGTAGGATTTTCTGATTTCACAGGGGCAAGGACCATACTCCATCTTGGAAGATCTATCCAAAAGGCCTGCAAATATTACATATGGTCAACTCTTGGCTATGTCTTCTGAGAAGAGGCGGGAGTTGCGAAGTGGAATCAATGCTCGACGAAGGAAGGAGGTTGAGGTCCCTATTTTGGAGGCAAAGGTGGATCCCTATGCTCCACAAGATGAGGTATTATGTAATGGTATTTCAATTCATGATGTCTTAGTTGATGGAGGTGCTGTAGTTAATGTAATGACCGAGTCTGTAATGAATATGTTGGGTTTAAAAATTGATCTCCCTTCAACACTTATGTTAAGGTCATTAAATAAGGGAAAAACTAAACCAGAAGGTGTAGTTTCAAATGTGGCAATATCTGTTATGGGTGTTGTATGTGTGGTAGACTTTCAGGTGATGAAAAATGGTACTGCTATTGCATACTCCAATGTTGCTTGGGAAGACCATGGCTAAGGAGATTTCATGCAAGAAACTACTGGAATGAAGGTTTCATGACACTTGGACGTGGTAGAGAGAGGGTGAAGATAAACGTGATCCCTCGACATCATAAGGTAGAACCTGTGGATTCAAGTGATGAAACTGATGATTAGACATCCTCTGATTACTCTAGTACCAGTGAAGTGGACACTAGAAGATGAAGAAAGTGAGGTTGATGTTTCGGTCATGGATATCCTTCCAGTCACACCACTCATGACCCCATAAAATTATCTCAAGAAGAAATTAATGATTGATCCCCACAAATAAAGATTGGTGATGTTGTGATGGAGAGTGAGAAGAAATCCTATCTCCAGCTCTTTCAAGGTACATACACATATTCACTTTTGATTACAAGGAAATCATCAAGTAAGTTGGGTAGAACATTCTATTGAGTTGGTATATGGTGCTAAGCCCATAAAGTAAATGCCATATAGAATGAATCCTAATTTTTCCAAGACCGTAAAAGAAGAAATAGATAAGTTGCTTGATGCAGGATTCATATTTGTTGTGGAGAATTCGAATGGGTTTCTCCCATTGTGATCTCAATAAAAAAAAAATGGGAAGCTACGCATTTGTGTTGACTACAGAAGCTCAATAAGGCAACAAAGAAGGATCATTACCCTCTTCCATTTTCGATCGATATTGACGAAGTAGCCGGCCAAGAGTGCTATAGTTTTGCTGATGGATATAGCGGCTACAACCAAGTTCGTATAGCAGAGAAAGATCAGCTGAAGACCACGTTCAACACTCCTTGGGGAACATTTGCTCATAGAGTCATTCCTTTTGGTTGTGTAATACTCCGGCAAAATTCTAGCATTTGATGAATAGGGTGTTCGAACCCTACATTGGGACCTTCATCGAGTATTCTGGATGATTTTTGCATCTATGGGAGCAAGTGGACCACCCGCACTGATGGAGACAGCATTTCAAAGGTTAGATGAAGCACAATCCTCACTAAACCCTACAAAGTGTTTCTTTGGATGTTCTAAAGGTGTTTTGTTAGGGCATGTTGTATCCAGAGATGGTATTGGTACTGATCCTGATAAAGTTTCAAAAATCAAAGAGTTACCATTTCCTATGAATAGAAGTAAGTTGAGATCATTTTTAGGCCATGTGGGGTACTATAGAAGGTTCATCAAGAATTTCTCAAAGATTGCACAACCACTAACCCAGTTCTTGAAGAAGGATGTTACTTATGAACTAGGAAATAAGGCGCATGAAGCTTTTGAACAACTGAAGGAAGCCCTGGTGTCTTCACCTGTTCTAAAGAATCCAGATTGGAGCAAGCCATTCATTGTGTACACTGATGCCTTAGATGCAGCACTAGGAAGTACTTTGAGCCAAAAGGATGAAAATGGGAATGAACATCCAATTTACTTTGGGAGCAGAAAAATGAGCAGTGCTGAGGTAAATTATATTGTAACTGAAAAAGAGGCTCTAGCTATCATTTTTGCTGTAAAGAAGTTTAGGAATTACTTGCTAGGGTGAAAAATTCTAGTTATAACAGATCATCAGGCTCTAAAATATATTGTAAATAAGCCTAACCCATCAGGGAGGATAGCAAGATGGATAATTTTGCTACAAGAATTTGAATTTGATATTATAGATAGGCCAGGAAAGAAGCATGTCAATGCAGATGCACTCTCTCGAGCCTATGATGGTTTAGGATCATCTTGTGATGATGATGATTTCCCCGATGCAACATTGTTATCCCTTGACACAATCCCTAGTGAATACATAGATATTTGGAATTATCTGAATGAATTCAAGTTTCCTGATGGTGCCAATGCAAAGACTAAGAGGAATATTACTCAAGCCAGTCGTCCATATTCTATTCTACATGGAGTATTATTTCGAATAGGACCTGATGGACAGTACAAGAGGGCAGTTGGACATGATCAAGGGAAGGATCTGCTAGAAGAATTCAACAATGGTACATGTGGAGGGAACTTCTCTGGACAACTTACATCAAGAAGAATATTGGATGCAGTTATCACTGGCCCATTCTTTTTAAAGATTGTTATAATTATTGTAAGACATGTGATATTTTCAAACACATGGTAACCGTAAGATTTCATCAGCTCCATTATGCCCTATTCTTTCACTTGGTCCCTTTGAAAAGCGGGAATAGACATTGTAGGTCCACTTCCAACTACCTCATGCCAAAATAAGTATATTGTAGTTGCCACAGTTATTTAACCAAGTGGGTTGAAGCTAGGCCATTGAAAACAACTTCCATGGATGAAGTGGCAAGGTTCATATATGAACGCATTGTCACCAGATTTGGTTGTCCATTATAAATTGTAACATCAAGGAAGCCACTTCATTAATGAGGTGGTAGAAGTCCTAGTCAATAAGTTTTCTATTAAGCACGGAAGGCAACAACATACAAGCCAAGCACAAATGGACAGTGGAGCGAAAAAAATTTGTCTTGTGTCAAATTCTAGCAAAAGATGCAGCCTTGCGGTAGTACATAAATGGGATAAGAGGATTCATGCAACATTGTGGGCATATAGGGCAACATCAAAGTCAGCAACAGATACTCCCCATTTTAGTTGGCTTATGGCATTGATCAAGTTCTTCCTATTGAGTTTGATATTCCCACATTCATAGTAATGGAAAATGAAATAATCGATGAAAGTGATTCAAAAAGAAAGGTTGGTACATCTTCATTTGCTAGAGGAAATGAGGGAAATAGCTAAGGATACAAGCTATAAGAAGAAAATGAAGCAGAAGGAATACTTTAATCAAAAGATCCGGTGGTCTCCATTTCATGTGAATGACTTGGTTCTAGTATATGATTCCGAGATACAAAAAAAGAAGAAGAAAAATTTCTTCCAAAATGGATGCGGCCCTACAAAATAGCATCTGTGCATGAAAATGGTACATACCGACTAGAGGAAATGGATGGAACTCCCATTACGAAATGGGTCAACCACGACAAGTTGAAGGTTTTCCAAGCACCAGAATAGTCTACTCCGAGGATGGAGTAAAAGCTAGGAAGGGGGAAGATGTCGACACTAAAATTTTCCTCCGTAATTTCTATTTCATTAATGTATGTATTAGGAATAGGATGTTGTTAAGTATAATTAGTAGTAGCGTCCGATAGAAGATAACGGCGCTGCCAGTATCGACGCCACCAATAATGTATAGTATGGTAATAGTCAAAAGTACAATAGGAATGTTGTGGTAAAAAGTAAATATTTGTCGTAAGTGGTCCGGTAATGTTAAAATGTCAAAGTTTGGGTAAGTAGAGAAGTAGGGTCTACATGATTAGGAATTAGAAATATTATATTGGTAATAAGGACAAGGAGTGAGGTCATAAATATTTTTGTATTTTATTTGTAAATATTCTAAAGATGTGGAACCCATGTGAAATGATAAGGTTTATCTTATCTTAAAAGATAAGCTTACATGTACGAGATAAGAGTTAAGGTATGGAATATGATTCGTCGAGTGGATTTCTTATCCTATCTTAGAGATAAGATGGATAACCCTAGAAGTATATAAATAAAGAGACCACCCCCTCATTTATCATAGAAGGAAGTAGTGAGAAATATTGTATGAAGTGTAAAGGAAGCCATCGGTTAAAGGTGTGTTGAAGAAGCCATTAAGAGGTGTAATTGTAAAGTTTCTCCCATAGTCTTGGTGAAGGCAAGTGAAGTCAATAACACTTGAAGTACCTCATGGGTTAGATTGTAACAATTCCATGCTAATATTATAATTTACTCTGATATTTCAGATTTATCATCATTCCTTTTTATCATAGTCTATGGTATTCTTGTGTTATGTTTGTTGTTGTGTTTCCAGATTACATCCACCAAACTAAAGGTTGTGCATTAGTAAATAATCATAGCACGAGGAGTTCCTGGTGAAGAATTATCATAGTGCCGGATTGGTGATGACACCACCCCCTAAGTGACCCTATTAGCACCGACATTTTCAAAAATAATCCCCCATGACAAAGATTTCATCATTTTAACATTTTTAGGGTAAAAACGTTAAATCAAAAAGAATTAACTCCGTGATCTTGTGGGTCGATGTTCCACTCACGGAGGCACGATCACTATCTCGTCATGAATTTTTGACTATAATCTCATCAAAAACCGTCACCGTGGGTCCCAGAGCTCAAAATCAATCAAATCAACACGCATAAATGAATAGGAAAATGGGCCCATTTTTACATATATAGCATCTTGACTTGTTTTGAATGCCCTTTTCGTAGGTTTGGAGCGCCGATGGAGGTAAGTTCTTATCCCCACACAAATGGTAAGTCCTCACTTCATATTATTTTAGTATTTATTTTTTGATCTATTTTATCTATCTGCACTTGAGTCCTCTTTTCATTTTGCAGGTAGCGGGAATTTTGGATGGCGTCATTTCGACACACGACGTGTCAGGTATAATTTCTAACCTCCCATTTCGGGACCGCCATACTCGGACCCACCATTTTACGCCTCTTCATGGCTAAAATGCTTCTCCGAGGGGGAAATATGTACATACCCAAAATTGTAAGGGTACTATCTTTGTCAAAAAACAATGTCACACGTGCCCCAATGATGATACAAGTCTCCTCGCAAGGTGTTCGGGATTTGGAAAAGCTCTCCAAGTGTACATTAACATCTCGCATGCCCCGCTTAGCCTCTGCGTGCTTTGTTTTTCTCTTCCCCCTCTTTTCCTTGCTTTTTGGTCTTCAGTGATGAATCCACCGCCCTGCCTTGAGAGCGGTCTCGTGGATCGCCACACAAGTAGGGAGGCGGTCTGTAATTGCTGCCACTCGCTTAGGGAAGTGGTCCTTCACGCATTTTTCTAGAATGTTCCTTTTATCATGACTCACATAAAATTTCAATGTTTACCAGCTTTTCACTTTGCCTTTGCTCGTATTTATGATTTTGGTTCCCTGGAATAGTGTTTTTCCATTGTTTATTGTAAAGGAGTTCAATTTGGATTTCACCTTTGGGTAAATGGGAATTCTATAAATAGCTGGTTTGTGCTCAAGCAAATGGCCCCTCAAAATTTGTCTCTCATTTTCTCATTTCAATAGCTTAGTCTTTCAATTGTATTAGTTTTATTCGTTGCATGCATAGTTAGTGTTTTTTTTTTTTTAGAATCCACATGATCTTCTTGTGCTAGTGTTGTTATTGTTTCATACAATCAATTGAGATAGGAAAATTTCATTTTCAGTCTGAAGCCATTAGAGTTGCAGGTTTTGTTTGTCAAGGAGGATAGTTTTAGGTTTTGAATGTTTTGTGCTACATGACTCGCAATAAATCCTGCTAGGAATTACATAATCCAAGCTCACATTATCTTGCGTATTCGTCTCCTACTCGCATTGTATTCATCCTCACCCAAAGATGTCATTGTTCCAATACCTACTTCTGTTAATGCTAGCATTACATGCTTTTCTGGATTCATGTGAGCACGAAGGAATGAGGAGATCACACTGAGGGGACAAAGCCACACACAATCGATTCGCCACTATTCTGCAAAATCCAGGTTCAAGCTATCAAAAGTTCTAGTTAAAAACATATCAAATAGAATAGTGAATCATTTCATTTTAGTTAATCTCGCTTTCATATTACTAGGGAAGATGTGGGGATTGATAGTTTATGAGAAACTATGATTCATTCCCACTACTTCGAGGTAAGATCGGGGGTCTTTCAAATAGATTAGATTAGTTATTTAATTATTTAGAATAGATTCACAATTGCACAGACAAGTAGCTATACTCGGCTACCTTGTTTGTTTTATTTAATTTTGTTATTAGATTAATTGTCACTTTCTAGATATATTAACTAATTTCTCTTTCAATTCTATTTAATAGTTTATTAAAAAAATACAGAATAGAGGAATATGCATATGCATAGATATATTGCATAGTTAGTTTATTCTATCATTAGTTAAATTTATATCATTTCCTTTTGTATGACAATCACGGGAACCTAGGGATCCCGGAGGATATGTATTCGAGCCAATAGTGCCTTAGCCTAATATTGTTGCAGCAATAACTCGATATAGACCAGAATCTTATAATACAAGTCTTCCAAACAACAATAGCTCCTACAAGATCAACTCACGCTTAAGAGGATTAAACATAGAAGATGACCAAGCACACACATTTTGGATAAATCCAGCCAAACTATAGATTTCCCTAAATAGATATCTACATGACTGTAGAAGGGCTTGAAAGAGAGCAAAGCATTCGATTGTGATCCTTTGGTCCCATAGCCAGATGCAGGAGATATCCTCATTGACATAGACACTAGCCTAAGAATTCAAGTTGCCAAAACGCCTGTAAGGTACTCTGAGAAGATTGCACAACTTTTAGTTCTAAATATAGAGGCCGAAAAGGCATATGACTATTGGATAGTAGGGATCAGGAATTAATTCTACACATGACCATAGGAGGTCCACAATGACCACGAACTTACGATTGTGATTCACAGATCCCACAACCCAATGATTCCACAGGTCAATCAGACGTAGATGTTGGTTTACACACATTAGTATTTAGATCTTCTCCACTTCCACCAACCATTATCACACAATTATCCTCACTAGACATAATAGCTAATCAAGCTAAGGATTTCTAGACTAGGCCAGAGAATCACCCATAGAATCCACTATATATCCATCATCCATCTTATGACCCTGTCTGGAGACATACACGAAATAATCCCAGGTCATTTTCCACGTATCCCACAACCCATATATCGAATCATGCCAAGCTCGATATTGATTGGAGCCTTGAGCAGTCATCCTCACCGACCGATCCATCACGCCAGATTCATGTTAGGAATGCCTTCTTTTCCTTAGATTCATAGATTCCATTAGTGCGCATCGAAGACATAAGATTTCCTAATTAGTTTATCCATACCCCACATGTATTCCATCCCCACCGGTTGTCTCGGCACGACCTTAGGAGGTCGGGTGGGAGGAGGAGTTACTTGTAGATTCCCACGCTCGCTTGTCACTTTTCCATCGTACGATTACCAAAACTAGGTATATTATAAGGTAAATTATTACCAACTCTTTCCTTCTAGAAAATTCAAAGTTAAAGAAACAAACTCATAAGGAATTCCTCTTATTTATGATCTTGTAGTCACTTTAGGCATGGAACATGCTGCAATACTGGTCTAAAATCAGCTCTGCGAGTCACCAAAAGATCCTAGAATCTTTAGAATAAATTGTTGTAACTTGCTTCAAAAAAGTAACTTTTAATTTGTTTTAATCTGCTATAGATTTGTTGTAGAAATTGTAATTTGCATGCAGATCTGATTTTTGTCCCACCAGAGTGCCAAAACTATTATCTCTCGAAATTGCACCCTATAGAGAGATGATTGCAATTTTTCTAAGCTTGCACAATTGATCTCTCTTTTGTAGATACAATGGAAACACCTCGAGGTATATGGGTATACCTAATTTGAGGTGAGTCTCCGAGTGTCAAGGATGGTTCCTTATTAATGTATCTTAAACTGATATCTGGGAGTTTAAGAATAAAAGATGACTGTAAAAAATGATTAAAACTAAGGTGATACACAAAATTTGTATGAGGGCTTTGGTGAGTATATGCTTAACTAACTTGGGAAGGATTCTTGATGCACAAACCAATAGTTTTCTACAGAATATCTAAGGTAAAAACATTTGATGATACTTGAGGAAAAATCACAACAAGTACTAATAAGTTAACATTTAAAATTAAGCGAGAAAATACTAAATTTGTAGCAGGTAAGCTGGTTGATCAAGGAATTTTCATTCATAAGATTAATATAAACATACACAAGACTGCAAAATAACTTGGAAAGGTAGAAAATAATTTGCACTCGGAGGAAAAACTGGCAAAATTTTCTTCAAGACTCATATATCAAATAGTCCTCCAGTCCTACTTTGTGCTTTACAAAGGCACACAATATATAGCAAAAATAAAATTCACCCTCTTCTTAAAAGTAACCTAAGGCTTGTACTCACCCATGCATCTTATTTTTATCCTTTATTTAATAATAGATAAAGGAAAAATAGAGCATGCAATTACAAATAGGAATTATTAGCCTTACTTACATTACAATCAAATTGAAGTTGATTGTTCTATTTTTAAGAAAAGAAGGGTGAATAATTTGCTAAAAATAAGGTTGCTTGCTAGGCAAGTCTCTTTCCATGAACATGCAACTCTGTCTTCTTCTCTATTCTATCTTGTTGTGAAGGCATGCAAAAATACAACTCCTTGTATGTGAGAAAAATAATTCCTCTTGTGGGGACCACCTGCTATGTGCACATGTTCTGATATTGACATCTCCTTTGGCCATGGCATAGGCATCATAATACATTCAACCACCCCTTTGATTTATTTGGGCATAAACTAAGCAATAATCATAGTTTTAATAATTAAGCTCCTTTGCATAACACATGGCGTATTATATAGTCTACCACCTTTAAAAATATTTGAAGCATGCACTTGGGTTTAGACTTTTGAAATTCATTTACAATGATCAATTTTCTGAAATTTGGGCTGTCCCCTTTTTCATGGTGACTCACCCCTTGGTGGCTTGGGTGGTGGCATCAACTCTAATCAAGTTAATTATAACTCTGGTGGTTTATTTTGAAATTTCATGCCTTGTTCTCTGTCATTGATCTTTGTACCCTATCTGATCGCAGACCGTCAATTTTTGTACTGTGATTAGGGATTTGGTTGGCATTTATTGTGGGTGGTGGCATCCTGACTGTAGTTAGCATTGATTTCTATGATGATCTACGGACGTTGATCTTGTGTCCTTGATGTTTGACGATTGTTGATCTTAACTATGGTTGAGTTCGAGTTAACCCAATTCTTGGGTCATTGAGTAAAGGGAACTTGACCCTAAAGCACATTCATTTGGATTTTGGTTGTATGGGAAAAGACACTGAAAATTTTCTTCCCGATGCCATTGTTTTATTCTAGTTTCACCTTGGATTTCACTTTGTATTTTGACAGCTCCTTCTCTGCAAGAGATTCTCTGTCATTTCGGTTTCATGGTTTCTGCATAGTTTTCTGAGTGAGGTGGTTGAAGTGTGGGCCACCATTATTGTTTCTTTAATCTTGGATCTATCCTTTTATCATCTGTACCATTCGTGCCTCTATATATTTTGAAAGATGAGGTTTCATTTCTTGCCGCAATAGTCATTTATAGGAAATATTTCTTGCATCGTAAACTTCTATTTTCGTTTCTTCGTTAGATGTATCACTGATCTCTTGGAAATATTTGTGGGTTCTGTGATTTGTTTCTCTTGATTGACCTATGAGTTTGAAACCTCACGTGGGCCTGTGGGCCTCTCGCTTCATCATCCGGTTGCTTGAAATTTCGACCATTTGATTGTCTACGGTGAGTTCTTCTTCGACCCAATCTACATCATGAATTATAGATCTGTATTTTCTAAGTTATGGGTATCTATCATCCTCGGCCATTTCTGAAATTAACTTTGAAAAGACTCTATGATCATGTGTTTGATGTTATGAAACTCTAATTTACTTTATACTTTCCTTTGTTTTACTATGGTGAACATAGAGTATTTTCTTCTTTCTGGATATGCGTACTTCAACCTCTTCTTTGTATGAGTTCTTTTATGCTAGGACAATTGTTATCTCACCATTTTTGAGAATATTGTAGAAGATGGTTATGACATTTTACAAATACAGGTTCTATACATTACTTTAGTCCATTCTGAAATCTTTGGCTCAATTTGTATTCTGGAGAATCCATTTGTTACAATTCATTGTCTCAGGATCAACTTGATTTTCTAAAATTTTGTAGCACCTTTTGAGAATACTTGCTTTAAACTTTCAACATTGTGATCACTTGAACATTGAAATTCTCCATGAGATGAGTGCTTGAAATGCCATTGTTTTTTAAAAATCACATCTATTAAATACTTAGATTGTAACCATATTCGGAATCTATGAAAATAATGTATCTTGTTTTCTAAATCTATGCATAACATATTATTTTAGGAACTCTTTTTACAACTCTTGCATGTTGGACAATTCAAGTCTTGTCGAAAATGCAGTTCTTTCTTATTTTGTGTTTCAATGTTGTACTTGAGCTTCACCTAAAGTTGCATTTGTATTTGATCAATCACTTGAATAGATAGTTGTACTTCTTTGATATGGAAGAATCTATGTATTCATTCTAAATGACTTCTATTTCTATAACTACAAATCATGCATTCAACTTGATCTCTGAGACTATTGTCATATTTTGCAGTCTTATTTGTATCTCAGCATTGTATAATAATCTGATGGACATCTCATTCTTATAATTTGAAATTTATCCTTTCCCGTAGAAACTATATTTGAGTTTATTCTTTTCCCGTAGCAAATAACTTTACCTATAGCAACTGCTTAGTTGTAGACTTTGAATTTTATTATTTTCCCGTGTGAATTTCAGCATTGCAACTAAAAAATTTATGTGTTGATTTTACATGTGAAGCCTCACAAAATTTTCCAAAATCTTATCTTCATTCCTTTCAAGTGTGGCCTCCTCTTTTAGACAAACATCAGCTTTTTCATCTTTTGCAAACTGAAATATGTGCTTTTATTACTAGTCTTTCTTCTACACTGTAACTTCTGTAATTTCTAAACAGTTATTGGATCTTGAGTTACATTCTTACTTTTATTTCATGCACTTATCACTTGTATATTTTTCTCTTTGGCTGCAACTCCGTACTGCTACACACTTAGGAAAATAGTTAGAAAATAATCGAGCTTTTTGGCCTCTCTTATGTCCATGTTTTCTTATTTCTTTTCTCTTTCTTCTTTCTGAGTGAATAAAGCATGCATGCAGTTTGTTCTTCAATTAGAATACATCTCCTATTAGGAGAAGGTTAATATGCATGAAGTAGGATAGTATAGGAATATGAATTGATCCTCTAGCTCGTAGGCGATGTTAACTTTTCTTCTTTTCGGTACAATGTCTTCTACCATGGAGATGAAGGAGAAAAAGAGATGGAGATGAATATACTTCAATAGAACAATAGAAACAATAAGGCAATCATGGGTTCACTCATACTCCTTTGCTTTCTATTTCATACATGTGTACCTTTCTTTTCGGTAGTTGTACTTTACTTTCATCCCACGGCTTGTGTACAAAATATTTGACTCTCCTTGTGAATAAAACATTGAATTCTTAAAATGAGTTGTGTATTTTTTTGAAAGATGAGGTTTCACTTCTTGTCCATTCTAGATTTTCTATATGGATTGTATAATGAACTAAACAAATCAATAACATAATTGAATGTCTTAATCATGAAGGAAAGAACATTGATAGAACTTGTAACATTCAATAATGAACTCTGATTTTCTGTAATCTGCATTTCTGTTTGCTGCTTCAAAACTCAGCACTTCACCTAATTTGTAATTTTTCATCTTCATCAAGACAACACATTTTTCCTTCGGGGATTTGTGTTCTTTTGCTTAAGATGGCATGAAATTACAGACTATGTGATCTGTTCTATTTTGAGACAACACACATAACTGCAGATTTCATTTAATCTTGTAACTAGTTCCGTAGTAACAAATAACATTGAAACATCCTTTAGCTTAGGTATACTTCACCCAAAACTTTTCAACATATCGATGAAGTTTTGATTTTCCCATTTTTGCACAAGTGCAAAAATTTCAATAGTAACTCCTCTCATGATGATTTATTATCATTACATTTTGTCATTTACATTATCTTCACTCACTTCATAACTCCCATTTCCACCTAAAGACATTTAGCACCTAACAAGACACTTTCAAACCTTAATAAACCCATAGTACCCCTTAACACATATAAAAACACCTATTATAGACTCAATTATTTACTTGAAAAGCTTAAAGTCCGCCTTTACAAGTATGAGATTTTTATTTCATTTTCGGAGGGAAACTAGATTTGTAAATTTCAAAACTTTTCTCGCACTCCCCATACCTAGAATGCCCCATGACCTCATGACTAATAAAATTAAAAATTGAATGAATATTTGTGATGCTCCTGCATTAAAAAATCTTGTAAATGATTCATGTAACTTATCTATATACCATCAAAGGAATAACCATACATATCTGAACCATAAATCTCAGAGAAATCATGATCAAAGCAAG
This sequence comes from Taxus wallichiana var. yunnanensis, assembly GCA_018340775.1. Taxonomy (NCBI): domain Eukaryota; kingdom Viridiplantae; phylum Streptophyta; class Pinopsida; order Cupressales; family Taxaceae; genus Taxus; species Taxus wallichiana. The sequence continues at coordinate 103,306,439 of CM031241.1, forward strand.
AATTCATACCAAAAACCAAAGCATCTCTATATTCATGTACTATATATTCTTACAAAAATCAATCCTTCCCTTCACTCATTCTCATCCTCCACCATGAGGAATTAATCACTAACTAACCCATACTCCTACATATATTCAATTTTCTTCTCTCAAGTAACTCCTTCTTGAGTTCATAATTACCCCTTCTTGATTCATAACTGCCATTTTTGTGACCTTTGGACTTCCATATGTTTCCTAGATTCACAACTTCCATCTATACAATATTTTAAGCATTTTAATGACTCATCCTCACACTTAGGACTCTTTTACATACCCTATGACTCAACAAGACACTTTTACTCCTAATCAACCTCTAGAACTCTTGACATGCCTTTGTAATTTCAAATTTCCTTTTTCGAGAGAAAGTACAAAAGAAGGATAATTCAAACTTACAACCCTCATTTTTATTTTAAATGACTCATATAATCCATTAGAACCTATAAATATTTCCAACAACTCACATTGACTCCATGAACAAGAAATTTTACAATTTCAAGATTTTCTTATGGGTGCTCCTGTATTAAGCAATACTTTATATATATTCATCTAAATTTCATTTTGTTGGTGATTGATCACCTTAGGGATTTGTAGCATTGTTTTGGATTTGGTTCTCCTTGTAGGGTTTTTCTCTACTAAAATAGGGGTTGGTGCTCCTTATGAATTTGGTGCTTCACACAATTTATTTTATTTATGTAATATACTCATATTTTCAATGGGTTTTGTTCCCTTGAGGGTTTCCCACTTATATCTTTTGTTCTTATGCACACTTTCATGGTTATGCTCTTGTGAATGGTTATTGAATATTGTTAATATCACATTAATGCATGGTTTAATGTTAATGGTGTATAAAAGTTAATCTAAATTTTTTTAATGTTTTTGAAAGACTGATTCACCTCCCCCAATTCATTATTTTTCTAACAATTAGTATAAGAGCATGTCATTTTGGAGAAGTTTATTCACTTGAAAGGAGATCCTTGAAGCACAAAAATGAAGAGTCATTGGAGTGAATTTACTTCTAGAAAGGCACCATTGTTTAATGGAGTGAACTATGATTTTTAGATTCTAAGGATGAGGAATCACATCATGTCCTTATGGTTTGATATTTAGAAATCTATGTTGGATGGTGACACAACTCCTGCAACTCCTCTAACAACTGCTACAAACAAGAAGTTGAGTAGTGATAACTCTATTGCTATGAATGCAATCATGTGTGGATTAGCTGAACCTGAACTTGTGAAGGTCATGTATTGTAAATCAGCAAAAGTAATGTGGTAGAAACTTTAGGTACAATATGAAGGAGATTCCAAAGTAAGGATATATAAGCTTCAAACCTTTAGAAATCAATTTGAAGGGATAAAATTGAGTGATCATGAGTCTATTGATTCCTAATTGCTTAGATTTTACAAGGTTGTCAACACCATTAAAGGATTGGGTGAATAAGTGAAGTAAAAATTTATGGTATAAAAGTTAGTGAGGTATATTACTTCTAGATTTGATCCTAAATTATTTGTTATTGAAGAAACCAAGGATATGACTCTCTTGCCAATGGATGAATTACATGGAACTCTCACTACTTATGAGATGAGGGTTACTGATTAAAAACCAACCAAGAAGGATATTGCTTTCAAATCTGAAATGAATACCAAGGGTAAGAAAGGTATGGATGATGATGATGCTTTAGATATTGATGATGAATAATTCTTTGAAATGGTTGCTCTGAGATTGAAGCTTGGTTATAGAAATTACAAAGGTAAGCTTCCATTTAAATGTTTCAATTATGGTGAAGTAGGTCAATTTTCTACTAAGTGTCCTCATATGCATGAAATGGCAGATGATGAAGACCATGAAGATGATCTTGACAAGAAATATAACAAATGTAGTAAAGGAAAGAATAATTTTAACTACAAGAAGAAGGGCAAGAATACATTTTATATAAAGGAAGAGGCTTGTTCATTTGAAGTAAGTGGTGATGATGGATTTTCTTATTCTAAATCGAATCAAAGCATGAAGAGGTTTTTGATGAGGTTTTGTTCATTACTAAATATGTCATGAGATGTATGAGTGATAGTTCAACATTGTTTTATGATAACATACAATCTGAGAATGAATAAGAATGTTATGATCTTGAAACTCAAATAATGTGTTTCTCAGTAGAGTTATAGTATGCTCGAGAATAATTTCAAGAAGGTAAAGACATAGTTCAAAGAGTATGAAGGATAAATGCATGATCTTGAAGAGAAAAATTGGGATGTGACAAAAAATCTAGATGAGATAGTAAAGAGTCTAGAAATGAAAATGAGTTCCATGACTCTAAGTTTGCAATCTAAAGAGGAAGAAGTGATTTTCCTTAAAGTATAATTATGCGATTCAATTAGCAAGGCTAAGTCATTCCAATAGTTTGAAAATAGTACTAAATATCTTAATGATCTTCTAAGTAGCCAGAGATATAAAAATCTGATAGAGTGGGTTTGGGGTTTAAAGATGACTTTAAAAGTAAATAAATGATGTAATAAGATAGTTTTCCAAGAAAGGATGTTAGAGAACCTTGAGCATCAAGGAGGAGAAAAGGGAGAGAAGTTTCAAATGCGATGTGAAGACAAAGTCAATTAGGCAACCAAATGCTTCAAGGTATGAAGGATTATTTAATGGTTATTATTTTTTTGTAATGGCTTTATTCATAGGGAAATGGAGTGTATAAGGTATGTCAAGGATGACAGCACATTAAGGGATAGTAGGAGTGAGAAATAAAATAATATGATATGCTACAATTATCATGATAAAGGTCATACTTCTAGGTATTATCTATATGAACCTTCAAGTCAGAATTGGAGGAATGAAAAGATAGAGGTATGAATTCAATTATATGCTACAACTGAAATAAGTTTGGACATGTTTTAGGGAGTTTTATGGTCCTAAAAGACAAGATAGTAGCTTTCAAGGTTCTAGAAAGCATGACAGAAGTCAAAGTAGGATTTTGGAGCCTAGAATGAAAAACAACGTTCCATAAAGGGCAGATGATGATGAAAATAGAGGTGTGTCACAAATCATACTGAAGCAATATGGAAAATGTAATTTCCATGTGTTTAATAGGTATTTGGACCTTTTTAATTCCTTCTTCTAGATTTATCATGAAGTGTTATGTCTCTACTAGGCTTGTTAGAGGCATAATCATCCATATGAAGAATTGTAAAAGGGGAGGCTTCATTTGTTTAGAGTATGCAATTATAGAAATTTTATTATGGATTCAAGGTATGTGTCTTATGTTCTTATAAGATTTCAATATTTCGTGAGGGTTCTAATAGATTGCCATGATGTAAGGATACTTGGTCCATATGTGAAAGTATGTCAAGTATGACATTATGAATAAGTATGAAGTCTATCTAGATCTGTGATGAGTGCAAAAGAACATATAATTCTTTTGGATATTAAAAATCATTTTATACCTATGCATATTTGTTTCAGATCTTTATTATTGCCTCAAGCAAGTGGCTAGAGAATCATGGCAATTTTTGGGCTAGTATTGTTGAGATAAGTAAGTGTGAGATATAGCCATGTGAAATACTATATATGAAGGTTCAAGGTTAGATACAATTGTGTGAAGAAGGTGGTATTATTACAGAGAAGGTATGAGAAAATCATGAGGTGTTCAAGTTGATAAGATCATGTATGATGCCATTTCCAAGAGTGCGATACATCAAAAGAATGTTTTCAGTGGTCCAACTTGTTAAGGGTTCTTATTGTGGCTTGAAGGGATCTGCAAGATGAAGAATGGAACTGTAGTAGTGTAGTCATCAAGAAAAACATTTCTTATCATATGCTTGAATATATTCAACATGATTTAAAGATGGATTAGATACCAATAGTAAGAAAGAAGACCAATATAAAGAGTTGAATGTTTTCAAGGTTTGTATTATAGTCCTTGGTCCATATATAAATATTGTCTAGTTGTTTTAAGCTTCATAAAGTTATCTTGAAGAAGTATGAAGCAACGATAGGTGTATGAGGCTAAATGAATTTGCTTCTCGGTTGACATGCATAGTTACTTGAGGTATATAATGGTTCACACAGTGTTTATAAATATACAATTTTGTACATGTATCATAGAAAAGAATGTGAAGTGGTAAGGAGGGTTGAAGAGCTCTACTGACTAAAATGCAAAGTTGAAGCATGGTGAAGAACTTAGGATATCAACATGGGTTTTTGAGATGGTATGCATCATGTCAATATTTTGTTTGGATGTCCTTGCTCTATGATAGTGTCTCACATAAAGGATGAGGAGTGTCAAATGTCTTGGAATGATAAAATAGTATTTAAAAGTTATTTGAATCATGTATAGTCTATGTGATCTGTGTAAATACATCAAAAGCCAAAGGTGAGTATGAAATTACATCTTTTATGATTTACTTATTGTGATTTGAGGACAAGAACATGAATTTTTTGAAGAATCAAGAAGCTTTATAATGATGGATTGGATAAGAAGGATATTTGATACTCTATATCCTAAGAAGGTGGAGCTAGTAGAATATTAGATCTGAATAGTTTCTTATACTACATCGTGATAGGGTATAGAGGTTATGGAGCACTATAATTATGATCTACAGTGTATGACACCCTTACGAAGGAAGATTATGACGATTGATCTTGTAAAAAATACCTAAGGTGTCTATCATGACCTATATGGAAGAGTTAAGAATGTTGCAAGACCTATGTAGTTGATATCATGAATTTTGATTCATGTTTGAATCTTAAGGGGTTAAAGGATGATATAAAGGGTTGTCTTAACATGTTATAGGTCCAAGTTATCCTATTAAGGCAAGGGGATCTAGTTTTTGTCTTAATGAGGTGTGAAAGGTGTCAAAGAGGATAGTAAGGTAGAGTTAATGATGGTTTGTATGTATACTTCAAAGATAATAAAGTTTTTTATTTAAGCAAGTATGATCTCATGCAAAGAAGGTTGAAAATACTAATGAAGTGCTTCAGGAAATGTTGATAAGTCTAATCCATTCCCTTGGCTTTAATACAAGGTAAGAGCTCAAATTTTTATGTTTTACAGTTAGAGAAGGATAGTATGACTCTAGGGTGAGATTTAAGGAGTTTATTCATGATGTATATGTGTTTTAGAGGAAAGAGATGTTGGGAAAAATGGTATGAAATGTTTTCACTCATCAGGGCTATAAGTTCTAATAATTACTTACTGATGTTCTAATGCAAGAATAAGGTAGGTTTGTGGGTCTTCTCAACTATAATTTTTTTTTGGAGTGTCAATAATGATGGTATATGCTCAAAATAAGTGTTTTTGGCATGACTATGAGTTTTATGCATCTCATCAAGGACTGCTACAATGTTTTCAAACTATAAAGAAAACAAAAGAAAGTTTAAAAAGGGTAAGACATCTTGTTATGCTTGAATTATGATTTAGCTTGATGTTTTAACTCAAGAAGAACCCTAATAAGGGTGAGGAGGATGAATACTATGTGCTCAAGTATGCTTTTTCATTAATGTAAATGGGGGAGAAGAATGAGGTAGTTTTCCATCAATGACAAAGGGGGAGATTGTTGGCATGAGTGAGTTTAGGTGTTGTCATTGATGTAAAATCTAATTAATGATAAAGAGGAGGTTGGATCAATGATATAAGGTGCCTGACATGATGTTAACATGATCCATTAGTTGGTGGCATGAGTGCACAAAGTGAGAATGGATTGGCCTAGTAGGCCTAATCAGGTGACCTAGCTAGCCTAGGTGACAGATCATGGTGGTTTGAGCTACATGGTGGCTTGAGGAGAATATAGAACATGGTTAGAGAGTTTTGAGGTACTCACATGAGCCTCAGAGTGAAGGTACATGTGGAAGACTCAGTTGCAGTGTGCTCATCTAGACCTAGTCTAGGTATTTAGAGTCCAAATGAAGCTTGAGACTGAGTTGTAGAGCCATGTGAGCTTACGAAAGCATGTAGGTGAGAAATACATGGTGTATCGAGGTCATGAGGAAATTTTTCGGAGAGGTTTCATTCTTGGTTTTTTTGTTGGTTAATTTTTTCATGGCCTAAACTATGCAAAACCCTAAGGCCTAGTCATGCAAATCATGGTAGTTGAGAATATTAACAGCTATTTGAGGTAAGATGATTATTGGAGATGATGGTTAGGGGTGTCTTAGAGGTGTGGGAAAAATTTAAGGTCATTGTGAAGATAAATTTGTGAGTTATGAAGTTCTAGGCAATAAAGGGACCAAGAAAGCATGATTTCCAGCTTGATAGGTAACTTATGATGCTCACCTTCTCTCATGGACTTTGAATGGGACCTTTTGGATTTTAGTTATGTTTTTAAAATAAGATAAGATCCTTTTGAAAAATGAATATAGTGTTTCAGAATTTTATAAACGAGTGTTAATAAGTCAAACTACTTTTTATGGTCTTTAAAACCTAGGTTGAGAGTGATGGAGGAAAACTTCGGGTAGGTTCCTATAATGGATTTATTTTGTTAAATGTGATTATTGGAGGTTGTATAGGAATATTACATATTTACAAATATGTATATTAGAGCTTTTATAGTATGTGGGCCCCATCAAAAAGGAAAGTTGTTGGATATTTTTTTAGTTTGTCACAAAGTTGTCCATTGAAGATATAAACTAAATCATAATTTATGAAATTTTGAGAGTTTTAATATATTTCCATGATAGTTTTAGGTCATGATAGAATTCCTAGATGGAAAAGTGTACCCTATCTTTGAAGACTGGTTTTGGGACTAAAAGGGAAGCTTAAGAGTGTTGGCAAATGGAAGTGTTTGAGCACTTGTAGGAATGGTAAATGTGTATAATGGAATTGAAGGTTTTTTACACATATGAAGTGAAATTATCATCTTTTGGTGAACCTTTGAAAGTGTATTAAGTTTCCATGGCTGAGGTCATAATTGAACCTAGTTTGCACAGGTTGAGAATAGGACTCCTTTGACTAGAATAATTATGTAGAAGACCCATGTTTTGGCTTAGCTGATGATGGTTATTCACTAGAGATTTAAGAGGGATGATCTTTGTTTCTAATTAAGTCTTTTAGAGGTATTGTAAGTTATAACAATTGTGTAAACCAGTTGAGTTTCCAAAACTACTTTTTGGGTAATTGAGTTTGGTGAAGAGGAAAATAGGTGTGGTTTTCTTTTATGGATGTTCCATGAGGTATATCAAGCATGTTTTTCTTCTAAAGGTCAAGTGTTCTTGGGTGATCTTGAGAAGTTAAATGGAATATTTTAGCTGTTATTGGGTGATCTTGAGATTCGTAAGAGAAGACTGGTTCTAGATCAAATGTTTTTGAGTACGAAATTATGCTACTTAGTAGTGTTATGAAGAAAATGATTGGTGCAAAGTATGGTGTGATCATGGATGGTGTTTCCATGATGCTTTTGACATGTGTTACACATTTTGATGCTTGATTAAGCATGGTGTTGTATTTGCATGCCTTTATTGAGCTTGGTGATGGGTTTTGAGCCTTTTTGGGCTTGTTTGGGTGACTTGATGCATGGCCGACCTACATGGGTCCATTTTCTAAATTTTTATAAGTTTAATGTTATGGTTTTGAGTTTTATCATTGATATATTGGTTCAGGACCAACCTATGATATTTTTTTAGTTGATTCTCATATAAAGTGTTTGCTTTAATGGTTTCTTGAAAAACCACACCAAATAAAATCTTCTGTTGAAAAGACCTTATTCTATTTTATTTTTTGTTCGGAGGAGGCCATCATAAATCTATGTATTTATTTCCAAAGCATGCAAAATTGTTTGATGAGCTTGTGCTTCACAAGTCTCTACAACCATGGATGAACTCCATACGATCCAAAATCCCACCATACTTTCCTTCTATCGGCTTAATTACATATGTAACGAGGCCTTCCAATCGTACACATGATTTCTATTACAATTTTGTGGTGGAGCTCTTATGAATTTGAGTAGTCAAAGATGTAAATGTCGAATTAACATTAAACATGTTAAAACAAATTTTTATCTCGGGGCCATTCTTATATGTATTTGTTTATTTTTTTAAGTGACATAAAAATTACGTTTAATTAAGCTTTATTAAATTTGTTTCATTATTATATTGAAAGACATTCTACAACAAAGTGACATGGAGTGGATGAATTTAATGTAATGACCATATGAAAGAATAATTAAAGCTGAAATTATAATAAAAATGATTTTATTTATGAAATTCTTATCTTTATAATAGTTAATATATTAAAATTATTAAAAACATAAATATAATAAAAAACCAAGAAAGAAAGAAATAAATACAAAACAAATAAACAAAGAATAAAGGTTATGAGAAGAGGAGAAAACAACTCGACAACATATAAAAATGATTTTATTTGCAAAATTCATATATTTACAATATCTAACATAAAGTTAAAAATAAATACAATAAACATAAATATATAGTACAAAACCAATGAACAAAAATTTAATTAAAAAAATCTAAATAGTTAAAATTATAAACAAATAAGTGAATAAATTGATATATATATATATATATATATATATTTCCTTTTCTTGCTTAACTGATTCACATACCTATAATATATAAATATATTTAAATTCATCTACGTGGAACAAATATGCCATTAGAAATATATCTAAATATTTTTGTTTGTTTTGATTGAATTTTTAATATGATTCTAAGAATCATGAATTTAATGTTTAAATTTTAAATTTATATTGGTTTTTTAGTTTATATTATGATGAAAAGTTATTTTCACAATAATATATTAAATAGTTCATATAATTATAACTTTTATATATATAACTAACACTGTAGAAGATAAAGCTATGTAAATTTATTTTTGGAAGAATTATCATTTAGTTTGTATTGTAATGAAAATTTTAATGTTATATGGTTATGAGAATAATATGCAATTATTATTTTTACATATAAAATAAACGATTTTAAAATATTTAAAATGTATATAATTTTTAGTTTGTATTGCAATGAAAATGTTAATGTTTTAATTTTCTTATATTTTAATTTAATAATCTACTAATCATATACATTTATCTTTATTAATTTAGATGCAGTATTGTATATTTTAATTATTTTATATGCATAAAACAATGAACAAATAAAAGAATATCAAATAACATACATATCTTAGTTAAATATATTTAAAGTATTCAAAAATAATAATTTTGGACTTTTTACATTCAATTTATGATGTAAATAAAATAGGAATCTCAATAACAATAATTTTTAAATTTCTTAAAATATAGTTATCTAATATAAATATATTACTATTTTATAGAATATAAAAAAATCTAAACATTTTAACATTTAGTAAAATAATTGATTGTGTTGAGCTTTTTCACATCTCACAAAATGGCCGAAAATATCATAATTAAAAAAGCAATGGAAATCAAAATTTTACTAGCAACGAAAACCACATGAATAAGTTGTTTTTGGAATAAATCATGAACTAATTTATTAGCTGGACTTACTGTAAAAAAATTGGTTAGTGAATGTCATTAATAAAAACGATGTTGTTAAAAAACATAATTTTTAAAGAATGTTTTTAATGCTATAAAAGGCTTCTCATGCCAAAGAAGTTCATTGAAATGTTTAATTTAACATCATTTATAAGATTTTAATTAAGAAGACATTAATATAAGAAAACTATATGTAATAGATTACATGATTAAATACATAAAATTATATTCTCAAAAATATTATAATTCATAAGTCATATTCAGAGAGTCCTACATATGTTTAATTGCTAAAAACTTATATTTCATGGAAAATATTTTCAATGGGTATAGGAATTTTTCTCATGTGATTGTTACATAATTTTAAATTTAAAAATTTTCTTTCATCAAATGGTCGTTAGCTCAATGGTGAAGTTGCTTGGCTCACAAAGAGCGCACTAAGACTCAATTTTTGTTGAGTGCAAAGGCCCTGAGATACCATAATAAGGGATGAGGTCGAGATTGTTCCCGAGAAAATTTTGTGGAATGGAAACCTCTCGGACCATGGCATCTAAGCCTAAGAATTATGTGCACCTCAAGTTATCTAGCAAAAGTGCACCTTGTATGAGGAATGACATATTTGTTCTCTCTTGATCTCCCGACTTACGCATGGATATATAATTGAAACACCTCACAGGTTGTGGGTATCTCGGATGTGAGATGAATCTCCATATTTTAAAGGGCTTGTTCCCTTTCGAATTTCCCTAAACTAGGTTTGTGGGGTTAAGGGTCGAAGGAAAACTTCAATTGACAAAAGGAGGTGATACACCAAAGATTGTGTGATTTTTTTATATAGAAAAATGCACAAAGTGATCATGACAATGAACAAAATACATGAACAAGAGGTAAATTAGGTGAAATTTAAAATTTGATAAGGGATAAATCACAATATACAGATTTTAATAGGAATGCACACTAAAATAACACACAATGATTAATTTTTTGCAACAAGGGAAGATAACATAAGTAATTAACTTAAAAGACTCAAGGAAAACACAAGAATCAACTATCTTAAAGCATAAAAATTGTAGAAAATGTCTGGAAACGTAGAAGCCTTTTATTGACAGTGGGCACTTGCTACAAAGAATTTAGTAGCACTCTATTACATAAAAAACCTCCTTATAATGCTTGCAAAGCATGAATAAATAACAAAAGAGGAGATGAAAACTCAACACCTTCATTCCTAATAGCAGATTCAATTCATACATATCTAATTTTAAATCTACTTGGAATAAAACAACTATATAGGGCTCCGAGCCAAAATTAACATGTATGATGTACAAGAATTAAAGTAAACTTTGAAATCTTATTTTTTCCTTTTCTAAACCTCTTGTTGACCTGTCAAACTGAGTTGACTCTTCAATCTACCTCTGTATCACAAGGTATGGATCCCCTTTACATAAATAAAGGCAATGAAGCACTTGTCTTATCTGTAAATGGTAAATTTTGTCACCTAACACATGCATGACTCATCATGGTATAATTGACCCTTTGTCTCTCTTTCCATTTGGCTAGCATGAATACAATCATAATTGATCATTCCAATTTCCTAACCTATGGCCATATGCACTTAATTCCTTGGTATAAGCACATGTTGGGTGTTGGTGCCCAATTTGAAACATCCCTATTTTGCTAAGGAGAAATGTGTTTTTGCCTGGTTTCGATGAAAAATGGTTTGGGATTCTCATATACTTCGAATTTGACAAAAAAACTCATTTTTGTGTTTGAGTGCTATGTTTTGTTCGCATTTCCTCCATTTTGCACCATTCTAAAGGAATCCCCAAGTTTACTTTGCATTTTGCCCTAATTTTCCCCTTTCAAATGCCTCTGCCATTGTTTTTCATTTTTTCCCAGCCTTTGGAGCTCAAAATCATTCGATTTGTACTTATTTTCCCTCAAAAATACCTTGCCATGGTCGTAAATTTCCTAAAATCACTTTCCATTTTACTTTTGATCGAAAAATTCTTCACCCATGAAGAAAAAATCACTTTGGGGTCATTGGCAATTTCTACATTTTTTTACATTTATACGGGCGTCCTTTGCCTATCAAATTCTAACTCATTTACTTTTGCATACGTGGCCGTTTTTAATTAGACAAGGATCGGCGGGTCATTTCTAAAAACTTAATGTTTTTATGTTTTTAGAAAAATGTGCAAGTTGCTCCCGCAGCTCCGCAGGCCCCAAAAGGGGTACTCATGTCACGAGCAAAGTGAAAGCTAACGAGTGGGTCATTTTGTGCCTTAGGGAACTTTGGAAAATGTGTGGAAATGAATAAAATCCCCTAAGGCCCACATCCAATTAGAGGAGGACACGTGTCAGCATTAGAGCACAGAGCGGAAGATGGAGCCTCGAGGAAAGTTAGAATTTTCGCCCATTTTGGAAAAAGGGAGAAAATCATCATAATGGACCGTGGCCCGCCATCAAATCAAAGGACGACACATGGCAGGCTCAGAGGTGGGGAGGCGGGCCATCGGAGGCAAGTTGTATTTTTAGCCTCTAGTTATCAAAAGGGTAAAATCGTTGAATGGACCCGAGCCTCGAAGGTAAAAAGTCAAAATTCATCTGAGGAGTCAATGGCGAGAGAGCGGGTTGGTGGAGGAAATGTTGAAACATTTCCTTTGGCGAAATAAGATTAAAATCTAAAATTAGAGTGCTTCCCCTCAGCCAATCATATGAGGACACGTGTCTTGCGGGAGGGTGGAGCCGTGGAGGAAAATTGAAAAAATTTCCTTTGTCTAAAAAGATGCAAAATGTGTAAAATTGAGTCGTGACTCCATATCTAGTCATATTGTGCCACGTGTTAGACCCAAATCGCAAAGGTGGAGTGGCGGAGGAAATCAAGAAATTTTGCAAATTTTCAAAAAGTTGTAAAAAGGTCAAAAGTGTCCCCGAGGCCCATTTTTCCTAGATCTGCCACATGGAGGGCTCAAATTTAAAGATAAGAACATATCGACGATAGCTATGCATTTCACTAGGTTAGCTGCCATTTAAGCTCCAGGAATTTTGGAGATGTGTTTTTGCATCAATCTTCATCAAAAAATTTGCCAATTCGTCTCTTTTTAGCCTACAGGATTTGAATTGATCGAATTAGGGGCTGAATTTGTGAATCTAAAGCACATTTCAAATGAATTTTTACTCTAATTTGTAAAAACCATGAATTACCGGATCTAAAGTTCTGATTAAAAATTGGGAAGGGAAAAGATGAAATAATGAAATGAAAGGGGTCTACATGCGTGAATGAAAAACATGCTTCTACTTTGAAGAATGACGAAATTTTTGTAATGATTCACCTTTTGAAAGAAAAGCTGGCAACTTTTTGCGAGTTTGTTAAATTTCATTTTCTGAAATATTACAAAGCAAAGGTGCTTCGAATATTCCACTTTTGGAGGGAAGATTTGAGGGGCAAAGTGAGTGAGTGAGTGAAAGTTATATATTGCATGAATTTTTCATGCAAATGGTCGAGAAACTTAGAATTTTCACAGGAAAATCTGGGAAGAATCCCATTCTCTGAGAAACCACCTGAGAACCATTTTAACTCCTTTTTACATCAAATTTGTATCATGTTAGGTTGGTTGCAGATGTATAGCCACTAACAAGCTCTGAGATTGTTCTTATAACATTCCCCTGCTGATAAATTTGGTCATTCTGGATTATTTTGTGTTGTCTCTTGGTAAAATTTGCATTTACTTATGTTTTAGAATGTTTTCAATTTGTGTTTCTTGCTCCTGTTGCAATCTGGTGTTTGGAATTTCCTTTTGATCATGTAGATCTAATTCTTGTAATAGCGTAGTGGTGTTTGCAATTCTAGAATCATAAGAGCTTTCATCTGATGAAGGGATAAACAAATTTAAATTCACTCTACTTTCCTTGATATAGATTTGATTGTAAACCTTTGAGGGTACCTTAGGTCTGATAGAATAGAAATTTCTAAATGCTTTGCTGATTCATTTAACTCAAGATTTTGTGATAAATCATCAGAGATTGTGTGGAAGAGTGTAGATCTGGGCTTCCATTTGATACACATATCCTGGTTGAAGGAACACCTTAACCTCTTTGGAGCATTTTTGTTGTCTGAGTCTTTCAAGTTTTGCAAAGGTCCTCAAAAAGTTGGCAAAATTCTAGTTAATCCTGTCTAATATATCCCATTATAAACAAAGCAAATCAGGGATCATACCATGTCTTTAGTAGCCTTATCCTTGTCTTGAAATCATTTCCATTATTTAGTAGTGATAGCGCTATTGGGTTTGAACAACGGGAAATTGATCATGTTTTCTCAAGGCCATCTCCATACAATTTGCATAGTACAAGGATATTTTCACCTCCTTCACAAAACAGAGGCTACAATATAGGCTATCTTACCTTGGTTGATAGGCACAACCTAAAATAGTGAGGATTAGATCAAATCCTTCCAAGGTGCTACCCACTTCTTCAAAGCCTGAGTGCTAACAAGTTAGATAAATTACTTCCCTAGCTACAAAACGACATATAAACTATTTATCTACCTCTGAGTGTCTTGTAAAATCCATGATGCAACTCAAGTTGTGAAGGAGATTAAATATGGGTACCAACACTATATATTCATCATTTCAAAATCAATTACAAAAGCTTGACTTTTAGTATATGTGGTAGGTAATATTTTTGTTTGTAATGACTACAATGATAATATTTTGGATATCATATTAAATAGGTTTAAAATTTTAAATTTTTAAGCCATATGTTAGAGTAAAAAATTTGATAACGATAAACATCATTTCATTATTGTAAATAAAATAAAAAATGATACATGATAAGTTCGACTCTAATTTTTCAATTATATTTTAGTTAAATTAAATTTTTATGTAAATATATTTTTTCTTTGAATGAAGAAAAGTATGCAAATTTTAAAGGAATGAAAAATAGGGAAAGATTAAATGTTCTTATTTAACTAAAGTAAAAACATGTGCTTTAAAATAAAAAACAATACAGTAAAATAGATTATTGAAGAGAATGATATGGATTTTAAGTAGAAATATAATGTAGGTCCTAATTTTATTTTAGCAAGATAGGTGGACAACTAAGATCATGATAATATTTCCATTATCAATTCCACACTTGAGGATATTCTTGAATTAGGAAATTTATAAGATAATACAAAATAAGTGGAGGGACCATCTTTTCTAATGGAAATATATATACAAGAAATCCTTAGATTCATAATGAATGACAAATAGGAAAACTATCTTTGTATTTTGTAATATTTTAATTTTTATGAAACAATTGAGTTATATTTTTCTTAGGTTCAAATCATTTTTAATTTTTTAAATGAGTCACACAAATTTAATAAATTCCACCACTATATATTAATATAAATATGTTGTTTCAACTTCTATGAAAGACAATATTAAAATCATGAACAAATTTAAAATTAATAATAACTATTACAAATATATTTTGTAATAAAAAACGAAAATATATAACCAATGAATATAAATTTTAATATGAATTTTTTTATTTATAATAAAATACAAAACTAAAACTTAGGTGCCTATAACCATGCTCTAAAAACTCATTTTTCATAAAACATCATAATTTTTAATTTTTTTTTGCCCCACTATGAGCTACTCATCAACGTTCCTGAAAAAATCATTGCAATGTTCAACATTTTATAAGAGTTGAAAAACATTAGTTGGAAGATCAACTTAATATATTTTTATGTTTTAATTAAGAAAAGATAACTTTAAGAACATTATACTTAATTTATTACATGATTAAATTATAAGAAACTGTCAAAAATCTTTTAAGTCACATTCGTTTAATTATTACAAACCAAGATTTTAGGCAAATTCGTATAAATGGGTACATGAATTTGTTCCCATATGATTACTACATAATTTTTAATTATAAAATTGTGTTACTTTGTTGAAGGTTTTCATTAGGTTAATTTGTATACTTACTTAATATTGTAATTTTATTATATGTTATTTTTAAAAATGAATAGAGATGTTGACAATTTATATAAGCCATTTTGTAATTGTAATTCTTCAACATTCAATCAAAAAATAATCTATTTTAATATGTATTAAAATTAATGTGGTACTTTGTTGGATGTTCAAAATGTGTTTTACGACATGACAAATAACAATTCTACGAATAAAATATAGTAATTATATATTATACAAGAAATAGTTTATATTTACAATATTTCACCAAATAAGTTTATATAAGACCCAAAATTTTAAATTTTATTCTAATTTATTTTATTTACTTTGAATATATTATTTCTTTTTTTTTTTGATGAACGGTAATGTATTTAGCTATCATAAAAATATATTTTTACTCTCATTAATAATACTACATGTGTGATAATTGAAAGAGTCGATATAGTTTTAACAAAACGTATATACTTTTATTTTTCAAAATTATAATTTAGAATTGAATCCATTAATTAGAAGAAAAAATTTATAATCGTTATTTTTAAATTAAAAAAACTAAAATAAATGTAGTACATGTAATTTTATAATTAGACTATATTGTATAATTTGAAGAAATACTATTCTATAGTAAAAAAAATATTTATGTTTAATTTTTTTTTAACCTATAAAATACCATCCAATTCAAAAACAAATAAATCAAGTTAAAATTTTAAATCCAAAATGAAAAATAAGTGATTGATACTATTATTAATTACATTTTTATATTTCTTTACAAACTAAGCATTAAAAATTCCTATAATAAACACCCTTATATGACCTATATTTTATATATGTCGATTAACTTCTTACTATCAAGAGATCGATATATGGTCTGAAATTTGATATTTTACCATGTTTTCTTTTTGTAATGCTACTTTTATGTTCTTTTGGTTTATTATTTTTTGGTCATAGTCAGTTATTATTGGATAGAGTGATACCATACCAAATATTTCTCTATATGGAGATAGACACCATGCTTTAAAAATTATATCCTGGAGCGGGAGGCCCAGTAACCTCAATTTCTTGGGAGCTAAGGTAAAGTTGAAAAGGTAATATGATAAGATTTAATGATTAGTTGTGCACCGACCTCAAGAGGGGACCTACGTAGGGGTGAGTTAGGATCACTTTCCTCTCTATTTGGTGTTGGATTCGGGGTTCTAGATATATGAGAATATCAAGGATGGTGTTCCTCCCTTTCTTTACTTCATTTACCCCAAAATAAGATTGGGGTGGGCTAATAACCTATATGATTCTTAATGCGACACTAAAATTTTCCTCCATAATTTTATTTCATTAATGTATGTATTAGGAATAGGATGTTGTTAAGTGTAATTAGTAGTAGCGTCGATAGAAGATAACGGCGCTACCGATGACTGACGCCGCCAATAATATGGAGTACGAGTAAATCAAAAGTACAATAGGAATGTTGTAAAAGTAAATATTTGTCGTAAGTGGTCCGGTAATATGAAAATGTCAAAGTTTGGGTAATTAGAGAAGTAGGGTCTACATGATTAGGAATTAGAAATATTATATTGGTAATAAGGACAAGGAGTGAGGTCATAAATATTTTGTGTATTTTATTTGTAAAAGTCTAAAAATGTGGAACCCATGTAAAATGATAAGGTTTATCTTATCTTAAAAGATAAGCTTACATGTACAGATATAAGAGTTAAGGTATGGAATATGATTTGTCGAGTGGATTTCTTATCCTATCTTAGAGATAAGATGGATAAGCCCATAAGTTCTATAAATAGAGAGGCCACCCCTCATTTAGCATAGAAAGAAGTAGTGAGAAATATTGTAGGAAGTGTGCGAAGGAAGCCATCGGTTTAAAGGTGTGTTGAAGAAGCCATTAAGAGGTGTAATTGTAAAGTTTCTCCCATAGTCTTGGTGAAAGGAAAGTGAAGTCAATAACACTTGAAGCACCTCATGGGTGAGATTGTAACAATTTCATGTTAATATTATAATTTACTTTGATATTTCAGATTTGTCATCATTCTGTCTTATCATAGTCGATGGTATTCTTGTGTTATGTTGTTGTTTTGTTTCAGAATTACATCCACCAAACTAAAGGCTATGCATTAGTAAATAATCATAGCACGAGGAATTCCTGGTGAAGAATTATCATAGTGCCGGATTGGTGATGACATTTTGGTTCCGTTGCCAGGACCATTCCTCGTTGGTGGATTTTCTGGAGAGATATTCCCACTTAGTCAAAAATCAATTGGAGGGTAACCTTGTTTTTACTGTGCATAGTAGTTACCATGGTAAAGTCATTTTTGCCATGAATAGTAGTTACCATGGTAAAGTAATTTTTGGGAATAGTATTTACCGCAGTAATTTCACTTTTTACCATGAATAGTATTTACCGTGAGTAATTTCACTTTTTTACCATGAATAGTGTTTACCACAAGTAAAGTCATTTTTACATGCATGAAGTCAAGTTTTACCATAGTTTACCATCGTCATTTCTATTTTACTTGTAGAAAGGTGTAAAGTCACTTTCTAGTATAGTGATTCCAATTATTGGTGCACATAAGTCTTGTTGATTGTAATTGTGGGTTGGTATTTTACGGGGTTACTTTTGAAAATGGGGAAGATTCTGTTTTTCAGCCCAATCTAATGAAGATGCTTCCTCTTTCATTCAAGAGTTTAAACGATCTTGTATTTGTAATGGCCTCATAAGAAGGGAACAATGGACTAAATTTTTCCTACCTTTTTGGATGGTTCAAAGACTTAGGTGGTTTGAAACACTAGGTGATAATGTGAAAACCTCATGGGATTTATTAACTGAAAGTTTTCTTGAAGAATTTGGTGAACAATGAGATATGCATATCTCATGATCGACATCACAAAGCTAACCCAAGGAGAGAAGGAGAAGATAAGGGATTATCATGCTCGTGTTCTAGAGCTAAGGAGGAAGCTCGGCGCCCGGATCCGGAAGGAAGGATTAGCGGATGGGTTGATGAATGGCGTGGATAATCTCCTATGTAAGCACTTCATTCTTGGGATGAAGCCGAGATCGACAATGAGTGAAGTATGACCGCCCAGCTACCATTGAAGAAGCAAAGGAGATTGCAAGAAGGCAAGAAGAAAGCATGGAAGAGGAGCCCAAAGAAATTGTTGCTAAAGTAGAGCCTACACCAGCACCTTTGGTCCAGAATCCACAACCACTCCCGGTGAGCACAAATATTTCTCCTAGTACATCTACTGAGTATGAAGATTTGCTCAAAAAGATGGGTTAGTTAACTATTAATCTTCTTCAAGGAAAGGAATTTAGTTCTCAGGGAGGAGATAGAGGTCCAAAAAGAAATATTTCTAAAGTTGTATGTTATGGTTGTTATAAAAAGGTCATTATAAGTATAATTGTCTAGATAGAGCTTCTACATCTGGTACAAGAGATAATGATAAAGGAAAAGCACTGTGAATTCTTTTGATGTAGTAGATAAGAGCATAAATAATGAAGTAGATGTGTTTGTAACAAAAAGAAAGAAAGAAAAAGATAACCAAGATGGAAATGATCCTAAGAAGATGAAAGGAGAAACTAGTAAGAAACATAGGAGAAGAAAGTTGGGTGTGTAGGATTTTCTAATTTCACAGGGGCAAGGACCATACTCCATCTTGGAAGATCTGTCCAAAAGGCTTGCAAATATTACATATGGTCAACTCTTGGCTATGTCTTCTGAGAAGAGGCGGGAGTTGCGAAGTGGAATCAATGCTCGACGAAGGAAGGAGGTTGAGGTCCCTATTTTGGAGGCAGAGGCGGATCCCTATGCTCCAAAAGCTGAGGTATTATGTAATAGAATTTCAATTCATGATGTTTTAGTTGATGGAGGTGCTGCGATTAATGTAATGACCGAGTCCTAATGAATATGTTGGGTTTAAAAATTGATCGCCCTTGACACTTATGTTAAGGTCATTAAATAAGGGAAAAACTAAACCAGAAGGTGTAGTTTCAAATGTGGCAATATCTGTTATGGGTGTTGTATGTGTGGTAGACTTTCAGGTGATGAAAAATGGTACTGTTGCGTACCCAATGTTGCTGGGAAGACCATGGCTAAGGAGAGTTCATGCAAGAAACTACTAGAATGAAGGTTTCATGACACTTGGACGTGGTAGAGAGAGGGTGAAGATAAACGTGATCCCTCGGCATCATAAAGCAGAACCTGTGGATTCAAGTGATGAAACTGATGATTGGACATCCTCTGATTACTCTAGTACCAGTGAAGTGGACACTGAAGATGAAGAAAGTGAGGTTGATGTTTCAGTCATGGATATCCTTCCAGTCACACCGACTCATGACCCCATAAAATTATCTGAAGAAGAAGTTGATGATCGTCTCCAACAAATAAAGATTGGTGATGCTGTGATGGAGAGTGAGAAGGAATCCTACCTCCAGCCGCTTTCTTCAAGGTACATACACCTATTCACTTTTGATTACAAGAAACTCCGTCAAGTAAGTTGGGTAGAACATTCTATTGAGCTGGTAGATGGTGCTAAGCCCATAAAGCAAATGCCATATAGAATGAATCCTAATTTTCCAAGACTGTAAAAGAAGAAATAGATAAGTTGCTTAATGCAGGATTCATATTTGCTGTGGAGAATTCAGAATGGGTTTCTCCCATTGTGATCTCAATAAAAAAGAATGGGAAGCTACGCATTTGTGTTGATTACAGGAAGCTCAATAAGGCAACAAAGAAGGATCATTACCCTCTTCCATTTTCAGATCAGATCTTGGACGAAGTAGCTGGCCAGGAGTGCTATAGTTTTGCTAATGGATATAGCGGCTACAACCAAGTTCGTATAGCAGAGAAATATCAGCTAAAGACCACATTCACCACTCCTTGGGGAACGTTTGCTTATAGAGTTATGCCTTTTGGGTTGTGTAATGCTCCAGCAACATTCCAGTGTTTGATGAATAGGGTGTTTGAACCCTACATTGGGACCTTCATCAGAGTATTTCTAGATGATTTTTGCATCTATGGGAGCAAGTTGGACCACCTGCACCAGATGGAGACAACATTTCAAAGGTTAGATGAAGCACAAGCCTCACTAAACCCTACAAAGTGTGTCTTTGGATGTTCTAAAGGCATTTTGTTAGGGCATGTTGTATCCAGAGATGGTATTGGTACTGATCCTGATAAATTTTCAAAAATCAAAGATTTACCATTTCCTATGAATAGAAGTAAGTTGAGATCATTTTTAGGCCATGTGGGTTACTATAGAAGGTTCATCAAGAATTTCTCAAAGATTGCATAGCCACTAACCCAGTTCTTGAAGAAGGATGTTACTTATGAACCAGGAAATAAGGCGCATGAAGCTTTTGGACAACTGAAGGAAGCCTTGGTGTCTTCACCTGTTTAAAGAATCCAGATTGGAGCAAGCCATTCATTGTGTACATTGATGCCTCAGATGCAGCACTAGGAAGTACTTTGAGCCAAAAGGATGAAAATGGGAATGAACATCCAATTTACTTTGGGAGCAGACAAATGAGTAGTGCTGAGGTAAATTATACTGTAACTGAAAAAGAGGCTCTGGCTATCATTTTTGCTGTAAAGAAGTTTAGAAATTACTTGCTAGGGAAAAAATTTCTAGTTGTAACAGATCATCAGGCTCTAAAATATATTGTAAATAAGCCTAACCCATCAGGGAGGATAGCAAGATGGATAATTTTGCTACAAGAATTTGAATTTGATATTATAAATAGGCCAGGAAAGAAGCATGTCAATGCAGATGCACTCTCTCGAGCCTATGATGGTTTAGGATCATCTTGTGATGATGATGATTTCCCCGATGCAACATTGTTATCCCTTGACACAATCCCTAGTGAATACATAGATATTTGGAATTATCTAAATGAATTCAAGTTTCCTGATGGTGCCAATGCAAAGACTAAGAGAAAGATTACTCAAGCCAGTCGTCCATATTCTATTCTGCATGGAGTATTATTTCGAATAGGACCTGATGGACAGTACAAGAGGGTAGTTGGACGTGATCAAGGGAAGGAACTACTAGAAGAATTCCACAATGGTACATGTGGAGGGCACTTCTCTGGACAACTTACAACAAGAAGGATCTTGGATGCAGGTTATCACTGGCCCACTCTTTTAAAGATTATTATAATTATTGTAAGACATGTGATATTTGTCAAACACATGGCAACCATAAGAGTTCATCACTCCATTATGCCCTATTCTTCCACTTGGTCCCTTTGAAAAGTGGGGAATAGACATTGTAGGTCCACTTCCAACTACCTCACACCAAAATAAGTATATTGTAGTTGCCCACATTATTTGACCAAGTGGGTTGAAGCTAGGCCATTGAAAACAGCATTCCATGGATGAAGTGGCAAGGTTCATATATGAACGCATTGTCACCGATTTGGTTGTCCACTAGAAATTGTAACGTATCAAGGAAGCCACTTCATCAATGAGGTGGTAGAAGCCCTAGTCAATAAGTTTTCTATTAGGCATAGGAAGGCAACAACATACAAACCAAGCACAAATGGACGGTGGAGCGAACAAATTTTTGTTGTGTCAAATTCTAGCAAAAGATGCACCTTACAGGTACATAAATGGGATAAGAGGATTCATGCATCATTGTGGGCATATAGGGCAACATCAAAGTCAAACAGGATACTCTCCATTTCAAATTGGCCTATGGCATTGATCCATTCTTCCTATTGAGTTTGATATTCCCACCTTTGTGAGAGTTATGAAAAATGAAAAGATGAATGAAAGTGATTCAAGAAAAGAAAGGTTGGCACATCTTCATTTGCTAGAGGAAATGAGGGAAATAGCAAAGGATACAAGCCACAAGAAGAAAATGAAGCGAGAAGGAATACTTTGATCAAAAGATCCTTTGGTCTCCATTTCGTGAATGACTTGGTTCTAGTATATGATTCTAGATACAAAAAAAAGACAGAGAAAATTTCTTCCAAAATGGATGGGGCCCGACAAAATAAAGCTTCGTGCATGAAAATGGTATGTACCCATGGAGGAATTGGATGGCACTCACATTACGAAATGGGTCAACCACGACAAGTTGAAGATTTTCCACGCACCAGAAGAGTCTACTCCGAGGACGGAGTAGAAGCTAGGAAGGGGGAAGATGTCGACACTAAAATTTTCCTCCATAATTTCTATTTCATTAATGTATGTATTAGGAATAGAATGTTGTTAAGTGTAATTAGTAGTAGCGTCGATAGAAGATAACAGGCCTTTGCGCCGATCTGATGCCGCCAATAATATGGAGTACGGTAATAGTCAAAGTACAATAGGAATGTTGTAAAAAGTAAATATTTGTCGTGAAATGGTCCGATAATATGAAAATGTCAAAGTTTGGGTAATTAGAGAAGTAGGGTCTACATGATTAGGAATTAGAAATATTATATTGGTAATAAGGACAAGGAGTGAGGTCATAAATATTTTGTGTATTTTATTTGTAAAAAGTCTAAAAATGTGGAACCCATGTAAAATGATAAGGTTTATCTTATCTTAAAAGATAAGCTTACATGTACGAGATAAGAGTAAGGTATGGAATATGATTCGTCAGAGTGGATTTCTTATCCTATCTTAGAGATAAGATGGATAAGCCCGTAAGTTCTATAAATAGAGGCCACCCCCTCATTTAGCATAGAAAGAAGTAGTGAGAAATATTGTAGGAAGTGTGCGAAGGAAGCCATTAGTTTAAAGGTGTGTTGAAGAAGCCATTAAGAGGTGTAATTGTAAAGTTTCTCCCATAGTCTTGGTGAAAGGCAAGTGAAGTCAATAACACTTGAAGCACCTCATGGGTGAGATTGTAACAATTTCATGTTAATATTATTATTTACTTTGATATTTCAGATTTGTCATCATTCCGTCTTATCATAGTCGATGGTATTCTTGTGTTATGTTGTTGTTTTGTTTCCAGATTACATCCACCAAACTAAAGGCTGTGCATTAGTAAATAATCATAGCACGAGGAGTTCCCGGTGAAGAATTATCACAAAGGCCGGATTGGTGATGACAATTCCTACTACAATAAATAATGCGGGACCAATCCCCAAATGTTGAGGCGATGGAACTTTATGATTTAGGTCACCCTCATAGTATGGAGGCCCTAGAGTCAAGTATACCTCAACCTTCTCCTCACCCCCTTCCCCAAGTACCCTCTCTAACCCATAAAGAGGGTGCCCACTATATCTATATATACATATATGGGTTGGGTGGTCACCCCCAGTTCCCATATAGAGTGTTTAGGATCCATATTCCATATATACATAGGGGGAACCCGGTGAGATTAGAGATATATATATAGTTATGGACCATGTTAGGCCTGATGTAGAGATACATAATTAATATTAGGTGGGTGGATGGTAAATGGATTATATATCTAATGGGAGAGTCACATATATGTGGTGTTCTTATAGTCAAGAGATGAGTATTTTCCCAACCCTATTGGTGGATCAAGAAACCAGAAATAGTATGGAGAGTTCATTCATGGTTGATTGATTATATGTCTTAGTTATAATATTTTCTTTGTCTCACTTAAAAAATTAACTTCCTTTCCTTCAAATGAGATAAACCCCACCATCAATGTTCGTTTGTTTCCAAACGAGGTACATCAAATGATTATATATATATATATATACATATATATATATATATATGTGTGTGTGTGTGTGTGTGTGTGTGTGTCCATGTGTGTGTGTGTTTGACCCCACACATATTCTATATTATCCAGTGGATAATATACCCAAAACATATATTCTATACCAATATATATAGGGAGGATCCAACCAAAATTTCCCCCATTATATATAGTACATAGTTCATAGTGCACTATAAAGATAAATCTTTTCATTCTTCTCTTCCCATGTAATTCACATTCAATTAAAAGATAACTCACGCTATATATCTATCTATCCCTTTGATCATTAATTAATTCAAGGTCATCTATGGCTCAATGTCCCAATGGCCCTCATATAGATATCCCTTATATTCCTTATATATCTATAGAATATCATAATAGGGAGTGGCATACGAGTAATAATGGTTCAAAAATCAACATCAAAACTCCATAGTGGGGTAGGAATTGTATGCAATGTCGTTACTTAGGTTAGATTATCCTATAACCAATTTTTATAAATCGATGTGGCATTGAGGTGCCCCTATATATATAGGCCTTACCCCATCTATAGATAGGGTGTGTTATCTTTCTCCCAACCACTTTCCTATAGATTGGGCTATACTTTTCCTTCATCCCCTATTTATGTCATATCGATTATCCCTCAACCCCAGAGTTCTTAGGTATAATTTTTGGGTGTGCATTAACATTCATAGGTTCTATTACAAAATATATGGATGTTTATGTAACGGTTTTCCTTGTGGTCACAAATTAAGGGTGGGATTGGGTGTTGAGATCATCGGTGTATTTTTGTTTTTAATAATATTTTCACTACCAAAAACCTTCAGTGTATTTCTTATGGCTCTCATGATCTTATTATATTTTGTTACCTACTTAAATAGGGTTATTACATAACAATGGAGCTGGTGTTTATTTTTATAAGTAAGTGTTGGATTTTCTTATATTAGCAATTGCAATCATTTTGGTGCATTTTTCCACCATCCCAATCAAAGGAACAACCATCTACCCTATGAGAGGTAATTAAGTAGTTTTCTTATGCAGCCATGGACATAATTGGGTTTGGGGTAAGTTTTAATATTCCTTTCCAAAATACTCCTCTCAATTTTTGGTGAATAGGTAAAATGTCTTTCAAGATATATTGAAAGGGATACAAGGTTATGTAGTCATGTAGGGAGAACGAAATTTAATAATCTTAAAATGGAAGTTAACAAAGGAATTTTTTTGCATACTATCATTGACTAACTATATAAATATAGAAGGACATCTATATATTCATAAATGCATACATGAATGTTTTATTTGAGTTCCCATCAGAATATTTGGATAACAAGGAATGTGCATGTAGTTTCACATATATCAAAATCACTATCAAGTAGTTAGAATATGAAACATAACTCACAAAAAAAAAAATAATGCTAAAACAGGAACAAATAAATTGTTCAAATGTGGTGTATACATATAGGAGAGTGATAAGTAACTCTTATATGAGAATAGTAGTCAAGATTCCAAGAATAAGAAGTAGATTTGAATTCCTAAAATAATTGGTTGAATGTTACTCCTATGACACACTATAATAGTCTCATGAAGTGTATGAAATATTTTGATAGTTCAAATTGTAACTCCTATAACATAAAGAACACCTAAGAAATGTAAGTTACCTTTTATGTAGGAAATATTGTAAGTAATAAATAAATACAACAAAAATATATACCTACACCAATACCCCTTAAAGCATAGCTTACACAAGAAAACACGTGGCTCTGACAAAAACCCCGATGAGGTATCCAAGTACAACACAACTCTCAAGTAGTGGACAAATGGAGAAAACCAGCGGAAAACTCCCACATGAAATAGAGAAAAAAATGATAGAAGTACTAGAATCCCCTGAAAATGACATTGATGTATCTCATGCCTCAAAAATATCTTACAAGTAAATAATATTTCTCTCAAGAAAGGGTTTGGTGAAGATGTCAATAAATATATGCTCTAACATCTTGTTAATATTGAATATTGATGAAATATCCATGGATCATCATGCCTTGATTAAATTCATGTGAATATAAATGTTTTTGGGGTGCTTAATGTTGGACCAGATTCTTACAAATCGAATCATGCTCTTGGTTTTCATAGAGGATGATTGTAGGTCGCATGCACTAAATATCAAACTTTTTCAAAATACCTTGAAGCAAGATGGCCTATATGGAATCATTCATATGTCATATATATGTTTCCTCAATATGTTATAAATTAGTAACATATTACTTCTTGTTTGATCGTTTAATTAGGTAAAAACCTAGTGATAAAGTGTAATCAAGTGGACTTGTGATTTTGAATATTACCAACTCAAACCGAATCTATGTATCCATGACAATCAATGTAAATAGCAATTCCATAGTGAATCTTGAATCTATGTGTACCTTGAATGTAGTGAATAATCCTCTTAGTTACTTTCTAGTGTTTCTTATGAGGCTCTACATGAACCTAGAGACTAGGCCTCACTGTTATGAAATATCAAGTCTAGTGCAAGTTAAATTTATAAGGCTTCCTACAAGTCATCGGTAAAAAGTAGTATATACAAATGGTGAAGTACAATCAACCTTAATTTTGATTCTATACAAAAAGGATTTAGATTCATCTTACAATCAACCATGTGAAACCGAACAAGTAAATCAATAACATACATAGGTTTTACAATGGATATCCCTGAGTTTGATTGTGAAATCTGAATCCCAAGGATGTAATACAACAAACCCAAGTTAGTCAAGGAAAACATGTCTCTTGTAGATATTATTTCAGCACTGTAATAAGTAATAAAGATCTCCCTATGATAAAAATTCATCAAAGTGGATAACTAGAATCAAAATTGAATAATATTATCACAAAATAATTACATTTAGGATAGAGATGCATGAAATTAACCTTATAGTGAGAAGTAAATAATAAATCTTGCCATACCAAGCCCGAGGGGAATGTTTAAGGTCATATATAGATTTCTTAAGTCTACATAATATGGAATAATCCTGAAAAAAACCTATCACTTCTCAATGTTGATATCCTCCTCTAGGTCACCTTGAAGAAATATACTCATCTCATCCATATGATGAACATCTAAGTTGTAGAAATGGTGACAATGAATTAGATAGAATTTACTTAAGAAAATTATGTAAGAGTCTCAAAGTAGTTTATGTAAGCAACTTGCGAAAAATATTTTCCTTTCAACCATGATTTAAATTATCAATGGCCCCATTTTCACAATAATTGTTCTAATATACCCAACTATATCAAATTATCTTCTTTCCTTAGAAGGTGTGCCAAATCCCAAGTGTTTTTCCTCATTAAGGAATTGTACTCCTCCTACATAGTAGTGTCCCAATCAATATTTCCATATGCCTCTTGAAAATTTTGTCGATTAAAGGAGGAGGTAAAAAAATCATGTGGCCTATCTATAAAATATGAATACATATGTTTGACATATGTAGGATCCCAAACCCATATACCTACATTCTCGAAGGTCTTCCTATCTCAACAAGGACTAGAAGTAGGAGTATCGGGAATAGACACTTTAATTTCTAATATGCGGCCATAAGTGGAAGGATAAAAACCTCCATACTACTCTCATTTTATGAAATATAAAAAGAAGAGAACATAGTAGTAGATATCTACTCAGAACCAACTCAAAAATCTTCCTACGCTTAGTAGAACTATCAAAATAATCCTCAAAAAAACCAAGTGATGTCGATGGAATTGGAGAAGTAACAAGTGACAAATATATTGGTCTTTTCTAAAATTTGGTACTTCCCTCAAAAAATAATTTGTGTGATTAGATGAAGAATCATGTATCCCTTAGAAACATCTAGCTATCTCACAAAAATGTAAGGTCAATCTAAGGTTTAATAACATTATTTTTAGTTTTAGGGATGTAATCCATGGTTGGAAATATACTGAGACTCTAAAGTTACTAATTGACAATTTTTGTCCATGCCAAGATTCAAAAGGAGTGACTCCTTTCAAGGATTTGTGAGGGACATGGTTCTAGATGTAATTCACATAATTAATATATGCTATCAAGTATTGTAGTGCCATTGATTTGGAGTGAAATATATAATTAGCCATTTTTTAAAAACCTATTCTTCCATTATACAACTCCATTCTTTGAAGGATTGTATGAAATTTCTATTGTAACTCAATTCCATCTATATTGTAGAACTACTCAAACATGTTACTAACATATTCTCAACCATTATCTATGCATAGAACTATGATGAATTTCCTTGACTATTTCTCTACAAGATCCTTTAAGTGTTACAAAAATTTGTAAGCATTAGACTTATGATGGAGGAAATATACCATTGTCTCATGAGAAATCATCAATGAAGGTGAGAATGTATCATGCCCTAGTGAAGGAAGGTTTGGGGAATGGCCCTAAGAAAACATTGTGAACCAACTCCAATACGTTTGTAGCTATCCAATCCTTTCCTTATCAAATTTCTATTCAATGGTTTCCAATGGTGTAGTCATCACAAATATCTTTAGAAAAAGCCTCTATCTAATCCTTTGACCATATCATGCTTTCATGATTGTTCTATGTAGGGATATTTAAGGTGTCCAAATCAATCATACAATAGTTTTTAAACCCCGTATGAGTGATTCAGTAATATATTCAAACTATTGTCATGAGAAAAATGGGAGAAGGTATATAATTATGCCTCAATCTACCCTTCCCTCTATAAATATAGTATCATTATGTAGCTATATAATTATAAATGAATCTATATTTAATTCACACATGCCCTTCCCTTTATGAGTGATTTCCTATATTAATTGTAGATTGGTGGAAAGTGTTGGGACACTTAGAACATTGTCTAATGTTTCACTATTTACCTCAACCGACCTCCGCTCCCTACAATTTCTATAGAGGTTTCATCACCTATTATGACATATTCCATATTACATGGTTCTATGGAAGAAAATTAAAACTTGTGTGGAACCCATGGACTATGAAGCATGGGAGTCAATTACCCATGATGATGTTGGATCCACTACTAAACCGAGTAAATTATTTCCCTTATTTTCTCTTTACTAATTACTTTTTATTTATAAGAACCTTGGCTAGATGAGATTTATTTGATAGGTTTAGTTACCCTTATGTTATTCTTCTCAAGAAGATGAGTGAGGTACCTAATGTATTTCCTCATATACTTGTGTTCATCATCACTATTTTTCTTGTAATATCTACAATTAAATTTCTTCTTCGTAGGTTTAGCTTTAGAGGAAGAAGAATCAATTCATGTTTTGTGGTTAGGTTGCATCTGATCCTTTTTCTTCCCTGAGTCCTTCTCCTCCTTTTTATTCTCCTTTTTTATAAACATTAGGTTTCTTATTCCCTAATATCAAGGTATGTGACATGGAAGACTTCATTGTGCCCATATTTATCAACATGTCTTGTTCCCAAGTCAAATAAAAAACAAACGCATAAAAAGATGTTATTTTATAAGATGTTCAAAGTACATCATTGGCAGCATGAAAAGTGGAGATGAAAATTAAGAAAATATTTTCTATTTTCATGTCTAACAAAAATTGATCAAAGAGGTAATTTATATACAAATTGTAGTACATATGTTTTCACAATACATGGTTAAATAATTTCATAAAATAATAGTCTTATAGGGAATATAAATAGAAATTCCATACTAAATATTGTCTACATCCTTCATTCTCTTAGTGGACAACAATATTATTAGTGGAAAAATATATCCAAGAAGATAAAAATGATATGATATATGTGATTTCTAATTACAATGCTACATTTTCATCGTGTCATAGAGCGTAGTCATAACATATGTGTTCCATTACAAACTATTATTCCTTTCACTTCTTATATAGAAACAGTCCATTGAATCCTTTCCAAGAAGATGAGATTAAAATATAGGTCATCAACCTCTAGAGGAATCTAAAGATTAATACATGGATGAAGAATCATCTACTTTGGCATATCCAAGAGTAATGCATGAGGATTTATATTGTTCCCTTCTATAATACATTCACAAAACATCATCGCTAGTTCTGATATTCCTAATATCAAGTTATGAATAAAAATAACATCATATACTACTTTAAATTGTAATTTATATATTATTTATTTAATCATTTAATATTTACAGCATCCTATGAAACTTTTCATCAATCTTCCTCACATTATCCAACCTAAAGGTTTCAAAAACACAGACTGAGAAATAATATTCTTTAGTTCAAGTAAAAGGTATAGGTACACTAATGATTAATTTATATTATTATATTTTAAATAACATTTAATTATGTTTTTAATTTCCATTTTTATTAAATTTTATTATTAAGTCTCCCATCTCTATAAAACATTGTTGCCACCACTTCCACACAGCAACATTCAAACCAAGGGAAAACTATTTCCACTTCTATCCCAAATATGGAGCGTGACACACTTGGAAACTACATATATTTCCCAACCACTTTATCTTGATGGTGTACCTAGTATAATACAAACCATAATTTTGTAAAAAAATGATACTTGAGAAATATATTTTTATGATTTTGATTGATCCATAGTTATTATTTACAACCCACATGATATGATTCACTATATTTTATAACAATATATAACCATATTGCAATCAACATGAGAAAATACCATGCAAATACCTTAATATGATGATGAAATAACTCCATTTCTATTGCATAAATTATTGGTAGATATTTGTTATATGATTATTAACTACATCATTCTTCAATATATAAATACATGTAAAATATGGTAGAATGGGCAAAAATTTTGAAAAAGGAATAAAAAGGCCATTTTCATAACCATTCGAAATGTAAAACTCTATATATTGATTAGTTCAAAATAAACTAGAAAATTTATACGTTTATTGAATTAAGTTGTATCAAGTGGCATTATTTTAAGTAATGGCTCCAATGATAATGATTTATAGATCACATTAAATAGATTTAAAATTTTATAAAATGAAACTCAAGAATAATAAAAAAATTGGGTAAAGACAAATACCTTTTCATAATTACAAATGTAGAAAAAGAAAGTATTACATGGTAAGTTCTACTCTTGTTTTGTGATTATATTTTAGTTATTGTGAAATCTAAGCATATTTTTTGTTTAAATGAAAAAAATTTGAAAAAATGGAGAATGGAACACTAGTCCTCGATGTCCATATGAAAAATATGGAAAAAAATTAATTGTTCCTATTTCACCAAAGGAAAAATGTGTTCTTTTAAATAATAATAATAACACATTAAAGATGAAAATTAAGGAGCGCCACATGGATCTTAAAATTTAATTGAGTAGAAATCTAATGTAGATCCTTATTTAGTTTTAGTAGGGTATGTGGCCAATTATGATCAGAAAATATTTCCAATATCAATTCCAAAGTTGGGGATCTTCTAAAATAAATATATTTATGATATAATACAAAGTAGGGGAGGGACCATCTTATTTAATGAAAAGAAATACAAAAACACCTCATATTCATACATAATGAGACGTAGGAAACCTATCTTTGTATTTTTTAATATTTTAATTCTTATGAAAAAATTGAGTTGTATTTTTGTTGTAAATATGTGTAGTTTTCAAAATGGGACACAAATGTCAAAGTTTCCATGAGTCTATATTATTATAAATATTTTGTTTGTAACTTCTACATGGTGTTTTTAGATTTTCTTATCCATGGAAGACAATGTCAAAATAATTTTAAAATTGTAACTAGAAAGAAATATATCAAACTTATTCCCAAACATATATATAAAGGTTAGAGGATAGCTGAGTCGAGAAAAGGTGTGTTGTGAGGCATAGTGTTAAGCTTATGATCCCGTGTTACGTCTTAGGTTCAACTCTCACTATGGTTTACCAAAACCCTTTTGAAAAAAATATTTTAGGAGACTATGAAGTCAAGTATGGTTATGCCTTATCATTTGAAGATAATGAGGAGCACACTGATTGGGTTAAAATTTGGAACAAACATCTAATTCCCAAGATAAATTTCTTCTTCTAGGAATCCATTCAGAATAAAATTATTGTTGTTAAAACCTCAAAAAGAGAGGTATGATTGTGATCAATAGATGTACTTTGTGTAAGGAAGAAGAAGAAACGATTCAACATCTCTTTATGGAATGAAATTACTCTTTCCATATTTTTGCTGCTATCATGGATGTCTTAAACCTCCAATTCCCTCTTCCGAGTGAACTTGATAATTTGGTGGATCAATCA
The DNA here is from genome assembly GCA_018340775.1 of Taxus wallichiana var. yunnanensis. Lineage (NCBI taxonomy): Eukaryota > Viridiplantae > Streptophyta > Pinopsida > Cupressales > Taxaceae > Taxus > Taxus wallichiana. Next base: position 103,338,805 of record CM031241.1, read on the forward strand.
CCATCCCCTTCATATCTTCCATGATAAAAATGGCTTGGAAATGTGCCCTACTCCCCATATACTATGGGGAATATGGAAAGAGAGGAACAATAGAATATTTAATAATAAATATTTCAGCTCCATAAAGTTTGTGAAGAAAATTATCCAAAGATTAAAGGAAAATATCATGATTCTCAAGCATAAATGGATGGAATCGTATTCCAAGGAGGAACAATATATCGTAATGGTCTTAAAGATCAATCCTACTAAAGAAGGAACTAATTCTAAAATGAATTAGAATAGAATAAATGTTAAAAGGAAACCACCACCAGGTATGGATCAAGTTAATTTTGATGGGTCGTCAAAAATGGAGAGAGGGAAAAGTAGGTGGTGGAGGTATGATAAGAGACCATAAGGGATATTTCATCAAGGATTATGTTGGACCACTTTGGAATCAACCAAATAATTATACGGAGGTCATGGTTACGTTATGGGGTCTAAAAATAGAAATGATACCATAGATCAAGAAATTAATCATTGAAGGTGACTCCCTAATGATAATTAAGGCCTTAGATGGGAAAACTAGAGTTGGATGGAGAATTAAAAATATCAATAGGGAAGATATAAATTTGAGTAAGTCCTTTGATGAGGTGGTTATCTACCATGTCTTCAAACAGGGTAACATGTGTGCTGACATCCTATCTAACCAGGGTGATGATATGAATAAATGGATGGAGTAGGAAGGACACCATGTTCCCTAGAGCCACGTCTCTAACCTCATTAATCATGAAAAGACAGAGTAAGTTGGTTTGTTATAATCATAAGATATTGGGTCATTATTCCCGTGACAGGGGATGGAAATATGATGGAACATTATTGATGGGGAGGGTTGGTTTTCCCTAAAAACTTGTGGGAAATCAAACCATAAGATATGTTTGGACAGAACTGCTACGAATTACTACAAAATGAGAAGTGGAGATTTTGCTAAAACTAAACCCGCATCTTATCAAGCCATCAAAGAGGATGCGATGGTCTGGAAAGTTCTCAGAAGAGGTGATTTCTTTGAATATATCAAAATACTGAAAGGTAATGACCCTTTTCCTTTTCTTGCTCTTGAATTTGGTCGACCCTAAAATAATGGTAGAGTTTTGATTAGAGGCGTGGAAATTATTATGAATTAATAAACAATAGTTGACGGCACTAGTATGCCTATGAACGGGATCAAGATTTTTAAAAATAGAAATTGTAGAAACCATGAAATTTCCACTCATTTACATATGGCATAGCTAGAAACTTCCATCCTGAGATATGGGTGGATGTTTGCAAAGTAGTGATGAAATATATCACTCTGGAGGGTAAATTTAGGAAATTTTTACCCACCACATGTCCATCCTCAATTACTTCTGCATGAATTATGCAATGATATTTCCTTTCTTTCTTATGAGATCCCTTATAATCTATGTGTTTTATTTCAAAGATGAAAAAATTGAAACCTTGATACACCGTGGCCTCATTATGCTTCTTTAATAAAATTAAAACCATATCATACCTCGTTATCCCCAAGACATTTACTTTGATTATGAAAATTTGGCCACCTAAATGAAAAAATGAAGAGGAAGGAACTAGCCATAGGTAATATAGAAGGCGTGGTAGTGGAGGTTCTTTCCAACTTGAAAATTGGAGAAACTAATGAGGGAAAGAGAATTAGTGAAGATAAATTCAGTGATAATTTTAGGGAAGATCGCTAGTCCAATATGGATGTCTCCATCGATAGCTTTCTTAGGGTCACCAAAGGCTTCATACAATAAATTCAAGAACACTAGAGGAAAGCGTTTATCCATGAAAATAGGATTAATTGTTTAAATGCATAGCTTATCATGCAATAATAGAGGGTGTCTATCATCCAAGATCAAATTTCTAGACTTAAATCCCCAAGAAAAGAATGTACATTATCCTCAGTAGTTAGTATGAGGAGAAAGAACTTAGGGGTTTCAAGGAGGATGATCACGACGAGACTACTAAGATTATGGAGGCTTAGAACCCAGGACCCAATTTTAGAACCGTAAGTAGGAAGAAGGTGAAATGTTAGCTGACTTTGGGCTGACTTTTTCTTATCTCTCAAGTTATCATGTTGTTTTATAATTTTTTCTATTTTGTATTAAAAATAAATATGTAATGAAGAAATTTTGTGCCTTTCCTCTCTCTAGATGTTGTTTTGGCCAAGTTTTTAAATCCAATTCTGTCCTTGGATCCTTGGTGGGTCATTTTTCTTCCCTAGCTTCTCTAGTTTTACTATGTATTGTGGGTTTTTGTGTCCCCTAAAAATTAATATATATTTACCTAATAAATATATATATATAACCATTTGATATGATAAAATTATATTTGTAATACATCTGAAGCTAAAATTTAAGTAGTTATAACAATTCTTTAACAACTCATTCATTCATAACTTACATTTATAAATACCGTATTAGATAAATATCAAGGCTCAATATTTATATCATATGTTTTGTTCTTTTATTAGTTCTTTCAAAGAGAAACCCTTAACTACAAGATCGATTTCATAAGTAAACATGTGCACAAGATAAAATGAAATATACAATCATAAAGAAGGCAAGAAAAATTTTCTCGGTCATTTCTTCTCAAATTTAAGCTCTCAAATTATGAATCCTCAATATTTATAGAATATATAACTATCTAGATAACAATATATTTTTATTTTACCTTGAAATATTCTCTTTCCCTAAAATGATGTTGGAGCATAACTTTCAAAGACCATAACTTTTTATCCGACTATCGGATCACCTTGAAATTTTCTAGGGTATTAGATCTTGATTATTAATATTTCATCACAAAAAAATTCATAAATTTTGGGTGTCATCAAGACATATTTTTGGCTTCCTTCGTCTAGTGGTCTAAAATTGGTTCGAACCTTTTTTGTTTTGTCTAGAACTTAGAGTTTTAATATCTTTTGCTCTACTTTATATAATAAGCCAATATTTGGTGTAAGCCTTCATTTATGAAGGACTATTTTTTATGAAAAAAATTGGGGCACATAAAAGGTGTTTTTCTACTATTTTTGTTTGTTTTTTATCGTTTCTTTGTATTTTAGGGTATTTAGAGATAGTGGGAAATAAAAGGAAGATTGTAATATTGTAAAAGATTAGTTTGAATACAAGAATTAGAGGAAAAGTATTTTTAATCTTATGAAGTTTTTGAAAAATTATGTGCATGTTTTTTGGATGTATTTTAACCCTTTTCAATTGGATCCACATCAATTGGTATCGTAGAGAGTGATTTGGATCCTGTGGGAATGGTGAATGTAATATATATTACATTTTTCTATGTGATATATTACCTCTATTTTTATAAGAATGGATAGACATGAGAGAGGAGGGTATGCTCATATGATTAGGCATATGCAGGAGCTACAGAGATAATTTGCTAAGCTTATAGGATAAGTTACCTACCTCAGATGGAGACATGCAAATGGGGATGTAGACCTAGATAGTGAAATTTAATAACTACCTCCATTAAGGAATGAAGAAGAAAATATGAGATATTGAGAAACATTGAAAGAGTTCCAATTTTAGGAGAGACTCATCTGATATTTAGAGGGAAAGAATGATGAAATCAAGATTAATGTTCCTTATTATGGTGAAGGGTTACAAGAAGAGGAGTTTTCCAAAATTTTTAATCACATGGAAAAATTCTTTGAGTGGAAAACCCTTTAAGATGAGAACAACTTTAAATATTCATGCACTAAGCTGGTTGGATATGCATTGATCTAGTGGGGTCACCTACAAAATGAAAGACAAAGGAAAGGAAATGAAAATATCTAAAATTGGAATAAATTGGTGTAGAAGTTAAAAGAAAAAAATTCTTCATGTATATTATACCTAGACACTATTTCAATGGTTTCAAATCCTAAGAAAAAGATCTTAGCATTGAATATTATACCAATTAATGTTACAAGCTATCAATTTGGGTCAAATAGGATATTGTGAAGGACAAAAGGCTACAGGGTATGTAAATTATTTGAGTTATACCATATAAGATGAATTAATTATGCTCTAGATCCATATCCTAGATTATACTTATTAACTCGCATTGAAAGTAGAAAATAAGAACAAGAGGAGTAATTTTAGAAGAGGATTGAAGATATGACCGTCATCATCTCTAATGAGAGGAAGAGGTCGATTTGATTCCCTAAAGTCTTAAACCTATAATACAAAAGGGAGTGAAGAATTTAGTCAAGTCCATAGTAATTGCTAAAGAGCTTGGGGATTTAAGAGAGGAAGTGGATATGGTGGAGGGCGGGGTTGGAGTAGCCCCAAAAGATAGTATACATGTTATCAATGTGGTGAAGAAGGGAAAAATATTTTGATTGTCCACACTATCCTATAAAGGATAGATGACAAGTACAATAGCTTCAATTAAACACAATTTAAGCTGAATAAGAAGAGGAAATGGAGGTTGCTACAGACTTGGGTGAAACCCTCATGATAAGGAGGAAGATGATCATCTTAAGGAAGGAGAAAGAACAATATGGTGTTGATGGTGATTCTTGGTTGTAGACAAATAGCTTTCAAACAATATACACCTCTGAGAGAATGTATTTAAAATTATTATTGATGATGGTAGTGAAATTATGTTCTTAGTTGTGATGTTTGATAAACCGAGTGTGAAATGTGAGAAGCACCCATATCCCTATCACATATCATGGTTCAATAAAGGAAAAGAGGTAACCATAGATAAAATATTCCTAATAAATATTTCAATAGGGAATACCTATAAGGACAAGGTTTGGTGTGATGTTATCTCAATGGATGAATGTCATATATTACTGAGGAGTCCCTAGTAATATCAAAGAAAGGTCACACATGATGGAGGGAGGAATAGTTATACTTTTTGAAAGGATGGTGTAAAGGTGGTATTGTTACCCTTTAATGAAGAAGAGAAGAGTAAGGGATTGTTGGATAAAAATATTTTTTTAAAAAAATGGAATTATTTTGTTGGTGGTATGAATTGGTTTCAAGCAAGGTGGAAATAAAGACCTTTGGTGTACCCATTGTGGTAGCAAATGTACTAAAGGAATACAAAGATGTTATACTAGATCAGCTAGTAGATGGGTTACCTCTGAAGAGGTATATACAACACCATATTGATTTGACCCCAATATTTTCCATGCCGAATGAGGGAGCCTACAAGATGAGCTTGACATAGAGCAAGGATTTGAACAAGAAATTGACATAAGAGATACAAAAAGGTATAGTGAGAAAAATCATGAGTCCATATGGAACTCAGTAGAACTATTGAATCCCAAAAAGATGGAGTCTTGAAAATGTGTGTGGATGATAAAGAAATAAATAAAATCACAATTATGTATCAGTTCCCAATTCCAATATTTAATGATACTATGTATGTAGTAGAAGAAGCCCAATATTTTAGTAATATTGACCTGTGGAATGGGTAATACCATATCTAAATCAATGAAGGGGATGAATGGAAAATTAATTTCAAAACAAAATATGGATTATACGAGTGGATGGTGATGCCATTTGGGTTATCTAATGCACCCAATAAATTCATGAGGTTTATGAATAGATTACTCCAAGAATAAAATGGTAAGTTTTGGACTTCTATTGTGATATTAAGTTGGAAAGTGGAATATTACTTGTTATAATTGAAACTAGTGTTAGAATTGTTAAGAAAATAGAGTTTATATGCAAATTTAAATAAGTGTAGATTACTTGAAAAAGTCTAGTTTGTTGGGGGTGTGTAATCTCAGAGGATGGGGTGAGGATGGATGAGAAAAAAGTGGAGGAAATTTTTGAATGGCCTATTCCAAGGAATGATACAAAGGTTTGTAGTTTTCATCACTTGCCAACGTTTTTAGGAAGTTTTTAAGAACTTTAGTAGCATTTTCACACCAATAACAAAGTGCACGAAGGAAAAATAGTATGTATATAATAATGAAGAAACATATACTTTTGAATTGTTGAAGAAGAAAGTGTTAAAGGCACCAGTTTTGGTATTTCCTGATTTTAGCAAGGTCTTTGAGGTTGATTGTGATGCCTTACATATCAGGATTGGAGCTATACTTAGTCAAGAAAGATGGACTATAACATTCTTTAGTGAAAATATAAATGAATTTAGGAGGAAATAGTATACTTGTGTTGTGGAATTTTATGTTATTATTCAAGCGTTAAGGCATTGGAGACATTACATGGTAGATAATGAATGTGTACTCTTTACTGACCATGAAGCATTGAGGTATATAAATGCATAGAAGATACTAACTAGTAGGCATGCAAAGGGGGTTTCATTTTTTCCAAGAATATGTGTTTTCTTAAAGAATAATTTATGTAATTAGAATCAAGTTATCAATGCCTTGAATAGGTGTGTAGAACTCTTGATAACAATGGAAAATGAAGTAGTAGGGTTCGAGGTAGTTAAGGAATTATTCAAAAATGATCTAAATTTTGGTGATGTTGTGAGACAACGTAATTAGGTCCTAAAGTGAGCAGTGGTTCTTCTTATTATTTGATACAGGATGGTTATTTATTTAGGGAAACATTTTTTTATCCATGTTGGTTCAATGAGAGAAAATACTATAAGAGAATTATACAATTAGGATTTGGTTTGACACTTTGATATAAGTAAGACAATTTCTCTTGTGATAGAGAAGTATCATTGACCAAAGGTAAAGAAGGAAATAAGTAGGATCATATAAAGATGTAAAGTGTGCCAAATGGCTAAGATCTACGCATAGAATATTATGATGTATATGCCATTACCATCTCTAAAGGGCCATGTGTTGATTTGAGTATGAATTTATTGTTAGGAATTCCTAACACACAATGATGGAATGATTCTATCTTTTTTATGGTAGATAGATTTTCTAAAATGGCACATTTCATTTCTTATAGGAATACTAATGATGCTTATAGAGTTATAGTTTTATTTTTTCCATAATTCACTAAGTTGTATGGAGTTCCTAGAACAATCACTTGAGATCGAGACACAAATTTTTTGAGTCACTTTTGGAAGAATCATGGAGGAAAATGGGGAATGAACTGAATTCATTAGTGTATATCACCCACAAACTAATGGATAGATATAATTAGTAAACAAGAGTTTAGGAAATCTTCTACGATACATAATGGAAGAAAATTTAAAATAATGGGATATGGCTTTACCACAGGCCGAGTTTTCTTATAATAGATCTTTAAAAAGATCAATGTAGCGGTATCCTTTCTAGATTTGTTATGGTAGGAATCCCAAGGGAGTTATAGATCTCATTGTTGTTCCTAGTGAAGATAAAACCAATGATGATGCGAAGCGTTTATAGACCACGTGCTACAATTGTTGGAAGAAGTGAGAGAAAATATCAAAGATATTGATGTAAAATATAAAGCAACTACGTGGATGCAAGTAGGAGAGTAAATTTATTTTAAGAAGGAGATATGGTGATGGTTCATCTCGAAAAAGGATCAATTTCTAAAGGGGACTTCTAATAAACCAGTATTATAAGAAGATTGCGCCATGTAGGATTCTCAAGAAAATGATTGATAATGCCTACAAGATGGAGCTACCAGACAACATTGTTTTTTCAAAAGTTTTTAATGTTACTAACTTATATAAGTTTCTAGGTCATGAGGAAAATGTCAAAGTAGGGAAGAAATAAACTAGGAGCAGTAAATGCCAAAGAAGAAAAAGGAGATGGTAATGCATGTCTTAGACCAAAAGATGATCATTGTTGGGTATGGTAGCTACAAAAATATTTAGTACTATGGGAAGGTTTACAAAGCAAGAGGAAAACCCTTGGACTCCCGAGAGGGAGTTGAATAAGATTGATAGTGGAAAATTGGATGAATTCCATCAAGTGAATTTGCAGAGCAAATTTTTTTTTTTTTACTTGGGAGAGTGATGCGAGATCATAACTTCCAAAGACCATAACTTTTGATCTGATTGTTATATTGTCTTGAAATTTTCTAGGGTGTTAGATCTTCATTAGTAATATGTCATGACCAAATTTTTCATAAAGTTTGGGTTTCATTTTTTATATTTTTGGGGCCAAATTCCTTCATCTAGTGGTCCAAAATTGGATCCAAATCTTTTTTTAGTTTTGTCTATAACTTATAGTTTTAACCTTTTTTCTTTGCTTTATATAATAAACCATGATTTGGCAAGGCCTTCATTTATGAATGAATATTTTGTGTGTAAAATTTTCCTTCATAAATGGTGTTTTTCTATTAGTTTTTTTGTGTTTTAGGTTTATTTACATTTTATGGTTTTCGAGATAGTGGGAAATGAAAGATTGCAATGTTGTACAAGATTAGTGTGGATTTCGGAATGAGATGAAAACTATTTTTAATCTTCTGAGGTTATTTACAAAAAAATTTGTGTGTAATGGAGGCATTTTAACCTCTTTCCATGCTCATTTGAATAAATGTCGTTATCAAGATCGTTAATTTTAACCTCTTGCCATGCTCATTATGGAGTTAATTAATTCAACTACTTAATACCTTAGGCCATGCTCTTATAATGATAGGCATTGGTTGATTTTGTGTACATTTATTCACATAAGAATGAATGTCTTTATCAAGATCGTTTAATGTAAGGATTTAACAAGTGAAAGTCAATATCCAAACTTTGATGTCCTGTTTTAATGCCCTTTGACCATATGGATTTTATAAATAACATATGCATGTAGGGAGAGGACTTTGTGGGTAGTTCTTAAAAATGAATACTTGAAAATCATGTATTAAATTGAAAGAAAGACATCAATATTCAAATGCAGCACACAAATGATTAGAAGATAAAAACATAGAAAACCTAAAATTCATGAGTGAAGAGTGAATAAGGAAAAGTGATAGGACTAGATACTAAGATAGAATACTTTCTGTAATTTATTAACTCGTCCCCAATACTCGTGGTAATATAGAAATATTAGTCCTTATAAGAAAAATTATTCTTGCATTGTAATGATCCTTACCTAATAGAAAATCTACATTTTAGTCGAGCTAAAACACTAATACTCATAATAAACAAAAACTACAATGTTGGCATACAATTTTGCACGTATACAAAATAGGACAATAGTGCAAGGGGTTTGAGTACCTCATCAATGATGGGTGTTGTTTACCTTATTGAAAACATAAAATGTATGTATATCTATACACTAAAAATGTATTTTTGGGGTTTAGATTTTCTAGAAGAAAGGAAATAGATTAGAAAAGGAGAAGGGAGGAAGATGTAGATGAAGAAGTGAGAAAGGGGAGCATGCAATATTAAGAAAACACATATCATAAGTTTTACTATAATTTAGAAACTTATAGAATAAGTGACAATTAAATAAAGATGTGAAACCTATAGAGAAAAAGAGGCTTCACATAAATTAAACATAAGTGTAATAAGTTCTAAAGAAAAAAACTAACATAAGACAAAGTTCTCCATAAATGCTTATTTATTTCTCTTTACATAATAATATAAAGTTTCTCATTACCTCTCTATAAAATTACTTTCTCCTACATTTAGAATTCCTTTATAAATGATTACTAACTTCCTTTTATAACTCAATATTTGGTTACAAAGTAGTTATGGTTTTCATGACATAATATTAGGACATAATTAAGAAACTTTAATTAATTAAATTTTATTTTATAAAGTAATTTCACTTTAGTAAAATAAATTTGTGACTCAAGTGATTTAATAAAAGTATTGTGAATATTTCAAACAAGAGGGTACATGTGGACCCCACAAAAAAGTGACATGGCAAACACATATAAAATACTATTGACACATATACTATAACATGACACCTAAAATTAGCACCTTATCCATTTGGCCAAGAGTCCACCTATCAAAATTGTATAAGAAATGAACTCATTAATTGCCAAGATGACAACCTCACCGATATACTTTTAGAGACCTCATTTTGAAAATATCATATCCAAATGTCTTGCCATTTTGAATGTCTTGAAAATTTAAAGTAATTCCATCATTCTTAACTTATCGTGAAAGCAATGCGGAGAAACGTAAATCTCATAGATGAATTGCATTTTCAAAATTATACTAGGACCATATGAAAATTCCACCATTTTCTCTTCTATGTTGGGAATATATTTCATAGTTTAGTGAGTTTATCTCGAGATTAAACACTGAAAATTTTTAAGGAAGAATATTGATTCTTGACTAGATTGGTTAGTTTCTTAATGAGAGATATCATGGAGTTCCTTTCATTGAGTTCATCGATGAAATTGCAAGGAATTTTTCAATGAATTCTTGAGTTGTAAACATGATTGATTCTCCTTTGTATTATACATCATCAAACACCATTTTCCTGAATTTGGAAAAAACCAACATTCAATGTCAAGCCCATGATACATGCTCCTTCAAATGTGAAAACATATGAAAATTCCATTTGTTCAAGTTATTAAATGTTGGGAGAAATCTTTCCAAGATTGGTTATCATGATCCCTAGAGAATCTTTTAAATGTAGAATTAGTCTAGATAAGTATGATATATGATTTAAATTATGAAATAATTTTATCTTAAATTCTCATAGCTTCATCAATTACCCACAAACCCTACATTAGATGATTCTAAATCCATGATTTGGTTACACGACCCATATAATTTATTTTTTTGAATAGCATAAAGGTGTCTTGATTTGGTACTACTATTGCAATAGAAACATGAATAGTAAAAGAAGTAGGATTCAGAGATTTTGTACAAATGATATTAAATTCTAATTTTCTTCCTTGATATGGATTTTATGAGATTTATACCTCTCAATTGATAGCAAAAAAAGAGCAACGTGACTTTACGTAGTTGAATTTCCAAGAATTATACTAAGGAGTTCATAATCTGTGAACATCATTTCCCTTTTATACTTATCAACAAGTGGTGTTGTTATGTCAGGATACCAAATTCTATGCTCATTGACTAAAAATTTGGATATGACATTAGGATTTTTAGGAGTGGAATAATATGTCATTGATACAATAACTTCAAGGTCAATTATGATAGGTTTGATGATTATCTTCCTCTTCTATATTTATTTATGTAGCAAAGAGAGTACTTCTTCAATAATATAACCACATAGAATTCTTGCATTGGGTGGGATTTGATCTTGTGTTGGTGGAATATACTCAAATTCAGTTGGGTTCTAAATGAATTCTTCTTGTTGAGGATTGTAAGCTGCCACAAAATATTAATGATTTACTTCCATCCTCAAATTTCTTTGTCAGAGAGGAGGTTGTGAGATATCTTTAGGGATGTGAAGGCTCGGGTGAGATAGATATTTTAATTATTAGAACTTTCACCTTATCCGATACAATGAACTACAACATGGTGGTCTTAATCATCCCTTGAGAACCTAATTTTATATGAGTTGATGAATGTTTTCTTTAATGTAATATCCTAAAAACATGTTCCTTTCCTACATTGGCTTCTTTCCTCCATTCAGTTCACTTATCATAGTAGGCATACAATGAGTTGAATTTTATTTCCATTACTTTTTTCCTTCCTAAGTATGTGATGAAGCTTATGTGATGAGATGAGATGATGATTTTTCTTAATGAGTACTTGAGAAGGAGAAAAACCATTCTCGAGTTACCCTCCTCCGCATGACATTTGAAATTATCTTTTAACTATGGTTGGCTTTTTTTCCCCATTCCATTCTTAGAAACCAGCCTATAATATTCATGTGTATTTATTTCCTTTGTTTTATACTTCCATCCAATTCTCTCTTATACAAATCAAGACTTCTCTTGATCTCTTGTTTAATTTTATCTTCAAGTAATGTATCATTTATCTTACACCAATTTATTTTGGGAAGAGGTGATCTAATGCAATCAAATCATATACATAATAAATCATTTCTAGGCCACTATCAATAAATCGTTGTTGGATATATTTTAGTATGAATGTCGTTATTTGACTCATAGTCATTCAAGAGTAGTCATGAAATCGGACCTCAAATTCATTTATATAAAAATCTTAAAAGTATTCTACATCTAAAACATGATGTTTTTATTGCATTCCAAGAACTCTCTCTCTCCATAAATCCACAAATTTAAAATTCACACATTCAAAAAAATTGGTGTTATGTTACAATGGTCACCTCTTTATCCATCATTTATGTACTATTCATAGAATGACAAGCATTATTACACACCATTGGAGATGGGAAACACATGACTAAATTTATGTTTCTAACCTAGGAAGAGGTTTACTAAAACAAGCTATCGAGAAATTTTGATGAAGGAAAACCTATCATTTACATATTTTGGAAACTTGTAGGGAACTCCATTATATACATAGACACAAATGTATGAACATTTTAAAAATGAATAAACCATGTGCCCCATATTAAGATCATGTATTTGACCTAAAGTGATAATATGTATTAATGTGGATTATTCTTGAGAATTTTGATGAAATAAAAGAGGAAAGAATCATTGACATGTTGGAAGTGATGCATGTTTGGTTTGAATTTTCACCACGTGTAGTAGTGAAAAGCATTATTTTGATCCAGTGCCATTGTGTCTCTAGTTTTTATTCCAGTGAAGACAATTCTTCATTCCATACTATAGATAAGGTAAGAATTCATGTAGAAAAGTATCATCATATTTACTTCAATCATTCACTTATGATTTTAGCCTAAAAAATATCACTTATGATTTTATCCCAATTAATTTGAAGTATTTGATATGATATGACCCAGACTAACTCTCGTACATCCATGTAAAAAAATAGTGTGTAGAAGGGATGATGGAAACTCTACTCAATAAGGTGATCATGTCTCTAATTTCAACTTGAAGCTCAATGCCACGAAATTCTTTGGGAAGCTAATTATCATGAATTCTTTGGGTGACCAGATAATTATTGTTGATGACTTTGGAGAATCATGTTGGTTTATTATCCCAGTATTGATGTGTATACTCCTTCATGATTTAAGTACTCTCCTCATATTCAAGGATTTGGAGTACTTCCTCAATGATTTTAGGGGTGACTAGGAGAATGTAGTCATTATTTTTGTTGAAAACACCTCTCTTCTCAAGGTTATAATGTTCCATACATGTAATGATTGTCTCAAGGAATTAAATTGACACTAGGAAAGATACTACATGTTTCAAACTAATGTGGTATACGCATTGAGAAAACATCGTATGAACCTCTAATCATGTTCTCTGAAAACATTGACCCATATTGACATACCCAACATTTATGTCAGTTATGTGGTCATAGTATGAAATGAGTACGTACATTTGTGTTATAGGTCATGAAATTCATATTTCAACATTTATTTGTTGGATGTTTACATTTTTAAATAGTAAAAATGAAGAAAAATAAGTGATGGGATTAGGACACATGGTACAAGGTCATTGTCTCTAAGTCCACCACAAGTAGAAAAACATGATTTATTCATATTTGGTTGGTGTTATGATAACACAATATTTCCATTTACATGTTATAGACAAAAGAAACTAAATATTTTAATCCAAATATTGAAATATTCAATCTTTTCTCATCTGTGTCATTCCATATCTTTAGAATACCTAAAATATATTGCATCAATGTATTTTTATTCTTTGCTAATTTATTCACCATGTAGTGATTTCCTTTGTACAATTCCATCCATGTTGAGCTTTGAAATCCTACCACATGAGCCTTAGCTCTCATTTACACTTCACCTTTCTTTGAGTGGTTTCAATATATTTATTATTTCCTATTTATCCACTAGTTGAGATTTTAAATTCCTTCAAATTGGATTACGTGATTTTTCTTTATATGAGGTTTCACAACTTTTCCTTTCTCGTGTTGTTGTCCATGTCACATGGTTAACACTTCTTTTTGTCAACTATGCAAAACTATTTCCCCATCACCTCTGTGACTATTATCCTAGTGTTCTTGGATTAAATTATTTTTCTTCACAATTTATTATCTTATAGTGATTTTCTTATTATCATTTGCATTGAGCTTTGTGTGGAACCTTTCTTGTTTTGGTCATGTCTTGGTTTGCATGTATTTTCTTGGTGTGCATGTGGTTTCGATTTCTTTGTTATTTCCTTGGATTTAGAAACATCTCATCAACTAAGTTCTAAAATTTCTCCAAGTCAACTCCTTTTGTATAGGTTATTCTTTTCTTCCTTTTATTTTTTAATAATTAGAGGAATCATTTCATATTAAATTTAAGTACAGTCTCTCAACCTTAGTAAAAATTTAGCCTAGTGTGAGGAGGGGACCACCAGTGGACAAGTTTCATATTACCTTGTTCATCTAGTGCCTTGGTTTTATACCTCCTCCATATAGTTGGTGCACACTTCATACCACCTCCGTACAATTGGTTGGTGAACACTTAAGGACATTTCTCGGACTACTCTAGTACCATGAAAGGACCTTTGTATAGTTGCACACATACGACATTTTTCCTTCCTTTGTTTATCCTTCGTGACCTAAGTTATTCTTCTATACTGATCATCATCATTATGTTTTGACACTTCCACCACTTCCCATAAAATCTTCAAACCTATTCCATGCAATTATTAAACATATGCATGATTTTAATATTTCTTGTTGAGCTTTGATCACTTCTATGGAGACTTTTAGACTATTATCTTCCATGTCTTTGATTTATCACCCCTCCAAGCTCCCCAACCTCCCTTCCACATGGGCTATACATTCAAATGAAAATTCTTGTTTGTCGCTACCTTCATGCATCTTCATGGTTGTAGTCTAATTTCCTTATACATGTGGTCTATTTTAGGTCTATAATTTTCCATTTCCTTATCCTTAAGGCTTATTGTCACTTCAAATTCTATATTTGGCCGTTATAGTTTCTATTTTGTTTTCATATCTATACGATCCATTTGGTTTATTATAATTTTTCTTCATGAATTTGTCACATTCCACAAGAGCTTTCATGCTCTTCCTTACATTTGGGCCTTATAGACACTTACAATGGATTTGATTTTCATTCTTGAGCTCACATTCAATTTGTATCATTTACATATTATTTTGGGAAGTTGGAGAGATATTTTTGACTGAGTTCTTAAACCTAGATTATGTTGATTTGATGTTTCATCTCCACCATTTGTCAACATTTTTATTTCTTATTTGTGACATGTCCTTCATTATTCCATAGATATGTGCTTTCTTCAACATATAAAGCATAAAAAATAGAATGAAAAAATGAAATCAATTATTTTCACACTTCTTCTAACCACTTCCACTTATAAAGGAGACTAGGAGGATAAATACATAAGATAGAAGTGGGAAGTGGGAAGAAGTTTTCATCTACCAATTTTGACTTTAGGCAAACTTCCTATGGAGAGTCAACAAAATTTCACCGCATGGGTTTCATGCACTAAAGTTTTAATATTTATCCATCGGAAAAGTTAAGGATGGTGAAGTGGGAGTGAATATCCAATTCATTATCCATCACTTATAAATTAATTAATTTAAACGATGAATTAACATTATTAATAAGATTGACGTTAATTAATAGTAACTAATTACATAGTATTAATCAATAACATTGATTGATTTCATTAATAAATTAATAATTAATTAATAAAATTAATGTTATTAATTAATTACTTAATAGTTAATTAAATAGTTAGAATTATTTTACATGAGAGAAGTGGGATTTTTAGGTAGGAAGGGGAAAAGTGAGGATATGATAACGATGAGGATAAAAAATTATAATAAGGTGATGAAAATGATGAAAAATCCATATAAGGGATAAAAACAATTGTGTCATAATGATGTAGAAAACTTAATTGTGTAACATGTTAAGGTGAGAAAAAATTGAAATTTTCAAGAAATAATTATTGCGACAACATTTGGCTCTTATTAGGGATGAGGATTCATGAGGATGAAGAAATGAACCTAGATAAAAAAAATTATAGAATTTTATATCCAAAATAATAATAATCAAGGGAAACAAGGATGAGAAGAAAATACACAAACACATAAGAAAACACACTAAAAAAACCCTAATTAACTTATGTACATGGTTGGGAACCACCAACAATAATTGTTACTACATGGCAACTTTGTTTCACCATCCGAGAGTGATGCTTCTCTAGAACACTCTAGTACCACCATGGATCCTCCCTCTTCTCACATCCCTTTCATTGTTGAGTGTTATTATATGCTTGTTTCTACTTTGAGTCCCATGTTTACCATTCACCACAAGATCTTGCTATTGAGCACACTCTCCCTATTGTACCTCCACATAGCTCATTATCACCAATGTTCATGCTTTTATTCAATCTCCATAGAAGTGTTCTAGTATAAAATATTCCTCTGAGACAAATGTGACTAGTACCTCTTGTGCTCCATTACATCATTATTTCTCATTTGAAGACACTCCACATACACTAGTTACTATCTTTAAGTGCAGCGTTGTTTCATCTTATACTTATAATGACTCTTCGTAGAAGTCTTCACCTCCTACTTCGTGTTGTGATGCTTATACATTATTGTCATATATTTCTCTCATTGAGTGACCCCATTTGGATGAGTATCTTCCCAACATGAGTTGTCTATTGTTAGATTCCACTTGTGTTGCATTGCAATATTATACTCGGATTGAGTTATCACACATTCTAGAGGACCACTTCATCTCTCTTATTGGGAGTGCCCCTTGGGCCATTTTTCACTTCTATTATTTTAGATATGTTTCATGATCTACCTCTTCTTTTAAATCCCTTTGTGAGGGTTTTGGGACTTATACACACCCAATTTTGCACATCATACATTGATGGAAATGGTTAAAAGTCCCCTATGATGATTATTATCTTTTCTAATGGTGTTTGAGTCCCATTTCCTCTTGTAGTGTAGATTTGTAACATAGTATGCTTCCCTTAACCTTTTCCATACTTTAACATAGTATGCTTCCCTAAGCTTTTTTACTTTTCTCACTTTTGTTTATCTCTTTAACAAATTTTCCCTAAGTTTTTAGGCTTAAGTTACAGTAATTTTCATGGCAGTTACGCAACCATCCATGGTCGCCCTCAATGGAAGTTGTGTAAATTCCCAAAGATAGTTGCACATCCACCCCTTTGTGTAGACCAGAGGTTGCATGTGGTTTTTCCAAAATATTTTGTAATGTTCTGAATGCACTTCATTTCTTTAAACATGATTTTAGCACATGTTTCTTGGTCAAATTGGCTATTCTTAGGATTTTTGGA
Organism: Taxus wallichiana var. yunnanensis; assembly: GCA_018340775.1. Lineage (NCBI taxonomy): Eukaryota > Viridiplantae > Streptophyta > Pinopsida > Cupressales > Taxaceae > Taxus > Taxus wallichiana. Next base: position 103,355,997 of record CM031241.1, read on the forward strand.
TACGTACCAACTTCTTCTTGTTCCCTTGATGGCTAATTACAATTAACTCCCTTCTTGTTGTGATGTGGCATCCTTTGGCTGCCAAATGTCTTAGACCAATTTCCCACCATTTTTCTATAAGTATCAGGCTTCTTCCCAAAGCATTGGTTGGATATTTTTTTTTATTTTGTTTGTTATGTTATCGTGATCTTGCTTGAGATTAAACAACCAAACACTACTCTATTACATTTTTCTTCTTCTACATGCACTACTACTAGAATTTCAGTAAGCCACCATTACTCCAACACCTTCTCCTTTTCTTCTTTTACATTCCTAGCATAGCTCCCTAGACTCATGTGAAAATTGAAGTTGGAAAAGAAACTTAGGGAAAAAGAGTAAACCATAACCATATTTTCCAACATAACTACAAATTCTAGGTTGGGGATGTACAATGGATTTCTAAAGCTTTCTTATATTATTTGTTTAATTTTTATGCACATTATTGACTATAGTAGTAAATCATTTCAATTCAAATCATTACAATACTTAAGTAATTATTGTAGCTTTCATTTTTTTCATTTTTTTGCACAAAGCTTCTAATGATATATTGCTTCTCTGCCTACCCCGTGGATTTGTAAGGGAATTTTTTTAGAAAGATTCTGAATTTTTTAGAATCAATTGTAATATAATTTCAATTTATAAATCTTCCATTGAATCCTTCTTTGATTTTATCGGGAAGTTGCGGGAAACAAAGCTTCTAGAAGCTTTTATTTCTTCTTATGCCTCTCCGAGGTAGAACTAAGTATTTTCATCCACAATTACATTTTACAAAATCTTTCTTTTATTAGAATCACCTATATTTGTTTATCATTGATAGATAATCACATCTGGTTATTTATTTGTTTAGGTTAAATTGTAGAAGCAATCATATTTCTTCATTTATTTTGTTTCTTCTATTATTTTCCAAAAAATACAAAATACAAAAAGATTAGTTTAATTTAGATTAGATTGTTGTTTATTGTTTCATTTCCTCTATATAATTGAAAAAGCACAAAAACATAGATTAGATTTCCTTTATTTAATTAGTTTGTTTTATTGCATTAGATTAATTAATACGCATACGTATGACCATTTTGGGTCCTAGAGATCCCAAAGATTATGTTTTTGAGCCAATAATACCTCAACCAAACTTTTAGTTGTATTTTAAGACATCAAAAAGGCCTTTAAATTCATATCTTCCAACCCTTTGGAATTACCTCATTATCACTTTGAAAAAAATTGAGGGATTTAAATGCCAAAGATGATAGATCTTTTGAGTTTTGGGAAAATCATCCTAGACCATAGGTTACCTTGATTATTTCCATGTATTTCTCCATTCACCATAGTTATCCACTCACACATCCCATATGACCATTCAAGGACCACAAAAACTAAGAGATGAAGTGTACGATCCTCGAGTCCCATAGTAAACGTAACTTATTTAGAGACAAACATTGATACGAGTCTTAGGATATTGGTTTTCCAATCCTCACCACTTCCACCTATCACTATCACATATTTAAACATCCTTAATGAAGAGGCTAAAAAATTCTACCACTTCTAGTGGAACTAACCTAGGTAAAACTAGTGCCCATAGCCCACTCACTTGTCTTATCCATCTATTTCCTCTAGTGTTTTCCATGACCTTGTCTAGAAAATTTCTACAAGGAAAATGAAGGGAATTCCCACAAATTCCATAACCATTTGAGAGAGTTTTGCACACAAAAATTGATATACTCTTACATTTGTGTATCCTTCTTGACTATTCCATCACACCCATTCATGTTAGAGAGGATTTTATTTCCCTAGATGAGAAGATCCCTTTAGTGTCCGTAGTGTACATTAGATTTCCTTGATAACCTATTTTCCATACTCACCCATCTTTGAGTATTTAATTCCATATCATCCCCAGAATGACCTCGGGAGGTTGAGTGCGCCTAAGGTCACGTGTTGATTTTCAGTCGTGCAAATTGGTTAACCCGACATGAAGGACCATTTCCTCTTCATTTCCATTATCTTACCTTCATTCATCCATCCTTATCCTTTCCCATTATTCTATGGGTATTTATATACCCCTGAATATGTCTGGTTAGGATTAAATTAGACCCATTTAGGGTCCTGAGACTTATTTCTACCGATTTGGTATGTAGTAGTCACCCTCATTATCAAGGTGGGATAATAATTATTATTCTAACTTACCTTCACCTTACACTCCTCCTCCTCAAAGGAACCAATAATGGTTCTTCTACATTACGATTAAGGAGATCAATTGAAAATTATCTAACTCAAACAATATGACATTCACTAGAGAATAAGGATTTTATCCTTAGGTCTTATCAAGGCCCCAAGTCAACATACATTTGATCCTTTCTCTTCCTACCTCTCATCTAATGATGAACTCATGGCATGCTTTACCTAAAGCCAGGAGCATTTTAATGCCATGGACTAGTCTTGGAAAGGATGCAAGAGTATATTGATGCTCTACTTCAAAACAACACTACTACCCCTCCCTCTACAATGGAAAATATACCCAAAGAGGGGTGGCCTCCCAGAGAACAATTTATAGCAAGACATCACATACCTTTATCTCCTAACAAGGCTCAAAACACACCCAAAAAATACAACACCATCTTCGGGTGATGTAATTTATACACTTTGGTAGATAGAGTTATGGAATTAGAGTTTGCCCAATTTTCTCATGTTTCATATTTTTCCGAGAAAGGAAAGGTCCCTTACCATGCTCAAAATCCTAGTTATGTGCCTTCTGTGCCATCAAATCCTCCTTTTACATGGGCATTCTTAGCCCTAGAGACATCCTCACTAGATCGAGCACGTTAGGTATGTCCCCTCACACCTATATGGATACCCTCAATAAGAACCAAATAGAAGTGTGTTCTCAAATGCCATCCCAACTAGAAATGTGATGTTCCCTAGTTTTGTGCCTACCACTCCATACCAAAATAATGTTCCCCCGTATATTTACATATGTATTCCAAATCGCCGCAGGGGGACATTTTTATTTTCTAGCTCATATGCTCAACCTCAGGGGATTCCTTACACTTCTATGAATGTTTATGTTGTGCCATATCAGCCTCTTATGCCTCCACCTCCCCATCTAGGGTCTTATATGGTAGAATCCTATGCATTGGGCACATATGCTAAATATCTTAAGGAGCCCCTTGATTTTACCATCCGAAGCATAATGCTTCCATGACCACTTCTTGACTTTCCAAAGTTTAAAGGGGAGGGGGACCCAAATGCACATATTAAATCATATGCAACTGTTGTCATAGAGATACTCCCATGGGATGTGGTTGTATCTAAGATCTCCCCAAGAACCTTGAGGGGATCACTCTCAATTGGTACTACAGATACCAGAAGCCTCGATCCATTCATTCAAACAACTCATTTCCAAGTTTGTAAAGGCTTTTGATATGAACAAACTCTTGCGAACAAGAATCAGATAATTCCTCCATATCAAGAAAGAGCACAATGAGTCTACCACCCATTTTATTCAAAGATAGTGGCAATTCCTCCATTCCTCCACTAGCACTTCAAACATGGACTAAACAAATCTTTTTGCCTCATTCCTTCACTCTCTTAACCAAGAAACTAAGGAGGAGGTCCAAAAGTTTCCTCTTAGAAGCTATAAGGAGGTTTTAGAGGGTGCTCTCTACATTGACCAAGTGGTGATTGATAGCGGTTAGAAAACTTACAGCTCAAATGGGAGATTGGTTAACTCCTCTCAGGGTAATTCAAGCTACCCTAATGTTTAAACAACAATAACCAAGGACCCAAAGTCCTCAATAAGAACTCATGGTGCTATGATGGATGGTGTGACTGACCAATCCAAGAAGTTAAACATTATTAACACTAGAAATGTGAATAATGGTAATAAGAACGTGAATAATAATAATCAAAGGAGAAACAACTTTGGTCCTTCTGTTAATGTGGTGGACTTCAATCATCCTCCTTTCCCACCTCAACAATTCAAAGCCCAAGCTCTAGTTCAGTACCCGAACAGTTATCCAAACCAATCTCAATATCAAAACCAAGGCTAGAGGCCCCTAAACTTTATTTATAACAACCAAAAAAAATAACAACAAAATGATGGGCTGCAATAAAACCAATATCAACAGCCTTGTGATTACAACCCTGATTTGTATTGTGATTTCCATAGGGTTAGAGCACATGATGCTCGTACGTGTCACGATTGTAACAAATTTATCCAATGGCTTCTAAAAGACCAAAGGAACCTATTTTTTGAGATGTTTTTGGCTAATCCTATGGCGCCAACATAAAATTATCACATGGGGCTTGTGTCCCCTCAAAATTCTACTCTTGGGGTTTTCACAAACCCTCTACCAATGCACCTTGAGAACGGAAAGCTTAACCCCCATGGAACTTAAAAATGGAATTACCATTAGAAACAACGATCATGAAGAATCCACTTCATCACATACCCCGGTAGCCCCTCCTTTAGATGGTAAGAATCAAACCAAAATATGGGTTTGGTTGAGTTGGAGACCGAACCTGAGGTTAATGCAATGACCCTTTCTTGTGATTACACCTCACAACCTCTTCCTATTTACCCTTCATTTTCAGATGATACACTAGTGGCTCCCAAACCCATGGGGTCCTATGATTTAATTACAGATTTGACCAAGACCTTCTCTCACATTTCCTTCTTGTATTTGTTAAAGAATTCACCTACATATGAGGAAAATTTTCTATAAGTATTGGGCCTTGGCCATTTAATTCATGTCACCCTCCTCCAGAGGCTCATGTCAATCACATAGACTTTGATGTCTATCCTCCTGGGGCAGCCCAAAAGAGATGTTGGATTTGTATTGAAAATTATAAAAATGCAACGGATGCTGAGTTGGTATGAAGAGGTGATCGATGTTGTACCTCCAGTTTGGATTTACAATAACTATGTTAAATGCATGTGATGATAGATGACGAGAGGAGTTGTCAATATAATTCCTTTCTCATTTCTTCATAAGCTAGGCTATGAAGAAACCAATTTTTCTTCAATTTGAAACACACTAAGAGGTTACGATAGTCTCAAAGCAACATCCATTAGGATTATAGTGCTTCCAGTTACCCTCGAACCGAAGATGGTATTAACTGATTTTTATATTATAGATCAAGAAACCAACTATAATATGATTCTTGGTTGACTATGGATCCATTGAATGAAGGAAATCCCTTCCATGATTTTCTAGGAAGTCAAATTCTTGCATCTGGGGAAGGTCTTCATTGCTTAGGGTGACCCAAAGCCCTTTGATATTCATCTATCTAACTTAAAGAATAAACCCGATGTTCATTTTGAGTTTGAACTCCCATCCAATCAATTAAACAAACCCAAGGATTCAACACCAGTTTCCAAGCTAATTCCTACAACGGAATTAGAAGCCCCCAAGGTGATTAAGGGGTATTCCACGTGAAGATGAAGCCACTATAGTCAAAACAATATCAACAAAGACCATGGCTAAGATTGTGGAGTTATTGGAAAATGACCTACCGATCTTCCTTCTATTTGACTCCATGGGTATAGGGAAGGCTCTCAGGCTTTCTTCTCTTGGCCGGTGGCTATGAAGATATTTGCATGGTCGAGGTCTCAGAGGTAAAGGAAGAAGAATCCAAAGATGATAAAACCTCTATCTTCCCTAGCAATTATTGGATGCTCAATTATGATGGTGTAAAATGTCGTTTCGGTGCTCTGGGAAGGCATGATTTTAACTTTGTCCAAAGGGAATGTCATTCCCTTCACCTTTAATAATTATTTTGAGTGCACAAATAATGGTACCAAATATGAGGCTCTTCTTCTTAGCCTTATCATAGCTAAGAGGATGGGTGTTTGTAACATTATTATTCTAGTGATTCCTAACTTGTTGCCAATCAGGTCTCAAAAGTTTATGAGACTAGAGTGGAACATCTACAACTCTATAAGACCATCGTACTTGACCTTAGCAAATGTTTTGATTTTATCTCTATTGAGGCTATCCCACATGAGAAAAACCTATTAGCTAACTCTATAGAAACTTTCTTATTATTTTTGTCCAAGCGATGATTTGAAAGAATCTGAGTTCAATGTTTTAGTCAAACCTGAACCTCTAGTTTGAAGAATTCTAACTAATCCAATTCTAGTATATGTCAAGGATGAGAATGAGCCTACCACTATGTGATTTAAGGAGAATGACGAGGCAATCCTAATATTCCTCAATGCATACACTGATTTCCATCTTGCTCACCATAAGAGAGGATTTTCTCTTAGACCTCACCCTTCCTCCTATTTTGGAGATCACACATTGTATCCTTCCTCATTGGAAGGTCTAGAGATCTATGAGATAGAGGAAGAGGAGTTAGAATTACCTTAGCCCTACCTAAATTAAAAGAGGGAAATTCCTCTCTGATTGAAGGTACTATTGATATTAATATAGGGATGGAGGAGGAACCAAATATCTTGGTTCTGGGTTCTTATCTTGCTCCTGGATGAGATAAAGAACATAAAAAGGTGCTCAAATAACATTCAAAGGCATTCACCTTCAGTTATAAAGAGATGATAGGAATTGATCCCCATGTTGTAGTTCATAAACAAGTAACCAAACCAAACGCTAAGACCATAAAGAAAAAATCGAAACCAATGAAGCCAAAAGTAAATTTATTAGTAAAAGAGGAGGTTATGAAGCTCCTACAAGTGGGATTCATTAAACCAATAGACTACTCAATGTGGGTTTCAAACATAGTCCCCATTCTAAAAAATAATGGGAAAATTCACATATGCATTGATTTTAGGGACATAAATAAGGTGTGTCCTAAAGATGATTTTCCATTGCCTTCCATTGACATTATTGTAGATGTAACAACTAGATATGAGTTGTTTTCACTTATGGATGGTTTTTCAGGATATAACCAAATTAGGATCTCTGAGGAGGATCAAAAAAACAACTTTTACCACTCCTTAGGGAACCTTTTGTTACACGGTCATATCATTCATCCTTAAAAATTTTGGACCTACCTATCAATGATAAATGACCTACATATTCCATGATCTTATTCATAATATTGTAGAATCTTATGTTGATGATCTTCTAGATAAGGCCATGAAGCATTTTGATCACCATGAGGTGATTCACGTGATCCAAAAAAGTGTGTATTCGGAGTAGTAGGAGGGAAGTTTTAAGATACATTATATCTTCACAAGGTATCGAATTAGATCTGGAAAATATTCTGGCGGTCCTAGAAATGACCCCACCCTCAGATGAGTTAGGCATCAAGTCCTTTCTTGGTAAGCTTGTAGAAACCTCACAATAGAGGAGATGGCTACGTTCATAACTACCAAACATGTGATTGTAGAAGAATTTCTCTATCACATATCCTTTAACGTAATTTTGTTGAAGTGTGTCGACGAAGAATAATTAGATAAGATCCTCTTTGGAGCCCACAGGAATCTTTGGGGGTCACTTCGGAGGACATGATATTTCTCAAAGATAAAGTGAATGGGTTAATTTTTGCCCACAAATTAGAGCACAACGTTGTGGATTATGTATGCAGGTACCATAAATGCTAAGAATTATCTCATTAGATACACCTCCCGTCTCAGGACTCTACATCCGATAGTGACACCTTGGCCCTTTTCTACTTGGGGTTTAGATTTAATAGGGAAGTTTTATCCCTCATCAACAGATGGCCACAAATTTATCATCACAACCACGGATTATTTCACAAAGTGGGTGGAGGCCATGCCTCTCACTACTATACCTAGGTCTATGATCACTAAATTCATTTTGAATCAGATCATTTATAGGTATGGGGTCCCATAAGTCATTATCTCAGATAATGGCATGTTATTTAAGAATAAAGAGGTGTGTGAGTTGTGCTCACAATTTAAAATCTCATGTCACAAGGCCTCTTTATACTACCTTCAAGCCAATGGACAAGATGAGGCTATGAACAAGATGTTAAAATCCGTTCTCCTCAAAAAAATAAAGGAGAATAAAATGAGATTAACACTTAAAAAATTTCTACCCTTGTGGTCTTATAGGACTTTGGTGAGAACACCTATGGGGTAACCTCATATTCCTTAGTCTTCGATTATGAAGATATTTACAACTTGAAGTGGAGTTTCCTAGCCTCCACATATATTTGCAAAGAATTTTAAATGAGGATGCATATCGAGAGGCATGACTTGTTCAATTGGAAACCCTCGATGAATCTTAACTTTATGTTGACTAGCGACACAATGTTTACACTAACAGGATGGCCCATTAGTACAATAAGAAGGTTTACAAATGTGAAATATGTGTAGGTGATCTAGTGCTAAGAATATATAGCCAGATAGATTAGAAAACCAGTAAAGGAAGGAAATTCAAACCTAAATGGTTGGGTCCATATCAAGTCATGGAGGACTATAAAGAATGGCACATATCGCTTGTGTACATTAGAGGGTGAATAATTTGGCAAATCCATCAATTCACTTCAACTAAAACACTATTATGCATGATCCATCTACATTCCCATGTGTATATTATTACATCCATACTCCATTTTGTTTGTTAGATCATATTTTAAAATTAGAGTCAAGAAACTTATTTTTCAAACAACTTCTAAAACTGATAAATATTGGCAAAACACTAAATCATACTTCTTCAAATATCCACCATATTATCATCAACAGTTCTAATCACTTCATCATTTCAGCAAGTTAAGACATAATTTTGACATTTATCCTACCAAGGCTTGCATACTTGGTTCTACCCATAGTTTTCTTCTAGCATAGGTGTCTTTCCCATGGTTTGTTCTAGAAGATTCTGATGTCACATCTTTCCCAAGAAACCTCTTTGGTAGAAAAATCACTCTAAACACTTTACCTGGATCGCTTGTTTTCCTATCTCAACCTTTAATGATGAGCCCTCAAATCTTACGAGTTGCATGGGGTTGAGGCTAGGGAAAGTTTCCCTCCCAAAGGCGCAACTCAAAGTTTAAAAAATGATATAAGTCAATAAATAAGTACAAAAACCTTTCATTTACAAATAAAACTACACTTCTTTCCCTACCAATATTTGGTGATGAGCTCATGCCTCATAATAGTGGCATGAGGTTGGGAAAGGAGGAAGTTCCCTTACTCACCTATATCTTTTCCTTGGTGATGAGCCCATGCTTCTTACTAGTAGCATGGGGCAAGGTGTAGGGGTCTTTTCATAATAAATCAATAAGGTATAAGCAATTTAGAAAATAAAAAGTTCTTTGAAACTTCAAATCCCAAGAAAGTGAATTAGATGTATATGTTCCAAGAGATTAAAACCTTAAAACCATATTTTTTCAATCAAGAGGCCATTTACGGATCTAAGTCTAGATAAACTTACAAGAAATCACATTCTAGACTATGTAGTAAATTATGTGTAGAGTTAGGTTGTAGGTTCCTAATTGGATTTTTGTCAAAATATTGTCTTCCTTTCATCATTTCCATTCATCAAAACCATATAACTCATGTCCCTTCTAGATCTTGGTGTTGAGCCCTCGCATCTTACTGGTTGTGCGAGTTAAAAGTGGGGTGAGTTCATTATCTTATTTTCTTACAGTCATCACATTTTGCCAAAAAAACAAGAAGTACTAAATATTGTTTGAAAACCAAAGTTTTAGATTACATTGTGTTTGCATAAGCATCATATAAATCAAAACAACAAAAAATAATTCATTCTGTTAGCATATCATCATTTGTAGCATGCATTCAAAAATCATATAAAACATCAAAAATTCGAGCATCTAAGAGTACACAAGTGAAGCAAGCCATCAAGGAGATAAAATCTTACACAAGATATCCAAGCCAAAAATAATCATATGTATATATATATCTATAGATAATCAAGTTTGTATACAATTTCATCACACTCTAAGTGTGGTCAAAATGCTCGCAATGAGCATAAAATCCCAAAAAAAAATGGTATATACAATAAAAAATGATCCAAAGCAATAAGGCCTATGGCCTATCCCTCTCTATGGGATCTAGATGAAGATGCATCACTTGGCCTTTTCTATGGCTCCTATGGTGGGAGTGAGAGCTTCGTGCCCCGGATCTATGAGAGTGAATGTGAGAAGATGAATTGAGAGATATGACAATGGTGCCCTCATTGCAAGAATGCTCCCATCATTTCCTCCTCTCAACCATATGATACCCAAATAGATCGGTCCTCATCTTGGTCACTTCTCCTACTACAATCCACGTTGGAGAAAATACATCGGTGTGCTGCCCCACCATGATCGGATTCCCTAATTCCATGAGTAACTCATCTATGTTCATGCCCATGGGGTGTGTAAAAGTATTTTATCACTAAATCATATCACCCTATGGTTTGCACAAGTTTTTGTACTTGAGCTCATAGTGTGATTGGATAACATGGGTATTATCTCCAAGTTGTGGGACTTGCTACTTGAGATGGACCTCCAGAGAAAGCTTGTTCTTACTCTAAACTACCTACCACAATCTACTCTAATGCATGTAAAAACTATCTAATCCTAATCTAAATTTTCAAGGACCATGTAGAGAGAGTGCATGAAAACAAAGCATAGACTAAAGCGGTGATACACCAAAAAGGAGAGTGAAAATATTCTACCAATATGTGAAAAGTAGAAGCAAAATGCAAACTAGAAGGGATGATAACAGCTTCTCCACAATCTAGAGACCGCATTCACAATAATATTTCACACAAAAATGATGATCATGGATCCCTAAAACATATAAAGATAGGAAAAATATATATGTAATGAGATTAAAGGGGCAAGAGGAATGCAAACAAAACACAACAGGGAAGATACATCCACAAAATTGCATCTATTGCTTCATGAGTATGCACAATCCAATCTATTACAAGATAAGGGTATGGATCACCATGTAAGGAGTCCACTATAAGGGCCTATAGCACATTGGCTTCATAAAACAATTTTGACAAAGTTTTGCTACACAAAAACTACTTTTTTTTTACAATGAGCCCAACACTCCAATTTATAGAAATTTGAGAAGAGAGAAAGAGAGGGAAAAATATAAATCCCAAAATTTTCCTTCAACCACTTGCAAGATGTAGTAAATGAAGTGAAATTATGTTATGTTTCTTGCAAAAGGATCCCCATATTGTCCCATGACTTGCAGCAGTGAGAAATGTCAGCCCATGCTCCATTTAATGCATCCCAACTACCAAATAAAACATTGTTCTGAACATGGGCACGTTTTTAGAAAAATATCCATTGATGCCTCATCAAATTTTAATTTTTTGATTTATTTGCATTAGACTCATAAACATGATTCCAACGGTATAAATTTTGTATGTTTTGACTAAGAAATGCAAAATTTATGGCCTTCTGAGTTCGGGAAACTATTTTGGGTCTTCCAGCATTTCTGTCATTTAACGGGAATGAGCATCTAATTGACTAGAGCTAATGATGTTTGTTTATTTTCAAATTTTGTATGTTTTTGCTGAGAAATGAAAAATTTATGTCCTTATAATGTGCTCATTCTAGAAAGTCCAATTTTGTGAAAATCAGAGCTCGTAGTCAAAATTTATGGCCATTTGAAGTTCGGGAGGTCGACATTGAATTTTTCCTTGTATGCGGGTGTTTTGGCTATATTAGGTCCTTGTGTCCTAGCTGTCCCAAAAAAAACCTTTGATCCACCCACAAGCCTCCTTCTATGGAAAAATCTGCAAAATCAGATCCTCGGCGAACTTGTGTCCCACATGTACCTTCTGTTGACCAGTGCAATCGTGGCGATTGACCACCGCTCCGCCCGTATCCCTTCAACTCACCTTACAAAATTAGACAAGAAGGGTTTTCGGGTACCAATTGTCCCACACATGTACCTATGCGTGGGCTCAAAACCCATTTTTTCTAATTTATTTACAAATCAACCATTTCAGCCATGCGGTTCCAACTATCCCATGCATACCTTTGTGGCGTAGGATCTAAAAACCTTATTTTTCCGCATAACACTAGCACATGCTGAATTCTTTGAATTTTTTGCAAATTTTTCCCAACTCTTTGAATTTTTTTCTTGGATGGGGAAGTTAGAGAGAAGCCACAGGGACCCCTAAAACCTGATTTTTGTCTTTAGACCAATTCAACCTACTTGAGCCTAAAGAATCATGTAAGTTATCTAATTCACCTTGAGGTGCAAAATTTGGGATAACAATTGGTGACTTAGTGGGGCTATCTACCTATCGAATGAGGTATGACCTACTACCTATAGAAATCCATTGGGCATGGACTCTATCTGGTAATCTCAAATCTGATTTGAAGCTTGAAGACCTACATCCTTTGGTCAACTAAACACTACTTCTTTCAACCCGGAACTACCCTCCACCGCTTTTCACTTATTTTTAAGACTTTCTTATCAAAGGATGGGAAAAATTGTCTTAAAAATAAGATTTGTGCATGAGAGAAGATTACTTGACAATTGATCCCATCCATTTTTTCCATTGTGATCCATGGGGATAAATACTAAGTACCTATGAATGTTGACTCCATGTCTAATTTTAGTTGCTCTGCATTTGTTAAATCTAAACTTTACAACCATTCCGAGAAACCATGAGCTTTTTTACAGCAGAGTCCCTATTGACCTTGATGAACTATAAATAAATCATATACTAGAAGCAATAGAGCATGTGCATCAACAGTTAGGAAATGAAACCTACTCTATTAACAACAGAACAATGTGCACAAGCACTTAGAGGAATTGAAAATCCTAGACTAATATGTACAAAGGTGAGAAATTATCCTTTTAGTAGCAATGTTTGAGATAGATTCCATTGACTAGAATATGCAATTATTCACCATCCAACTTAGCTATCCTAAAGGAAATTCTACCTTTGCATTCAGTGATCATGTATGGACCGCTCCATATGGCATTAAACTTGGAATGCTTGCATGGCTTTGCACAATCAGCATCCCACTTCAATACCAAATATCTAGCTTAGAATGCCATGGCTTTATCTTTCTTGTCAAAGCTCTTCTTGATCAATGTTTGATCCTTCTCCATCATTTGTATTACATGTTCTCTTGCTTTTTCCAATTCCATCAGATCTACATACCTAATTTCATCGGTTTGAAATCAGCTAGTTCTAATTGTTTCATGAGTTCTAATGCTCGCAACTCAAGTGATATAGGTAGAACTGCTTCTTTTCCATATACAAGCTTGAATGGAGAGCTTCCATTAGACCTCTTGGTGTGATCTTGTCCAGCCTACACGAGCTGATTTGAGATTTGTGTGCCAAGTTCTCTAATTCTCATCAAGATTCCTTCTAATGATTCTTAGTAATTTTTTGTTTGTGGACTCTTCTTGGCCATTACCTTGAGGGTAATAGTTTGAAGAGGTGCTAAGGTATACACCATTCTTGATATCCCATTCAAGTGATTCTTGTGCCAATAAATGCCAATGCATTATCTGATATGATAGTAGCAGGGACACCAAACCTTGTGATTATCCCTTCATAGAACTCTAGGATGTTGGATTCATTTTCCTCCTTAAGTGCCACTACTTCAGTCCACTTGGTGAAATAGTTTATTGCCATAAGAATCCACTTGGCCTTGACTTGAATTTGGGTTGATCACTCCAATGAAGTCTAATCCCCATTACATGAATGGCTGATCTACTGAAATTGGATGAAGAGGCAGGGTTGTTAACCTTTCCTTCCCTATGAAGAATGCACATTTCTTGCATTTCTTGATCCATGAGTAGCAATCACTAAACACCGTAGGCCAATAGTAACCAGCCTTCATGATTTTGAGAGCTATTACTTGTGGAGAAAAGTGGCCTCCTGCTTCTCTGTCATGGAACTCATGTAATATCTTCTCAACTTGACCTGTTCCAATGCATCTCAAAAGAACACCATTGACGTCCTTTTTGAACAAAACACCATCAACAAGCAGCATGATTGCAACCTAAAGTATCTCATCTTTCTTTGCTTAGTTATGGAGGGCACAAACCTATTTGGAGATAATACACCAAGTCTTGAGTCCAACATGGGATGGGTGCATCATTAGTTGGTTGTTCTTGATCATTTGCAGTAGTAGGATAACCTCTTCTTCATCTATTGACTCAGCTTGTTGTTTGGAAGAGAGCTACTCACACAAACCTTTGCCAAGAACCAACTTGGTCAATTTGATTTCAATATCATACTCCATTACACGAGTGATCCAACCTACTCTTTTCTCATTCAAATCCTTGTTTAGGAGAAAATCCTTGACACCAGCATGAGACACTAGCAATTGAATCTTATTGTTCGATACCAAGTGTCTGAACTTCTTCAAACTCCTAATGACAAAGCAAGGACATGATTTTCAATAAAATAATACCTTACTTCATAATCTTCCAAGCTCTAATCAAGAATGATATGGGCTGTTCTAACCTTCTCTATTGGGTTGAACCAAGATAGCTAAGACTTTATCGATCCTCCAAAATCATACAAAGCATGAAGTCCTTTGAAAATTCTAGGTTGATAAGAGTTGGAGCTTGTGATATTGCATGCTTGATAGCCTCAAAACTCTCTTTGCCTTCTGTTTTCCATTTGAATACAAGACTCTTCTTCACATCATTGTTAAAGGCTTCACGAGAGTGGAAAAGCCGGTAAAAATCTGTGGACAAATTTTATCCTTCCTAAGAAGCTTTGAAGATATTTTTGTGGTGTGACAATGGAAGTGTTCGGATGGCTTCAACTCTTTCAGATCAATTATTAGTCCCTCCTTTTACACTATGTGGCCTAGGAGCTTTCCTTTAGTGAGCTAAGAATATGCATTTTTTTGGGATTCAATGATACCCCAAATCTCTTACACCTCTGAAATACTTTTATAAGGTGAAAAATATGGTCTACTACATTCTTTAAAAACATGGTGATATCATCTAGATATACCGCAACTATCTTGTTGATTAGTCCTTTGAATGCCATATCCATAGCTTGCTAGAATGTTGCTCCAGCATTTGATGAGTCCAAATGGCATCTTCTTATAAGCATATGTGCCCATTTCATGGTGAAGGATGTCTTAAATTGATCTTCTTCTTTTACCATTATCTTATTATAGCTTGATTATCCATCTAGTAATGAAAACTTTTAGAAATAGCAATGACAACCTACAAAATTTTCTCCATTGAAGGAATTGGATAATGATCTTTGAGTGATTCTCTATTCGGATCGTGAAGTCTACACATAATTTGATTTCTCTTTTTCTTCCTCATCGGCACCAAGTTTGAAACCCAACTTGAATGTTTGATAGGAAAATGATGCTAGCTTCAATAAACTTGTTCAACTCTTTCCTCATGAGGGGTTCAATGTGAGTATTCACCCTTTGCTTCGTCTAATACACGTAGATTCTAGATCCAACTCAATAGTATCTTTGGGTCAACTTTGGATTGAAACCTCATAAATCCTTATAAGTCCAAGCAAAGACATATGGTAATTATCAATAAAGCTAAGCAAATTCATTTCTTTATTTTGGAGTACTTACTTTGCCAATTTGCGATGTCTTGTCTTCATCTACTAAAATGGGCTCTGAATCTTCACCCTTTACCTGAATGTTTGCCTTATCTTTCCAGAATTGATTGTTTGGGTTGAAGATTGACTCCAAATTTATAAGACCTTTTGGTAATTTGTTAGTCCTCAGGTTGTACTACTTGGTCACCATACTTGTTGTTCCAACTTTTCTTAGTTTCTAGCAGATAACTCAAACTTCTTCTTGTAAAAGTTGACAATTTGTTTATCATTCTCGAATACTTGCCAAATTGTGTTTTTATCTCAAAGCTCGTTGGTCTTATAACCACCTTGATATGAGGCTGAGATTTCTCACTTTTGATACTTTCTACAACATCAAATGCTGCCCCAATTGTTGTCATTCTATCTTCTAGCTTCATTCTTCTTCCTTGGGATGGAATTGATGCTAAAAGCTTCAAAATCTTCAATGAGATCCCATACCCTATTTTTTTAGTTCTTCAACAAATCATTCTTAGCAGAATTTTTTCCTCTGACTTGATTCACAATCAGCTCACTATCACCAAATACTTGCAAGTTTTTATACTTATATTTCTTGCCCAATGCAATTCGTGAATTAAGGCTTCATACTTGCACGTGTGTTGTTTGAGCAAGAAAATTGAAAATAGAAAGTGAATAATATTTTGTCCTTGAGGTGAAACAAGAATTGTTCCTCCTCCCCATCAAAGTTATCCAAAATTCACCCTCAAGGTAATTTTGATAACATGCATCAAATTATTCAATCTTGAGCAAGTAGATTGATTCAAGGCCCGAAATCATGTTTTGGGGCCTCGCTTCTCTCTAACTCTCCCATCCAAGAAGAAATCCCAACGAGTTAGAAAAATGGAAAAAATGCAAAAATAAGGTCACAGGATTGTTTTAAGGCATTTTGGGTCCAAGGGTTCGGTCAGTACCAATGCGGGTCGTACCAAGGTTCGTTGTACCAAGCTTGGGGCCGAAATACAAAGAAAATCGACTAAGTCAGAAATTTTTGTCCTGAGCGTCCACAGGATACTTGGGACGCTGGGACGCGAGGGACGTGAAAAGCCAACGAACCGAAAAAGCAAGGAAAATCGCAATTTTGTTTCGCGGTTTTGGGACAAAGCCGGGACAAAAGTAAATGCGCGGGACGCGAATTGGCCGATTTGCCGGATGGACATCCATTTCGTGCAGTTCGAGATATTTGTCCCGAGCGATGCAGGGACAAAGTTGGGACAAAAGTACGTGAGGGACGCGTGGGACGCGAAAAGGTGAAAAAGCCGCAAAAGAGGAACAAGGAAGCCCGAATCGGCCGGCGAGGAGATTTTCATCCGGACAAGCTTGGGACAAAGGTACACGTGGGACGCGGGAATGCAAAAAGCTGAATCGGCCAAGGCAAAGAAGAAAAGTCAACGCTTTGACCCGCATGAAACTTCAAACGGCAATTACTTTTGACTCCGAGCTCCGATTTTTACAAAATTGACTTTCTCGAACGAGCACGACATCCTCTACGCCACAAAAAATGGATTTCTAATTTTTAATGAGGGTAGATATATTTAAATAAAATAAACATATTCAGCTCCAAATAATTAATGCTCATTCCCACAAATGACAAAAAAACGCCCATGCTGACCCAAAATAGCCGCCCGCACTCAAAAGGCCATAACTTTTGCATTTCAACGAAATCACACAAAATTGGTACCATTGGAATCGTGGCTCGAGCCCGATGCACAAAAAATCAAGAAATTCCAGATTTGATGAGATATTGATTGAGAGTTTTTATAAAACATGGCTGGGTTCATAACAGTGTTTTATCTAGTGGTTGGAGTGCAATTAAGAGGCATGCTCATCATTCTTTCTCTCCGCAGCACTTGGGACAGATGGGGAGCCTTTTGCAAGTAATATATAATCATTTTACTCCATTTAATGCCTCTTACAAGTGGTTGAAGGACAGATTTCGGGATTTCATTTTCCCTCTCTCTCTCTCTCATCTCATTTTTCTATAAATTGGAGTGTTGGGCTCATCAGAAAAAGGAGGTAGTTTTTGTCGCAAAACTCGCCAAAATTGCTTTGTGAAGCCAATGTGTTGCAGGCATTTGTTTTGGACTCCTTGCATGGTGATCCAGTGCCCTTTCTTGTAACCAATTGAACTCTGTGCATATCAGAAGCAATAAAATATAAGTTTGTGGATGCATCTTCCCCTCGCTGTGTTTTCTTGCATTCTTCTTCCCTTCAACCTTGATTACAATAATATTGTGTCTATTATTATGTTCATGTAGGGATCCATTATCATTGTTTATGTTTGAAATATTTTTTTGAATGCGTTTTGCTAGATTATGGAGAATTTTCATCACCTCTTCTAGTGTGCACTTTGCTTCTGTATTTCACGCATTTGAAGACTACTCTCACACCCTCCTTTTCTGGTGTATCACCGCTTTAGTGTAGGCTTTCATTTTATGCATTCTCTCTCCCGGTCCTTGGAAATTTAGATTAGAATAGTTAGTTTCCCGCATTAGAGTAGATTGTAAGGGGTAGTTTAGGAGCAAGAACCAAATTTCTCTGGAGGTCTATCTCAAGTAAAGCAAGTCCCACAACTTGAGATAGTACCCATGTTATCTAATCACACCGTGAGTTCAAGTATATGCACTTGTATAAACATAAGGGTGCTGTGATTTGGTGATAACAGTTTTGGCACGCCCGGTGGGACCAGTTTAGAGGTCTTCACTTAACTATGACAAGATCGATGTGCACTTGTTGTAAGTTATACTTTGAAGGAGCTTTGAAATTACACATCTGGTGACTCCAAAAGAGGCATAATCCACTAGTTTCAGCAGTCCAAGCCTAGAAAATTTATGAGAAGAATACAGACCAGGTCGAGAACTAGGGAAGAAGGATTGTTTGTTTATCTACACCTGTCTCCAGACAGAGAAAGAAGGGGAAGAAGAGCTCAAAGATCTCCATCTCCACCTAATAGAACCTTGTCAACACCTCCACCTAGTAGGCCTTTCATTCAATCAACAAGAGTTCTTCGACCGATCAGGATGGCGCAACCACCGAACCCCTATGTCAATTTCACTGGCAGCAGCCCACTTGCTCTCAATGCACAAAATCCAATCCTAGTTGCAGCATTAAAGAACATTCCGTACTTCACTAGAGAAAATCAGACCACTCCCGGTGATCATGTTAAGGATATTGCTAACATTTTTGCAATCCATGAGATCAATGAGATGTAAATTCTCAAAACCGCTGGCATCCTCATTCAAAGGGAAAGCTTTGTAATGGTTCCGGAGTCTTGCTTCAGGCTCTATCCAAAATTGGAACCAGCTATGTATAGCTCTCCATGAGTAGTTCGGAGAGAAGGGAGATAATTTGTCCCTTTTGGAACAATTGACAACTATCAAGAGAGCTCCCAATGAGTAGCTGACTGACTTCAACTTCAGATTTCAAAGGACTTGGGAGAGGATTCTAGTGGCATGGCAGTGAAGGCCGCCAAGCAGAAGGTGTTGTCCTATATTACATTAAAGCTTTAAATTCGATATTTCTATGTTGATTCAATCCATGGGAGGAAAACTATCCTGTTGCTTATAGCATTTCCATTAGAGCTGAAAATTGTTTGATTCAAGCTAGAAAGCTAGCTCCTAGGCCTCCAATGCCATTATATCCAAGTTTAGAGAGCCCAAGTACTAGTCAAGCACCTGTCTTAGCTCCTATTCCCACTCCTAGAAATCAGAATTCAAGTGAAGCTTCTACTTCATCTTCTAGTGCCTCAAATGAACTTCAAGAAGTCATGAAGCAATTACAAAATTTAGGTAATGAGCTGGTTACACTCAAGAGGCAGCAAGCCCAAAGTTTTAGGCCTTCTTATCAGCCTCAAGCTCAGCCTAACAGGTAGCCATATCAGCCTCAAAGACCACCCAATCTAGCTGCAAATCAGAATCAAGCAAGGCCTCCTGCCAACAGACCATTTCAGCCCGTATAATCCCAATGTTACATCCACATCTAGAGCTTTGGTACTGGTGCAAAATAACATGGCCCAAGAATATGATTGGTGTTTCCCAGTGTAGTCACCACATAACCAATCAATGTGCTTTAATGGTGCATTAAATTAGCTCGATGGTGTAAACCATTGGTGGGTCGCAAGATTCCACCACAAAGAGGATCAGCAAAGAAGAAGCACCTCAAAGCAAGGAACATCTCCGAACGAAACTACTCTTGTCAATTGGCAGGCTGAAGATTTCTATGGTATGAATCAAATACCCTCTCAAAGTGTTGCAGCCAACACAAGGTCAAAAAGGAGAAATTTGGGTGAAGAACAGCCATTGGCCCCAAGTAATCCACGACCTTTTGTCACTCCACAAGCTGTTGGAAAACAAAATGTAGTCCCAAACATGCAAGGAGCACCCAAACCAACTCGTAAACCAACTCAGATGCCAGCTGTTGCAGCTCATTCGCAAGGAAGAAATGTGCAAGCTAGAGGATAGTAGAGGGATGCTTCATCCCCATTCAACATCATTGATCAGATGAAGAAGATAAACGTAAACATATCAATGTGGGAATCACTATCCATCCCAGGCTAAAGAGATTTGCTACAAGCTGCCATGAAGGATTGGTCAAATTCAAATCAACAGGTCCAAATGCAAGAGAAGGTACTCATAAATGCTGCCCAACCTCGAAGGGAATCATGGAGGACAAAGAAGGTAAAATGTTGAATCCTCCATTTTATGTTTCATTGATCATTGGGGACCAATTGGTACACAATTGCATGATTGACTCGGAGCAAGTAGTTCAAGAATGCCCAAGCAAATAGTTGATCAATTGGGGCTTCACTATGAATTCATCTCCAAGGGTGTAGTGCAATTAGATGGGACAAGTGTGACAATGGTTGGAGTAATCAAAGGTTTGAGCCTCACACAGCACACATGTCCCAATGTAATAGTGTTACAAGATGTGTTAGTCATAAACCTGCCACCACTCTTTGCATTGTGCTTGTCAAGAGACTTCACTACTAAAATTGGAGGCTATCTTTCAAATGGATTGGTCACACATGTTGTTCGAACAAGATATGGAACCAAAGCCACAATCAGGTCTAAACCTATTGCAAATTTTCACATTGAGCCTTACACTCCAAGTTAGATCAATACCAATTGTTCAAAGATTTGATCAAGAAGATTATCCAAGCACCGATGAAGTGACACCAAGGTAGAAGCATCCCGATTTGACTCTTGATGAATGGGCAAGCAAGGTGCATGCTTTTGATCCTTATCAAGAAATAGAAGAATCTGAGCTAGGAGTTTATTGTTTACATGAAGAGAATCAACCTCTCCCCAAAGATCACCAAGCCGGATCATAAAGATGAAAATGAAGTATGGCAATTGTTCTTTGATGGATCAAGGAGTAGACAAGGTGCAGGAGGAGGAGCTATGCTCATTTCACCACAAGGTACAAAGTATTACTCACCTTCCGTTTTCAGTTTTCTTTCTCAAACAATACAAAAAGTATGAAGCCTTAATCCACGGATTACCTTTGGGTAAAGAAAAAAGACATCAAGAATTTGCAAGTATTTGGTGATAGTGAGCTGATCGTGAACCAAGTCGAAGGAAAAATGCTGCCAAGAATGATCTATTGAAGAACTACAAAAATCGGGTATGGGATCTTATTGAATATTTTGAAGCTTTTAGCATCAATTCCATCCCAAGAAAAAAGAATGAAGCAGCGGATAGACTGGCAGCAATTGGGGTTGCGTTTGATATTGTAGAAAATATCAAAAGTGAGAAATCTCAGCCTCATATCAAATTGGTTGTGAGACCAGCTGTTCCGGATAACAATACAAGTTGGCAAGTCTTCGAGAATGATCAACAAATTGTTAATTTCCTACAAGAAGAAGCTGAGTTCTCCACCAAGAATCAAGACAAGCTGGAGCAGCAGTATGGTGACCAAGTGGTGCAGCTAAGAACTAACAAATTACCAAAAGGCCTCATAACCTTGGAGTCAATCTTCAACCCGAATGATCAGTTCCGGAAGGAGAAATCAAACATTCAAGTAAAGGGTGAAGATTCGAACCTATTTTAGTAGATGAAGATAAGACATTATAAATTGGCAAAGTAATTACTCCACAAGAGAAATCTGATTTTGTTCATCTTTTTCAAGAGTTCCCGATGTCTTTGCTTGGACTTACAAAGATTTAAGAGGTTTATACCCAAAGTTGGCACAAATACTATTGAGTCCGGGATCCGAATCCAAGCCTGTTAGGCAAAAGCAAAGGCCAGTGAATCCTCATATCGAACCTCTCATGAGAAAAGAGTTAAGCAAGATTATTGAGGCGTATAATCTTCCCCATCAAACACTCAAGTTGGGTTGCAAACTTGGTGCCGTAAGAAAGAGAAATGGAGAAATAAGATTGTGTGTGGAATTTCGTGATCTAAATAGAGCATCACTCAAGGACTATTATCCGCTTCCATCAATGGAACAAATATTGTAGGTCAGTAGCTAGTTCAAAGGTTTTCATTGCTAGATGGATATTCAAAGCTATAATCGATAATGGTGAAGGAATAAGATCATTTCAAGACGGCCTTCACCACAAAATGGGGCACATATGCTTACAAGAAGATGCCATTTGACACAAATTCCGGAGCAACATTTCAGCGAGCTATGGATATGGCATTCAAAGGCTTAATTAACAAGATAGTCCTATACCTAGATGATATCACTATCTTCTCAAAGAATGCAGCAGACCATCTCTTCCACCTCGCACAAGTGTTTCGTGAGGTGTAGAAGGTTTGAGTGTCATTGAATCTAAAGAAATGTATATTCTTAGCACATGAGGGAAAATTGTTGGGCCACATTGTCTCTAGGAAGGGCTAACAATTGATCCCGAAAGGTTGAAGCTTGGAAGCCATCCAAACACTTCCATTGCCACACCACAAGAAATCTCTTCAAAGCTTCTTGGGAAGGATAAATTTTGTCCACAGATTTGTGCCTAATTTTTCCACTCTTGTGAAGCCTTTAACAATGATGTTGAAGAAGAGTCTTGCATTCAAATGGATAGCAGAAGGCAAAGAGAGTTTTGAGAACATCAAGCATGCAATATCACAAGCTCCAACTCTTATCAACCCAAAATTTTCAAAGGACTTCATGTTGTATGCTTTTGGAGGATCAGATATAATCTCAGCTATCTTGGTACAACTGAATAGAGAAGGTTCATAAAAGCCCATAGCATTCTTCACCAAACCTTGGAAGATTACGAAATAAAGTATTCTTTCATCGAAAAGCATGTCCTTGCTGTCATCAGGAGCTTGAAGAAGTTCAGACATTTGGTCTCAAACAATAAGATTCAACTCGCTTTAGTGTCTCATGCTTTAAGTCAAGGACTTTCTCCTAAACAAGGATTTAAACGAGAAGAGAGCAGGTTGATCACTTGGGTGATGCAATATGATATCGAAATCAAAGTGACCAAGCTAGTTCATGGCAAAGGTTTGTGTGAGCATCTCGCTTCCAAACAACCAGACGGGTCAAAAAGTGAAGAGGATGTTGTCCTACTACTACAGAATGATCAAGAACAACCAGCTGATGATGCACTCATCCCATGTTGGACTCAAGACTTGGTGCATTACCTCCAAATAGGCTTGTGCCCTCCGTATGAGCAAGGCAAAGAGTGATACTTTAGATTACAAGCTATCCCGTATGTACTCATTAATGGTATCTTGTTCAAGAAGGAAATCAATGGTGTTCTATTAAGATGCATTGGAAAATGTCAAGTTGAGAAGATAGTACACGAGTTCCATGACGGGGAAGCAGGAGGCCATTTTTCTCCACGAGTAACAACTCTCAAAATCATGAAAGTTGGTTACTATTGGCCTACTATGTTCAATGATTGCTACTCATGGGTCAAGAAATGCAAGAAATGTGCATTCTTCACAGGGAAAGAAAGGTTAGCAGCACCGCCCCCTTCATCCAATTTGTTAGATCAGCCATTCATGCAATGGGGATTGGACTTCATCAAGTTATCAATCCCAATTCTAGTCAAGGCCACAAATGGATTCTTACGGCAATGATTATTTCACCAAGTGGACCGAAGCTGGCACTCAAAGAGGCAAATGAATCTAATATCTTATATTTCTATGAAGGGATAGTCACGAGGTTTGGTCCCCTCCCACTATCATATCGGACAATGCATTGGCATTCCTTGGCACAAAGATCACTGAATGGGCTGTGAAGAATTGTGTGTATCTTAAGCACTTCATCAAATTATTACCCTCGTGGGTAATGGCCAAGCGAGTCTACGAACAAGAATCTACTAAGAATCATCGAAGGAATCTTGATGAGAATCGAGGACTTGGCATGCAGGCTCAAATCAGCCCTATGGGCTGATAGGATCACACCCAAGAGGTCTACAGGAAGTTCTCCATAAAAGCTTGTGTATCGGAAAGAAGCAATTCTACCTATATCACTCGAGTTGCACAAAGATTGGAACTCATGAAACAAGCTTGAACTGGCTGAGTTTGAACCCATGGAGGTTAGATATGCGAATTAATGGAGCTCCAAGAAATTAGAGAGCATGCAGCCCAGAAATAGAGAAGAATCAAGCCTTGATCAAGAAGACTTTTGATAGAAAGCCAAGGCTAGAACCATCCAAATTGGAGATCTAGTGTTGAAATGGGATGCAGATCGTGCAAAGCCAGGAAATCATTCCAAGTTTGATGCCATCCGGAGTGGCTTCGTACATGATCATTGAATGCAAAGGTAGCAATGCCTTCCAACTCGGCTAAGTTGGATGGTGAAGAATTGCATATTCCAGATCGATGGGATCTATCTCAAACGTTGCTACTAGAAAGATACCTTCTCACCCTTGTAAATATTAATTTAGAATTTCCATTCCTCTAAGTGCTTATGCACATTGTTCTTTGTTAGAGTATTTTTATTTCCCTAAGTGCTTGTGCACATGTCCTATTTTCTAATATGTGCATGTTTGTAGTTCATCGAGCCTTCGGAAAAGAATTTGCACAGCAGGAAAACCAAATAAACAAACATTTCAACGGCTCAAAGGTACAAGCTTTCAAATTTCAGATCAGCCGAGAGATTATCAAATAGACTCCATGCCCAATAGGTTGCTACGATGAGCAGCTGGCGTTCTTCATCCGCAAGGGCAGATAACCTCGCCGAGTTGCCAAAATTGTTATCCAAAATTCACCCTCAAGGTAATTTTGATAACATGCATCAAATTATTCAGTCCCGAGCAAGTAGATTGATTCAAGGCCCGAAATCATGTTTTGGGTCCCCTCGACTTCTCTCTAACTCTCCCATCCAAGAAGAAATCCCAACGAGTTAGAAAAAATGGAAAAATATGAAAAATAAGGTCATAAATTGTTTTAAGGCATTTCGGGTCTAAAGGGTTCGGTCGTACTAATGCGCAGTCGTACCAAGGTTCGTCGTACCAAGCTTGGGGCTGAAATACAAATAAAGTCAGCTAATTCAAACATTTTGTCCCGGGCGGTCCATGGGACAATTGGGATGTCGACACGAGGGACGCGAAAGTCAAACGCCGAAAAGCAAGGAAAATCGTCAAGTTTTTGTTTCGCACGGTTTTGGGACAGCCGGGACAAAAGTACACGCGGGACGCGAATCGGCTGATTTGCCGATAGACACCCATTTCGGCGGTTCGAGATATTTCTCCTAGGTAGTTGGGACGGGATTGGGACAAAAGTACGCGAGGGATGCGTGGGACACGAAAAGGCGAAAAAGCTGCAAATAGGAACAAGGAAGCCCGAATCGGCGGCAGAGATTTTCATCCGGACCAGATTGGGACAAAGGTGCGCGTGGGACGCGGGGATGCAAAAGCTGAATCGGCCAAAGGCAAAGATGAAAAGTCAACGCTTGACCCATGAAACTTCAAACGGCAATTACTTTTGACTCCGAGCTCCGATTTTCACAAAATTGGACTTTCCGAACGAGCACGACATCCTCTACGCCACAAAAATGGATTTCTAATTTTTAATGAGGGTAGATATATTTAAATAAAATAAACATATTCAGATCCAAATCATTAATGCTCATTCCCGTCAAATGACAGTAAAACGCCCGCGCACCCCAAATAGTGCTGCCCGCACTCAAAAGGCAATAACTTTTGCATTTCTTAACGAAATCGCACAAAATTGGTATTGTTGGAATCGTGGCTCGAGTCCGATGCACAAAAATCAAGAAATTCTATATTTGATGCGATATTGATTAAGATTTTTATAAAACATGGCTGGGTTCATAACAGTGTTTTATCTAGTGGTTGGGAGTGCAATTAAGAGGCATGCTCATCATTCTTTCTCTTTAAGACTTGGGACAGTATGGGAGCCTTTTGCAAGTAATATATAATCATTTTACTCTATTTAATGCCTCTTACAAGTGGTTGAAGGACAGATTTCGGGATTTTCATTTTTCCCTCTCTCTCTTCTCATCTTTTCTATAAATTGGAGTGTTGGGCTCATTGTAAAAGGAGGTAGTTTTTGTAGCAAAGCTCTCTAAAATTGCTTTGTGAAGCCAATGTGTCACAGCCTTTCTTTGTGGACTCCTTGCATGGTTATCAAGGCCCTTTTCTTGTAACCGATTGAAATGTGCATATCAGGAAGCAATAAAATATAAGTTTGTGGATGCATCTTCCTTGTTGTGTTTTCTTGCATTCTTCTTGCCCCTTCAACCTTGATTACAAGAATATTGTGTCTATTATTATGTTCATGCAAGGATCCATTATCATTGTGTATGTTTGAAATATTGTTGTGAATGCGTTTTGCTAGATTATGGAGAATTGTCATCACCTCTTCTAGTGTGCACTTTGCTTCGTATTTCACGCATTTGAAGACTACTTTCACAACCTCCTTTTCTTGGTGTATCACCGCTTTAGTGTAGGCTTTCATTTTATGCATTCTCTCTCCCTCGGATTTCTTATTTTTAATGAGAGTAGATATATTTAAATAAAAACAACATATTTGGCTCTAGTCAATTAATGCTCATTCCTCAATCAAATGACAGAAAACACCTGCCAGACCCAAAATAGCTACCCACACTCAGAAGGCCATAACTTTTGCATTTCTCAACGAAATCACACAAAATTGGTACCGTTGGAATCATGGCTCCGAGCCCGATGCAAAAAAATCATGAAATTCCAGATTTGATAAGAGATTGATTGATATTTCTTAGAAAACGTGGCTGGGTTCATAACGTGTTTTATTTGGTGGTTGGAGTGCATTAAGAGGCATGCTCATCATTCTTTCTCTTTCTGCAACACCTTGAGATAGTATGGGGAGCATTTTGCAAGTAATATATAATTATTTTACTCCATTTAATGCCTCTTATAAGTGGTTGAAGGACAGATTTCGGGATTTTCATTTTTCCCTCTCTCTCTCTTCTCATCTTTTCTATAAATTGGAGTGTTGGGCTCATTGTAAAAAGGAGGTAGTTTTTGTAGCAAAGCTCGCCAAAATTGCTTTGTGAAGCCAATGTGTTGCAGCAGCCTTTGTTTTGGACTCCTTGCATTGTGATCCAAGCCCTTTTCTTGTAACCGATTGAAATGTGCATATTAGGAAGCAATAAAATATAATTTTGTGGATGCATCTTCCCCTACTGTGTTTTCTTGCATCCTTCTTGCCCCTTCAACCTTGATTACAAGAATATTGTGTCTATTATTATGTTCATGCAGGATCCATTACCATTGTGTATGTTTGAAATATTTTTGTGAATGTGTTTTGCTAGATTATGGAGAAGCTGTCATCACCTCTTCTAGTGTGCACTTTGGGATCGTATCACCGATGTAGAAATTTCTAAAATTAGTCTCCTTCCTATCTTAGAACACCCAAAATCCTATATACATCCTCAAGATTGATGGTCCACTCTCCTCTAACCACAGGAAACTATAAAGTGTTCTAGTCTACATCCTAATAACTCAATATGTCATCTAATAAATAACCATGAGGTGCAACCATTGGTGTCTAGGATATCATCCATATCTCGGATCATGTAAAATATCTCTCTCCAAAGAAAGATCGGATAAAATATCACGAAGCTAATCACAATCCCTAGTCTTGCTCCATCCGATATACGGGGCCTAAAAACATGAAAAGAGAAAGTTAGAAACATCTCAAACATAATAATCTCATCAATAAGATCATAGAACAACAAAAACCTAAAAACATCTTTGTACTTAGTCAAAATAAACCTCTTCCTCGACAATGACACAACCACCCCTCCGTGCAGGCGGTGGTTGCATAATCGCCATACCAATCGACAATAGCCCTCTCCACAGAGTGGCAAATGCATAATCACCACTGTGTGTAGAATGGCGTCCATCGAAAAGGGATGGGTTCTACCCTAATATCTAAAAATCTCAAAAAGACAAAAATTGACCATTTTTGATGAAATAAAAGACAAATCTACCTAGGCGCCCCCTTTGTGAACATTTTTACTACAAAATTATCAAAAATAACCCCCCTAAGTTAATTTTTTCAATTTTTTCACATTATAGGTTAAAAACAAATAAATGCGATAACTTACCCATCTCTAAGCCTACTATCCTCCCGCTGGTGGGGCCACCATCACATCATTGTGCTCTTTGATTTGATTGTACTCTCACATGAAACTATCACAGGTAATCCAGAGCTCAAAAATTCACTAGGTGGGTGAGTGAAAATGATTTCTAAAAATAATTTTTTTGATTATATATAGTATGTTTTAACTCTATTTTTAGTGTGTATATTTTACAACGTGGAGTAATCGGTGTAGGTATATTTCTATCCCCATGGATATGGTAAGTTCTCTTATTATTTGGTTTTAGTATGTTTTGTCAATTTCATATCTATCTAGCACTTGATTCACGTTTGTTTGTTATAGGTAGCAGGAGCTTGGATTGGAGTTACTTTAACACACGGACGTGTCAAGCATAACATATAACTCCCCATTTCCATAACACTATACTCAAAATCTACATTCTACGCCTCTTCATGGTTAATCCACTTCTCTCGAGGGGGCAATATGTACGCACCCAATTTTTCACATGCTCCATTGACAAAAAGGGTTAAAAGTACCCTAGGATGATTATTATATTTTCTAATGGTGTTCGAGTCCCATTTCCTCTTTGTAATGTATATTTGTAGTCAAGTATGCTTCCCTTAACCTTTTCCATACCTTTCTTACTTTTTATAATCTCTTTCAAAGATTTTCCCTATGTTTTTGGCCTTAAGTTATGAAAATTTTGCAGGTGGTTATGCAACCATTTGTCTTCCCTCGGTGGCGCTTTCATAACTTCTTCAAAGCCAATACAAACTACCCTCTTCATAGACCAAATGTGTCAGGTGTGGGTTTTCTAGAATCCTTTTTGTTTTTTTCTAAACGCGTGTCATTTATTCAAACATGATATTAATTCACATTTCTTGGTCAAATTGGATATTATTAGGCTTATTGGATATGTACTAACCTCCTCTTCTTACCTTGATGACTAATTCTAATTAACTCACCCTTCTTACTATGATGTGGCATACTTTTGTTTTCAAATGGCTTAGACCATTTCCCCACCATTTTTCTATAAGAACCAAGATTCTTCCCAAAGCATTGGTTGGAGATTTTTGTTGTGATTTTATTTGTTATGTTGTCATGATCTTGTTACAGTTACACAACCAAGAACTTCTCTCTTGCATTGTTCTTCTTCTACCTGTATTACTACCGCATCACCCGTAAGCCACCATTTCTCCAATACCTTCTCTTTTGCTTCTTTTGAATTCCTAGCATTGCTCCTCTAGACTCACATAAGCATTGAAGTTGGAAAATAAACTAAGGGGACACAAGAGTAAACCATAAATGAATTTTCTATAGGACTGTAAATTCTAGGTTGGGGATGTAATTGGATTTCCTAAAGCTTTCTTAAATTATTTGTTTAATTTGTATGCAATTTTTTTACTAGAGTAGTAAATCATTTCATGAAATCATTACAATACTTAAAAAATTATTGTAGCTTTCATTTTTTTACCACAAAGCTTCTAGTAATAGATTGCTTCTCCGCTACTCCCCTCGTGGGTTTGCAAGGGATCTATGTCTAGAGGAAAGCTTCTACATTTATTTAGAATCAATTGCAATATCATTTCAATTTATAAATCTTCCATTGAATCCTTCTTTACTTCTACTAGGGAAGTTGCAGGGGAAGAAAAGCTTCTGAGAAGATTTGATTTCTTCTCATGCCTCTAAGGTGGAACAGAGGATTTACATCCACAATTACATTTTGGAAAATATTTCTTTTATTATAATAGGCTAGATTCGTTCAACACAGATAGATAATCACATTCGGTTATTTATTTGTTTAGGTTAAATTGTAGAAGAAATCATATTTCTTCACTTCTTCTGTTTCTTCTGTTATTTTCTAGAAAAATAAAAAATCCAAAAAGATTAGTTTAACTTAGATTAGATTGTTGTTTATTGTTTCATTTCCTCTATATAATTAAAAAAGCACAAAAACATAGATTAGATTTCCTTTATTTAATTAGTTTGCTTTCTTGCATTAGATTAATTGAATACGCATACCGCATGACCATTTCAGGTCCTAGAGAACCCAAAGATTACGTTTTTGAACCAATAGTACCTCAACCAAACTTGTTAGTGGCATTGTCAGACATTGACCAAGGTCTTCAAATTCACATCTTCCAACCACTTCAAAACTACTTGTTATCACTAAATAATTGAGGCCTTTGAATGCCAAAGATGATAGAGCTTTTGAGTTTTGGGAAAATCAGCTTGGCCATAGGTTACCTTGATCACTTTCCATGTATTTATCCATTCACCATAGTTATTCACTCACACATCCCATATGACCATTCAGGGACCACAAAAACCAAGAGATGAAGTGTATGATCCCAGTCCCACAACCAAATCCAACTTACTTAGAGACTGACATTGATACAGGTCTTAGGATCTTGGTTTTCTAGTCCTCACCACTTCCACCTTTCACCATCACACGCTTAAATGTCCTTAATGAAGAGGCCAACAAATTCTATGGCTTACGGCAGGAACCAACATGGGCAGAACTAGTGCCCATATCCCGCTCACTTTTCTTATACATATGTTTCCTCTAGCATTTCCATGACCTTTTCTGGTAAATTCCATGAGGTGAATGAAGGGAAATTTCCATAAATTCCACAACTAGTCGAGATAGTTTCGTACACAAAATTGATATACTCTTACGTGTGTGTGTCCTTCTGCACTGCTCCATCACACTTGTATAGGTTAGAGAGGCTCTTGTTTCCCTAGATAAGTAGATCCCTTTAGTTCCCATAGAGGACATTAGATTTCCCGATAGTATATTTTCTATACTCACCCATATTTGAGTATTTCATTCCACATAGCCATCTATCCATTCCACCGGCATGACCTCAGGAGGTCAAGTGCACTCAAGGTCACATGTTGATTTTAAGTTATACAGACTCCACCATCTTTTCTCTCTAGCATGTATATCAGTAGTGGCATTACCATTGTATTTTGTGCACACTTTTGCTATACCTATAAAACATTTTAGTTACAGACTAAATTCAGATACTAGAGTATTGAAAGGTCTTTCTTCATTTGTGGAGTGGGTCAAATTTTAGTGCTCTATTGTTGTCCTTCCTAGGGGAAGGAAAATTGTTCGATGCGTGTGGATTCTCTTCAGTCTTTACGGAGGACCACATCATCAACACTCTTCTTAGGGGACCTTCTTATCCTCACTTATTTCTCTCTCTACTTTGGGGGATGATTATTGTACTTGGAAACCTTATCATGATGAGTTGACATGACCCACTTCTTCTTCTGCCCATTTTTCTTGAGTGAGTTTCTGTTTCATCTTTCTTTTGGGGAGTTTTTTTCCACTAGGTTTCTCCTTTTATTCCACTTTTTGAGAGTTTTTGCACACACTTTATTTTCTACTTCTACCTAAGCTATTCTTAAGGGAGGTGTTTGTGTAGGATATTTATTTCCTTTTATGAGTTTATTAGGTTCATTTCTTAAACATGGGTATTCCTACCTTCATATCTAATCTTGCCTAGGTTTCACATATTAGGAGTTACACTTGACATGTAATAGATGTCATAAACCTTCATAGATTTGTCATAGATTTTACATACTATTATTACAGTCATTAGTACATCGAGGAGTTACTAAGTAGGTTAATCAATTGATTGTCTATTCTAGGTTTTTAACTCACATTCCATCATGGAGTAATTTCCATTATCAGTAGGAGGAGTTATGCATGCACTCCTCTATATATATTTCTCCTTTGTTACCCTTTCAAATAGGATGAGGTTGTATTTTTGAGTTCATTGTTGAGAACTTTCATGTACTTTTGACTTTTGACCATATTACATCTTATTATCGTAATTTCATTTTCTACCACAGTCGTGCATTCGCTCTTCATCGAAATCCTTACGAAAACTATAATAATAGTGTTTGAGGTACTTCCCACTATATGGAATTGGTAAACTACTACCATCAATATATGATATATAATATATGTTATCTCTAGAAAAAACCTTATTTGAAAGAGGCCAATCCATAATGATTCAAATTGTCCATGACTCGCTTTAAGTTCTCTCCTTTTATCCCATAACAGATAATTTCGTTGATTTAGAAGTTTCTCTCATTGGCCTTCTTATCCAATAACATTATATCTCTTTCTGAATGTTGTACAATCCTATCGACAATAAGATTCATTTATTCTTCATGTTTATGTAAGCACATGATCCTCTTCTCAACCGCATTACTAATAGTTTCACCTCAATTTCCTTTTCAAGTCAGAATGCTAATAGTTCCATAGATCTGGTCGTTATTGTATTTGTTCCATGGAGAAATTGAAATTTAACATCCCAATAGCTCTATTTGGCATGATGTGCTCATCCCATAATACAACATAGAGCTTTTCGTGACAATTAATTTGATTGTCATCCACCAACTTATGAACAATAGTAATTATATTCTTTTTTCTAGATTTGGCATGTCTCATTTCCTCGTGGATAGTAATCCAAAAATGTGCTAATGAAATCCCATAGCCATAATAAAAACTAATGAGTTCAATTGAAGATAAATTCGATGCATTTCATTATTATAATATTTTGAGGAACACTATAACAAACTTAGATAAACTCTTTGATAAAATTGCAAACTACCTCGTAAGTAGTCTTTTTATAGGAATTTTCTCAACCAACTTAGTGAAGTAATTTTTGATGTAAGTACACTAGTAATCATAGAACTAGAATTTGTATTAGAAGTTCTAATGAGATTAAGAGCCCATTATTGAAAGGTCTCTTCAATAAAAATTAGATTGAATAGAGAGCTGGTATTTTAGGCCTTCCAACAATGTTTTGACAGACTTCATTTAAAACCCATTTATGTACATCTTTGAATAAATTCGTATAGTAGTAGTGTGCTCTCAAAATTTTATGGGTTGTGACGGGTGTTGAAAAGGTCCTCTACATGCTTGATTATGACAATCCTTTAGGATTATTTTCTATTGTTCCTTACTAACACACCTTAGAAAAAAACACATCGATGCATTTCTTGAAAAAGTACTATCCCAAATGACATACTTTGCAACTCTTAACTTAAAGGATCTTTTCTTCTTGGAACTCAAAAATTCAATGCATTCTCCATATGTCAAAAACTAGGAAATATCAGAGTATCATTCATCCACTATACCAAAAACACCACTAATGACAAGCCATCATTACTCAAACTATCTACATCTTGATTTTCGCTTTCTTCATTATTATCAACAATGAACTTACATAAACATTTTCAGGATATAAATTTTTTTGGACTGATCTCCAAATCATACGCTTACACTTTTGCAATCTATGTTGCACTCTTGACCCTATATCTTGTTTATCCAAGATTGATTTTTAAGCATTATCAAGAACCACAACTATAGTATGTGAGTTCAAAATATAGTATCCGAATTGCTTAACAACTTTTACCACTACATAAACATATTTTTCAATTAGAGAATAATTGATCTCATTATTATTTATTCCACAACTTATAAAATTAATAAAATATTCAATGTCTTTATAATTTTCCTACACTAAAATGGTTGATAGAAATAGTAATAATAAACAATAAAAAAATATGAGTTACGATAATAGAGTTGTGATTTTGCAATAACATTATTTATTTCTTTAAATTCTTATTTCCTTCATTTGAATGATTTTTCCCCTTTTATTATATTATCAATGTACTTGGTTATGTCGAAATGTCAAGGTACAACCCTTCTTTAAAAATCACCTTCCCAAAGAAATAGTGAACACCAAGTTTACTAACTTAGGAAGAGACAAATTTTAGATAGCTTGAACTCTTTCATGATCATTTTTATTCCTTCTTTTGACACTATTTTTCGCAATAAATTTCCCTTAAGTAACTCCAAATACAAAAAAATCAGATTTAAGGAAATCCCATGAGGACATAATTATTGAAATACTTTCTCTAGGTTTTTGGGTGATTCTCTTATTTCTTCCAAAATATAGTTAGATCACCTAGTAGACTAGTATGATCTTATTTTTAAGATCAAAAATGTCCCATCCATTTCCCTTTGAAATATTTCTCCCATGTTGATACGATGATATGGAATCCTCCTATATGCTAACATGATTTATGTTGTACTAAATTCATTTTTGTATTGATATTACTTATCTACCTTAACTTGATTATATCCATAAAATATGTGAATCATATACATCATCTCGTATCATGTGATAACTTGCAGCACGTAATCTATGATTGGAAAAATATAGTTGTATTTTAGTGATGCTTAGTTTTAGTTATGAAAATCAACATAGTTTGATATTTATCTATTCCTCTTATGCACCAAAATAATGTTCACTATCTATGATGAATGATGAATAGGAAAATACAACATACATGAAATGGAGTCCGCTGCTACTTTCTCCTTCGCAAACCCTAGCTCGATCCGATTGAGTATGGCTCTTCTCCGATAGACGGTTAAGGAAAGATCATTGCTTTGATTTGCCTACAAATTCCTAATTTGGGTTCTTTTTTAGATAAATCCTTGTTCTTACATCTAACTGTGATTTGTACTGTATACACTCGATTCTACATTTTCTAGTTCAAGATTTGATTCACCTTAAAGGGGATGAGACGGCCATGGCTATTTGTCCCCAAAATCGCTAATGACATGGGAGGTGCTACCAAGTGTGAGGACTCTAGTTTGTAAAACCCCTCCTCGATCTCGTAGAAAACCATTCCCCGAAGTTACGCAAACATGATACAAGTCCTTGTTCACTCTCTACAAGGTAATACCTTATGCATCTAGATCCACCATTTTGCTAGAGGTATTGATTTGAAATCCATTATTGCTCTAGGTTATGCTATAGGATGGAGCATTTTGACTCGTATTTTGCTAGTAAATCCCTTTTAGACACATATAGGCTTAGCTTTTATGGCATAGGTAGAGATTCAATGATTTTTATGACTAGTGTCCTTCTAGGAGGGGCCAAGGATCATTGCTTTGCCTCTTTCAAGGAGGAACTCTTTAAAAATGTAACCCTTCAAATCAAGTGCGGTTGTTCCACCTCCTCCCCTACTTACATTATTGAATAATCCTTTCAAAACCCTAGTACAGTGGTCATGGATGAATAATATTTTAACCTCGTTGCAAATGACTAAGTCAAAGGCCTTGATATGCATATTTAATGGTGTCTGGCCATTGTCTAACATAGTAGTGTAGTGGATTCATACATTTTGGATTGATAATTGTAAATATTTCCTATGTGCTCGGGTTTCTTCATTATCTATTTCAATGAACAAGAAGACTACTAGAGAGTTATCGATGAGGGTCCTTGGTTCTGGGGCTCAGCTGGACTTTTCATTGCCCCATGGTTTACATATTTTGACCCAAATACCTTCTCTATCTCGTAGGTCCCAGTTTGGGTGAGATTACCAAACCTTCCCCTGCATTTCACCTCCTCACTAAAATACATTGGTAACCTCCTTGGGAGGTTCATTAAGGCCGATAAATGATATTTTAGAGTGGATTATATACTTATGTTCAAATTTTCATTGAATTTGATCTCAGCATAAGGGTGTTACATGTACGCACCCAAATTTATTCGTGCTACATTGTTGGGAAAAACGGTTACAATAGTCCCCAATGATGATTCAAATTCCTTTCAAGAAGGTGTTTGAGATCCAAAACTCATTTGCAGTGTATATTTGTAGCCTAGACATCCTTACTTAGCCTTTCCACACTTTCTTCCAATTTCTCTCTCATTTCTGCGGCATTTTGGCTTTAGTGATAGGACCACCACTCGGGCTTGGGTGGTGTTTCTGGGACCAGCTCCTTTGCTTCTTAAGGCGGTGGTCCTAAGACCACCACCTAGGCTTGGGCGTCGATTGATGGGACTACCTCCTTCACTTGGGCGGAGGTCCTAGGATTGCCTCCCGTGCTTGGGCTATGGTTCTAAGACCCCTCCCGCGCAGGTGGCAATCTTGAATACGTTTTCTAGAACTCTTCATGCATTTTTTTGACACACGATGCTTCAGCTTAACTCAACTTTTAGGGTGCGTTTGAACCAAATTACCTAAAAATATTCTTGTTTGCATGGTATTCCTTCCTCTTCTAGTTTTAAATAGATTCAATTGGTTGGAACTCCTCCTTCTTGCCTTGTGCATGAAGTAACCTCCTAGCCTCCATTCCTATATATTCCATGCTTGTATTCAAGCAAAAGGCTAGAGAATTTTGTGTATCTTGTATTGTTGTGATGTCATAATCTTGCTAGGAATTACATAGCCAAGTTCAGATCTCTTGTGTTATCTCTCTTCTACTTGTATTTCATCCAGATTACTTCCAAGCTACCATTTCTCAAGTGCCATCCTCTTTTTTTTGTTCTTTGCATTCCCAATCATTTGGACTCACACGAAAACTCAACAAAAGAAAGGAAATAACTGAGGGGACAGATATTGATACTCCGGATTTTCCAAAGTTCTTGCTCTTCCAAGTTGGAATTGTGTATTTGTTTTCTTTGTTTTGTCAAATTGTCAATTGCATATCAAATAGAGTAGAAATTAATTTCTTTTCATTTGAAAGTAATTAGTTAATTTCCAAGAGGGTTTGAATCTTTCATAGAACCCCTAGTGACGGATTATTTTCTTCCCATCCCTATGGATCTGAAGGAGATAATATCTGTAGGAGGTTGTCTACATATCATAGATAATTTGGAAAAGCTCTTGTTTTAAGTTAGTTTAGATTCAATACACTCAGCACAGGTGAATAACCACACCGGGTTATCTCACTTGTTTAGTTTTAGTGTAGAAGTAGATTTGATTATTTAGAATAGAAGTGAATTGTTGTTTGTGATTGTAATATTTTAGTTTTTGTGATTTTTTAGATTAGTTTCTTTCAGCAGTAGCATAGATTGTTATTTTCAGCTTAGTTAATTTGGACACTTCAAAATAGATCAATACTTAGATCCAAGTTAGGAAAACAAACCATAGGGAATTTACGCTACCTATTCATAGCCTCTAAATCTTCCCTTTGTCAACTCGGATACCAGGAGATCACACTACCAGATCTTATTCATTGATCCTCCTATAGTTAGCCACACACATTCAACATCGGCTGACTCCAAAGCACGACCTCGGGGTCAAGTGCGGTTGAAGATCACGTGTTCATTTTCATCTGTACAAATTGGTGAACCCAACATGAAGGATTAATTCCTTCTTGTTTCCTTTTATTTCATTGGTATTACCTCACCTCTCCATTTCTTCCCCTATTTTTGGTAGGTATTTAATACTTTCTAAAATATATCTCTGAAGAGAGTTTGGTGGGCCATTTGGATCTGATAGATATTACACTAACGTGCAACCACAACAGTCCCCTTCTCTTTCGAGATGGGGTGACAATTACACAAGCAATGTTCAAACCTCCCCTAGTTACACTTCAAACCCCATTAGCTATGTAAGGATGGAGGAGGTTGATCAACCATTAGACATGCAATACAATCAACCCAATGTAAACCACATTTTTATCATAAATGGAACAAGGTCTTACCATAGGGTCTTGTCAAGACCTCACATTTCCATGCAATGAATAGAGGATGATCTATTTACACGAATAGCTAATCCTCTTCATCGATAGATGAGTCTTTGGATAGAATGAAGGCCACAACCTTTGAGATTTTGAATACCTATCCCAAGATTCTTACTTCTGAGGAAGACAAGAATTATAACATTGAACAATTCATGACAGGTATCATGAGCCTGCTCAATCAAACCCTACGCCACAGGCACCCCAATAAGGGACTCAATCCTCTCCAAAATCTCATTTCCACTTTATTGGGGAGGATTAGAGAACTAGAAAGTGCCTAGACTTCACAACCAACACATGTAGTAGGGCATAACATGGGGTATCTAGTTGACAATAAAGGATACATCCCTTCCAATGAGAAACTAACTCAATATCATGTACAACAAGGTTATCCAGCTCATTCAAATCTAGGTGATCTTCTCATAGGGTTAGACACACTAGGGATGGGTCCTCATCCTTCACAAGATTATCCTATGCAAGGGCTAGCCGTAAGCACATTCTCGAATGTCACCATAATAGGCAATGCGACCTTCCCCGGTTTTACGCCACTAGTCCATATCCTAGTTCTATCCCACCTTAAATTCATATGTATTCAAAACTCCTAGATGGACCCATATACCATTCCTACTCCCTACATTCCATATCAAAGGACCCCATATGTTCCCATCAACACTTATAGTGTAGCTTATCCAACTCCTCCTCATCTACCTCCTTATCAAGGGTCTTCAATGATGGAATCTTACACAATGGGTACATGCGCTTGAGTACTTAAAGGAGCCTCATGACTTCACCATATGTAGTGTCATGCTTCCGCTCCCATTGCTGAATCTTCCAAAATTTAAGGGAGAAGGATACCCGAATGCTCATATCAAGGCTTATGCTACTGCTATCAGGGAATTTCTTCCTTGGGATGTTGTAGTGGCTAAGATCTTTCCAAAGACTCTCGAAGGAATCGCATTAGATTGGTATTACCGTATTCCATAAGCTTCTATACATTCCTTTAAAAAACTTGTTTCCAAGTTCATCAAATCATTTGACATGAACAAGTTGTTGCATACATGGATTAGGGAGTTCTTACATATTAGATAGGAGAAAAATGAATTTGTCATATGCTCATTTCATCCGCAGATGGCTCCAAATTCTCTATTCCTCTCGCAAGTGCACCCAACAAGGACCAAATGGAACTCATGTGATATTTTCCTTCACTCACTCAATTAAGAGACTAAGGAAGAGGTCCAAAAGTTTCCTTTTCATAATTATGAGGAAGTTTTAGGAGGAGCGCTTCAAATTAACTAAGCCTCTATAGACCGTGGGTATAAGACCCATGGTCCCAATGGGAAATTGGTATCCCTAAATGAAAATAATGAAAATTATCAAAACAATGGTGTCAATAACCAAGGACCTAAAGGTGTGAATCACAATCATGGTGCTACCTTGAATGGTTCTCGCTTAATCAATCTAAGAACATTGGTTTCCCAAAAATGGAGACACTAACAATAAAAACAACTCAGAAATCAAGGAGGCCCTAACACTATGTCTTCACAACACGGTTGATGTAAATCATCCATCGCCAAAAAATCAAACGTGAGACCCAAACCAAGATCAAAACTCTAGCCAAGGGGAAATGAGTCATGGTTATTAAAACCAATTTCAAAACTACAACCGAGGTTATAATCAACAACAACAAGATGCTTATCAAAACCAAGGGATTATGACCCTAACCTATACTATTGTTTCCATAAGGTTCGAGGCCATTACGATAGGAATTTCCGCGATCAAAAAAAAAAAAAATCTGCAAAGACTTCCCGAAAAAAAAAAATGCAACTCTTTGTAGACATTTTCCTAGTAAATCCTAAAATAAACTCACAATCCGACTATACATGACATGTAGCCCCTCATAACGCTAATGTGAGAATTTTTCAATATCCGCTCCGTACGCATCCTAAAAATTTCAAGGTGGATTCACAAAACACAAAAAAGGAATTCATATAGGAAAAAATGACCACGAAGCCTCAACTTTCAATAACTCTTGGGTCGCTCCTAACCTTGGTTCAAATGATAACACAAAAATCTTGGGATTAGTTGAGCTAGAGGTTCAAAGATGAAATTAATGCAACAACTCGCACAAAGGAGTAGGCTTCACAACCTCTACACCGATCTTTCCTTCCCACAGATGATGTTCTGATAATCACAAAAACCAATAGGAGCTTATGATTTAATATCATATTTGAATAAAACCTTTTCTCACATTTCGTTTCTAGATTTTTGAAGAATTCACTCCGCACATCATTCTACGTATCTCAATGCACTAGGTCTTGTTCATCTAGTCCATGTTACGCCACCTCCTAAAGCACTCAAATAAATCATATTTACTTTGAAATACATCCTCTGGGACAAAATGATAGAGATAATGGGTTTTTTTATATAGGTAAGATGTCATCTCGATGTTGAAATTACCCAAGAGGTGATCTTTCCTTATTTCTACAAGTCTCGGGTTTATAAAAGTTGCATTAAGAGATCCATTATTGATGATGGGGCTGCTGCAAATGTGGTTCCCTTCTCTTTCTTGCGTAGAGTTAGGATATGGAGAGATAAATTTTCCTCTACAAGAAACACGTTACATGGGGTACGACAATATTAAAGTGACTCTCCATTGGAACCATAGTTCTTCCAATCCACACTTGGTTCAAAACCATCTTGATGGAGCTTTATATTATCGACAAGGAAATATGTTATAACATGATCCTCGGGAGACCTCGGATTCATCGAATGAAGGATATCCCTTCTACCCTGCTCCAGAAAATTAGATTCCTCCATTTGGGAAGGTCTTCATCTACTCAAGGGATCCTAAGTCCTTTGCTATACACTTATAAAACCTCAAGAAGAAGAAATGAGTCCATACGGAGGACAAAATTCCTCGAGAAACAATTAAACAAACCACCTCCAACAAAGGAGTTAGTCTCGGTCACCTCGAACGCTCCAAAGGTTGAAGTCATTGACCTAAAAACATTTGAGGTGGTAAAACCAGATAAGGGTAAATCAATATTTACGAAAACAAAGGTGTCACTAAAACCACAAATGATAATTATGAAACTCTTAGAGAGTGACATCCAATCTTCCTCCCGCTGAACCACAGTGGTACAGGTAGAATTATCGGTTTAGCATCTCTTCCTTCCAACAACCTAGGTCTAGGTGTGAACATGATAGAGTTAACAAATGAAGAAGGGAAATTTGAGATTGAAATGATGCCGATCAAAACCATCTCTAATGGTTTTTCTATTATAAATCCAAATTTCAACCCATGTTCATTTGAAACTAATCTTTTCATATCCATAAGGCAAGGCCTCATCATTCAACAAGAGTCACAATTAAACACAATGCTCCTTATAGGAGACGAGGCCAAGACATTAGTCATGCTCACCCACACAACATGTCTCAAGAATGGGACAAAGAGGTGCATGAATTCCTCTTTTCAGACAAATAATTTTAATGACTAGACATATGCACTTCTCGGGCAAGGGTTATAAGTTTAAGCACAGGATGGTAGGCCATTGTCAAGAGAATGGAAATTTTTAAGATAATGGTTCTCCACTATGTACTTTTAGGGTGAAGAATTCAATATTCATTAACTTTCTTCACCTTATACATCAAGACATGTAGTTTCACCTACATTCCCATATGTATGTTACATTTGCATTACATTTTCATCTGTCTCTGCTCATTTTGTAAAAAAATTTATCAAGGAGCTTATTCTTATAGCAATTCCTAAAACTTCTGAAAAATAATGGCAAAACATTCAAATCATATCTCTTCAAATTTTCATGGTATCATCAATTGTTTACAAATCACTTCATCAGTTTAAACAAGATAAGACAAAGCTTTGAAAGTAACCATACCAAGGCTCGTATACTTGGCTCTGCTTATAATATCTTTCTAGGTCAGTGTGTCTTTACCTATAATTTTTATTATAGAAGCTTCATTGTGTCACATCTATCCCATAAACATCTCTTCGGAAATAATAACATTCTAAACATTTTTCCTAGATAAATAAGTCAAATGAAAGTCATTAGAAAATTTTTATTTTACACATTTCTTTTCCCTACCAACCTT
This sequence comes from Taxus wallichiana var. yunnanensis, assembly GCA_018340775.1. NCBI lineage: Eukaryota > Viridiplantae > Streptophyta > Pinopsida > Cupressales > Taxaceae > Taxus > Taxus wallichiana. Next base: position 103,397,706 of record CM031241.1, read on the forward strand.
CAGTGTTGAGCTTGCGTCTCTTACTAGTGATGTAGGGTTGGGAAAGGAGAGAAATTCCCTTACTCACCTATTCCTTTCCCATGGTGATGAGCCCATGCTTCCTACTGATAACATGGGGCAAGGTGTAGGGGGTCTCTTTGAAAAACTTGAAAGTTAGAAGCAGTTCATTCAAATGTTGTGAAATCATAAATCAAAACAAAGTGAGTTAGATGTCCAAAATTCCAAAAGAGCTTAAAACCTCAAAACTATATTTTGTCAACCAAGTGACCATCTACGGATCTAAGTCTAGATAAAATGGAAAGCAATTCACATTCTAAACTATAAAGAAAACTTGAGTAGATTGAGGTTGTAGTGTCTCAATTTGGTTTTGCCAAATATTTGTCTTTCTCTCATCCTTACCTTCAACAAATTTCATAACTTGTTCCCTTTCTAGCTCTGAGTCTTGAGCCCTCGCATCCTACCGGTTGTGTGGGGTTAGGAGTGGGGCAAGTTAATTCACTTATCATATCACTCTTTTGCCATGTTTTGCCAAAATAATATGAAGTACCAAAATTTCTTAGAGAAACTAAAGTTCAACATCACAATGTGATTGCATTATCATATATCGGCATTGCAAAAAAATCATTCTGTAGCATTCATGTCCACCGCATGCATTTTGAAAGTATAGAAAATCAGAAATTCTAAATATCTAAGAGTAAAACGTGAATCAAATCATCAATGTAAGCCAACTCTATGCAAGGAATAACCAAGCCAAAAAGAGATATATGTACATGTAATGGTGTGTCATATTTTTGTACGATGTCAACGCACACTAGGTGTGGTCAAAATGCTTGCAATGAGCACAAAAGACCAAAACAACATATATGCCTCACAAAATGGAGACAAAGCAATAAAGGCACTCTTCCTATTCACCTCTTTTAGGCCCCGTATGACTACTCTAGTTACGAATTTCTTAGGAGTTCTTCTCAAAAGTATTAAAACAACAAAGGGCCAAGCCTAATACAAAATTCCATTCCCAAATCCATTCCAATTCAACCATACTCAAAATTAAAAATGGTCACCATGGGCTTAGAGCTCAAAAATCACCAAGTTAGTATGTGCAAATGAATTTGAAAATGAGTTTTCTTAGATATATATATATATATATATATATATATATATATATATATATATATATATATTGTTATAACTTTGTTTTGAGTGTATGTGTTCACATGGCTGGAGTGTTGGCATAGGTATATTTCTATATCCCCACACAGATGGTAAGTCCTCTTGTCATTTTAATTTAGTGTTTATTTTTCAATATTTTATCTATCTGCACTTGAGACTTCTTTTTTTCTTGCAGTAGGCGGGAGTTTGATGGCAAGATTTTGACATACTGGCGTGTCAAGTATAGCTTCTAACTCCCCATTTTGGAAATGCCATACTTGAACTCTACGTTTTACACCTCTTCATGGCTAAGATGCTTCTCCGAGGGGGCAATATGTATGCATCCAAAATTGCATGTGCTACATTGTTGGGAAAATAGTTACAAAGTCCCCAATGATTATTCAAAATTCTTTCAAGAAGGTATTTGAGCTCCAAAACCCATTTACAGTGTATATTTGTAGCCTAGACATCCTTACTTATCCTTTCCATGCTTTCTTCAACTTCCCTCTCATTTCTATGCATTTTTTGGCTTTAGTGATAGGACCACCTCCCAAGCTTGGGCGGCGGTTTGGGACCACCTCCCTAGCTTGGGCGGTGGTCCTAGGACCTCCCCCAGGCTTAGGCGGCGCAGCTTCTAGGACAACCTCCCGGCTTGGGAGGCGAGTCTAGACCACCTCCCGAGCTTCGGTTGCAGGTCCTAGGACCGCCTCCTGCGCAGCGTGGTGGTGGTCCTAAATGCTTTTTCCAGAACTCTTCATGCATGTTTTTGACACATGAAACTTCACTTAACTCAACTTTTAGGGTGCATTTGTGAACCAAATTTCCTAAAAATAGTCTTGTTTGCATGGTATTCCTTCCCTCTTCTATTTTTAAATAGATTTAATTGGTTGGAACTCCTCCTTCTTGCCTTGTGCATGAAGTAACCTCCTAGCCTCCATTCCTATATATTCCATGCTTGTATTCAAGCAAAAGGCCTGAGAATTTTGTGTATCTTGCATTGTTGTGCTTCCATAATCTTGTTAGGAATTATAAAGCCAACTTCAGATCTCTTTTGTTATCTCTCTTCTACTTTTATTGTGTTCAGATTACTTCAAGTCTGCCATTGCTCAAGCACCATCCTATTTTTGTTGTTCTTTGTATTCCCAATCCTTTGGACACACATGAACACTCATAGAAAAAAATGAAAGAACTGAAGCAAGAGGGTTTGAATCTTTCATAGCAACCCCCGGTGATGATCCTCTTCTTCCCATCCTGTGGATCGAAGGAGAGAATATTTGTAGGAGGTTGTCTACATATCATAGATAATTTGGAAAAGCTCTTTTTTAAGTTAGTTTAGATTGAATACACTTATCACATGTGAATAACCATACCAGTTATCTCGTTTGTTTAGTTTTAGTGTAGAAGTAGATTTGATTATTTAGAGTAGAAGTGAATTGTTGTTTGTGATTGTGATATTTTAGTTTTTGTGATTTGCTTAGATTAGTTTATTTCTAGCGGTAGCATAGATTTTTAATTTTAACTTAGTTAATTTGGACACTTCAAACTAGATTAATACTTAGATCCAAGTTAGGAAAACGAACCATAGGAAATTTATGCTACCCATTCATAGCATCTAAATCTCTTCTTTGTCAACTCGACTACCAGGAGATCACACTACCATATCTTAGTCATTGATCCTCCTATAGTTAGCCACACACATTCAACATCTTCGCTCTAAGACGACCTCGGGGTCGAGTGCGGTTTAAGATCACGTGTTCATTTTCATCTATACATTTACTTGAATAATATTATCCTCAAAATGGGTGATACCAACTTCTCCCAGACTATAGACTATGAAAATACAGCTTTCAGATGTCGAAATTATAGAATGTCGGATCATCTTCATGTTTCCTACCCTCAAAAGAAAACTCAAGCTCCTCGAAGAAAAGGAAAGACTTCCAAACACTTTGGAGCCCACCATATTTAGTAGAAGTAGACGTCTTAGATGATGAAGACAATTCTAACTTGAAGGGTAGAGAGAGTTACACTACTAATCCTTCAACTACAACTATAGCTCTATTTGTTGCTACACTCGATCCCTTTAGTTATAGTTCTTATAGACTCAACTACTTCTCGAATGACTGGTAGTTATTCTTGTTATCTCGCCCTCTTTGGAAGGACCCTCTTAGGCGCCGAAGTGGCCCCATGAATCTGATCACTCACTCAAATAAGGAAAGTGGTATTCCCCTTGTTGATTCCTCAGCCTTGGACTTAATGAAATACAACCCTCTCATCTCAGAGATGCTTCCATAGGATAAATGGAAACTAGTTCATTCAAAGAAGGGAAAGAAGGGAAGACATTGATCTCCATGTCTTTCTCTTCCCCTCTTTTTCCTGTTGTTCTCTTCTTTCCTCGGTCTTGTAGCCTTCCCATGCTGCATCTTCCCTTCTTCCTTTGTCTCTCTTTCTATTATTCTTGAGTATAGCTATTTTGGGTTTTCTCTCCCCTTCTTCTTTGTTGCATTGGCTTCATCTGTTTGATAGTTTCTTCTCCTTTATTTCTCTTGTGTTTCTTCTATGCACTTCTTTTGGGCCTGGTTGGTTCCTTGCTCCCTTTTCTCTCGGGCATCCTCTCTTCTATGCATAATTGTTCTATCTAGCCTTTGGGGCTCTTTGTAACAGGATGTGGGTCCTTTCAACACCCTCAACTTTTACCTATTTCAAAAAAATGATGAATAGGAAAATAATTCTTTTATTTATCATCTTTAGAACCTCTTCAAACATAGTCCCGGATATTATTGGACTATGTTTCCTTTGTTTCTATATAAAAGGAACAACATTGGGTTTGAGAGTGATCTTGTGTTGCATCTCTTTTGGTTTGAAGGATTTTAAGTCTTCGTATGAATATGTAAGTATTTCTATATAAATGCTTATTTCAGTAAATCTAGACATATTCCAGTCCATCCAACTAAAAAATATAGCTCACATTGGATTCCAATATTACTAGTTTTGGATTCCAAAACATTAAATATTGGAATTTCTCAGACTCTAAAATCATGTATATATTGGAATCATAAATTACAAATATTGGAATTTGAAAATTAAAATATTGGAATCCGAAAATTAAAATATAGGAACCTCAAGTTATACCTCCTTTTAGATTTCAATATATAATATTACAAATTAAATTATTGCATCTAGGAAAAATCATGTAATTATTTCAGGAGAATCCAACAATGAACTACAAAAATAAACAAAACATGTTTCATTTTATACTTGCTATAGAACCACTAGGCTTTATTTACGATTTTAATATGGTTCTTATCAGTTTTAAAATGCCTTTAAGATTAAACTATGGTGATTTTAATAATTAAAATACCTAGCCACCTGTGCAGATGCTAGGATAATGACATACTGAGAGATGTGAGACACTTCCGAGTTCATTTATAATGATTTGATTGATCCTTAACATAGTCGAGAATTGTTGAAGATTTTTGGAAGAAACTAATAGAGGGCAATGATTGAGACCGTAGAAAAAGCTCTTTCGATTCTTTTGGATTATGAACAATTTATCTTATTAAAAAAATCTTTTACGTAATACATGTTCAAATTTTTTGGAGTAATCCTCAAATACCATACAAGTGCACACACATCAAATATCTATCAGATCCTCTTCCATGGCACACACACATCAAATATCATAAGAGTAAACACACATTATATAAATTAATATTACAAACATTATAAAAAAATAACATTACTAAAGAATGACTCACACATTATACCAAAACATTTTAAGATTTATTCGTAACATGGTTATTCACATATAAAACCATTACTATATAGATGCACACATAAAAGAAATATTATATTTTTTTCTTAACATATCTATGTGATAATTTAGTATCATCATGGTAATGTGATTAATCTGTAAATTCATTCCATATATATTTACATATTTAAATATGGATATGAAGTTAGTTAAACTATGTTTACTAAAGGTAGAATTATAGTAAACTAGCAAAAGCATCTATAGGTTCTTGTGAGAGGATGACAGGAATAGAGAAGGATTTATTAGAAGTATTACATTGCTAAAAATTGTACTTAATATGTGTACCTTTTTTATTACAGGTTTTCCAATTGATATGTTTTGGTCCAGTTCTTTTTTTTCACCACAATTCATCCCTAACTTTTCCCTATCAAATCCTTCTCCATTTCCTTTGCACTTCCTTTTTACCACCTTGTTAAACTTTCGTGATCTTCTTGAAAACAAACCTTTTCTTCTACCCTAATGAACAAAAATTGATCCCTTTTCATCTCTTTTATGTCTCTCAATTGTCTTTTTGGGTATTTTATTCGTGTTCCTGCAATTGTTTTCCCCTATAATGAATGAATGTCTCTCAATGACAAAACATGTGTCATACATCAACAAGTTTTTTGAATTGTAATATTTTGTGAGACCCAAAGTTATTATTTAGGTCTTCCTTCTTCCTACCTTTAATGTTTTTATCAAGATGATAGAAATAAATGTGGCTATTTATTTCACTTAAATTTTTATATGGTTTCTGCATTGAAATTTAGGGAATATTCTTGAGAATATGTCTTAGAGGTTAACAAATTACTTTAAAACTATATAACCATATTAAGTATTCAATTGTATGATATATATTTTTAATTATATATGGTTTCCCATATAGAAATAGTAAAATGTAATGTCATCTGTACATTTAGTTTTGTACAATGTTAGGTATATTTATTAGAATTGACATATATGCATGTATGGACAACACAAATATATACATGTACATATAATCAAATATAAATATTAATCTATTTATTTTTAAATACATATTTTCTTTTGTGCCTACTAGGTTATGCCAAAAAATCACATAGCTTTGTGGCCGCCATTATATAATTCTTTATTTCAACCACCACTTTATGAAATCAGTGATCTATTTTGAATTAAATGTGAAACCAGAGAATAATAGATTTCATATAAAACATAAATTTTAATATGTTAGTTATGCTTGGCGAGAGATAGTTTTTAAAATATAAATACACGATTGTACACATATATGTATGTATATATATACACTCTAGATTTATTCTTTTTCATTTTTGTACTTTCCAATTTGATAACTTCTATCCTTATACCCCCAATCATTAAATAGTTGTCTAGCCTAGTAGCCACTAGGATATATTTCTTCTATTTTAACCTAAAATATTTACAATTCACTATCATTATATAATATTATTTTAAACTACATAAAAATATCTTATGTAATTTTAGATGTTCAGAAAAGAGGCCCTTATGCTCCATCTATTCATCTTTTTTTGGAAAAAACAATATGTGTAGCTTAGTAGTCACGTAACTTAGTCGATTGTTCTTTTCTATATGCAATAAATTGTTGTTGTTAATGGTATTATTTTATAAACACTTTGGTGCTATATTAGTTGAGCCTAGTGATCGCTAGCCTATATTTCTCTTGTTTTAACTGCAAATATTAACAATTTAGATTTATAATACCACATCATTATAAAATGATATAATTACCTTTAAGGATAACTTAGCACTCATTTGCTAGGCTCTAACAATTAAATCTCCTCATTCTTAAGAACTCATTGTATAGCCTTTCCTTTGACAACTAGTCTAAGTGTCTTAAATTGACATAAAAGAAACATACTATCCATATAATTCTTGTCACAAATGTAATGTATTTACAACAATATATCTCTTTAGCTCTTTTTCATTATTTATAATTGTATCATATTGGTTGACTATGTACGGCAGCCAAGTGTGCACTACATACCCTCGAGAGGGATCAAGCCTTATGTAGTTCTCATATTGATGTGTATAGAAAAATATAATGAGTTTATTTAGAGCTTTAGCATATGTTATGCTTCTCCAAGACATATAAATAGACAAATATTTATTCGAGTTAGCCATTATTACATATTGAAAGGAGTTCCTTAGTGGGTGATAAGATCTATTACTATGATTTTTTAGTCAAATGATGTATTCAAAATATGAAACAATGTGAAAGATGTGTATAAAATGGACATTTCATAGTCCACATGATTATATGGCTCTAACAAATAAAGTTAGAATTTTAGAGCTTAATGGTTGGTTATTAATTCCTCGAGAAAATATCACACACTAATATTGTTTTTTGGAAGAATAAATTTTTATAGCTTTTCCTTCATTTGGCATTTTTAATTGTATAGTTTGTAGTTGAGTGTATTGTATGGATTTAACAAATTAAAGTAATATATTTTGGCTTAGTGGTCACTAGGTAATACCTCAACATAATAGTTAGAGTGTAGGAATCGCTAAGTAGTTTTGGATGTCCAACTATTATAGAATAGAAAAATGTTGTAGAACATGCCATTTTCATGTGCATGTTTAGATATGTATAACATTTGGAATATTTATTAGAATTGATATATATGCTTGTTTGTACTTCACAAATGTATACGTGTACATATAATCAATTATAAATATTAATCTATTTACATGTTATACATATTTCATTTCCGCTTTCGATATGCTCAAATACTACCACTCAGAATCATTTTGGTTCCTTCTTAACTATGGGCCAATGTTTATCTAAACCCACATGTGAAGTTGTTTCCTTAGTTAGATGGACTTGTGCGGAACCTATTGTGACCAATTACTTTCCCATTGTAATAATGGCTTCCTTACAAATCTTGAAATATTTATCTAACTTTATTAAGTCCACAATAGGCTTTATAAAGATCGTAGGATCCTTATCAAGAAAAACCCGATGCGTAAAAAAAAATTTCCGGTGACTTCCTTCAAAATCTCTATCTTTTAGATTTTTTCCTAGTTTGAGAGATAATCTCAATGACCTGTGAAGTTTCTCCTTTGTTTTCCTCTATTATATTCCTTTGAAACTAACCAAGAATTACTTTAAAACTAATATAGAAAACTCTTCAGTAGATACCAATTCATGGTTTTCCTTAAAAACTCTCATAACTAAGGCTTCTATGAGAATATGATTTCCTCTCAAAACTATGTCATCATATTGGGGAGATAGTTTTCTTATCTAGTCATTCCATTCCTTGAGTCTTTCCTTGGTATAATTGGCATATGTCTAGCATATACCAATATCATCCATGGTTATAATTAAAGGTTCTTACAAATGCCTTCCTCAATAGCATGCACCATATATATCTTAACATTTTCTACATCCTTCCCATTGTTTCAATGATATTTATAGTCTTATTTAGGTGTGTGTGTTCCTTCATATTTACCTCGAGTGCACTCCTTTATAGCATTATACTTGCCATGTAAGGCCTCTTCAACGACATCAAAATAGTACCCTCATGAACTATGGCCTTTAATTGAGTTTCAATATCTTTATTTTGAGCATGTACTCCTCACTAATTATATTGGTACCTCGGTTATAGCCCTTATCACGGACTCTCAGGATCCTCCTCATATTGGACCAATTGGGAAACTTTGGCTTTCCTTTTCTTTCTAAGAGAGAAGAGGTCTTCTGAAGTTTCATGCCAAATAAGGGTTTGTTGTGTTGACTTATTCTTTTTGGTTACCCTTTTCAAGGTTCATGTTCTTGGATTGAATTCATGTTTATTAAGGGATTTTATTGTACCTCCAAATCTAGTTGTTATTTGTGATAAATCATGGATTTTGTAACCCAATATTTTCTATATTCATTTGGAGTGGTGTGAGTAGGTTGAGTTGGTTTCACTGGCATTTCCTTGGTTGAGGCTTTAGTTTTCATTTCCTCTTCTTCTTCATTTGAAAAACTTAAGGTATAGGCTACCAAAGTAGGAGCTTCATAGGTGTGGTACTAAATTATTGAAGCTTAGATATACTTTCAAATAGTAGAGGAAACCCTAGAGGAAATGTAGAAGGAGGATTTGGGACTTTTACAAGGCTCTAAATAGAATGCTACCTTTATCTTTGTATACTCTTTTAATAGTTCATCTCGGAGGAGGAACTTCCCTGTCATCTTCATAATTTGTTGAGCCGGGCTATACTTTTTTTGGGTAATCCATACCTAGTCAATGACATTGTCCTTATGTGCATATGCTATATTTATCTATCCCCTAAGCATCTCTAGGTGTTTTTCCACCCTTTTCCTTAGATCATATTACCTTAGAGGGTACTTGAGGTAGATGCAAAAATTTCTATGGGTCGTTGTAAATTTCAAATTAGGTCACCTATTAAATACCATGCATCCTATAATTATTGACAAGGGGGATATGTTCTAAGCTTCTTCTCTTTGCACTTTCCAGCAATACCATTACAAATATGATATGCCACCTCTTGTTCTTTGCCAATTTTTCCAACACATAATATGGCAGCTAAAAAGGAGGTGTAAGGATTCCCTCAATCATAATAACAATATAATTTGGATAGAAGAATAAATCTCTCATTTTTCAAGTATGGAAGTGAGGAAGTCATCGGATACTCTAGGTTTGGTTGTTTCATACATTTCTTGGTAGATATCGTGATAAAATAACTGCATATATCTTGAATATGAGACTTGAAATAATGGGCATACAAGTATGAATACAGTTCATTTATCTACAAAGGGAATAAAGGAAGCCATGGTTCACATAATTTTGTATATTTGAGGACACCACATACTCCATCTAATAGATAGGAGGCTTTGTAAAAAGGTTTCATCCTTATCCACGAAATTTTTTCTTTGGGTCACTATATTGGAAGTGATCGCTTTCCTAAATAAGGAATCTTTCCTTCATCAATAATCATAGAAAGTAAAGGGAGACATGATAATGTAGAGGAAGATCCAAATGGAGTTGGAAAAATATCATAGGAAGTAACAATAATTTACAAACAATAAACCATACTCATAATATTCTCTTTCATTCTCATTAAAAACATCTTTACAATACAAGCCATATATATATATATAGGAATATGATTCCTATATTTTAGGATGTAGTTCAAACTACTCCTTCCACATTTTCTCCCAACTCTATTAACGTGAGTTGTTGAAACTCACTCAACAAATATATTTGTTATAGTTGTTTTATATAAAACAACTTATAACAAATTACTAACATATATATAAATAATAATTACCCTAGTAATTATTATTTACTATTTCACTAACTTACATAACCTTAATAATAATTACTTCACGTAATTATTATTCACCCACTTTTCACTCTATTTACTTTTACCACTAACATTTACATTTTACAATGCATAAATATAAAACCATATGATAAGCACTAAACCATAGAATTCCTAACATTCCCCCCTTAGTGTGATCATGGGGAAAACACACCCGTGTACTGCAACTACCACTTCCATGTTGCTCATGATCTGGATGGTTTCTAGGACAATACCAACAACATTTGGATGGTTTTCCAAGTGGTTAACCAATAACCACACCAAATATAGTTTTCCCAGTGGATTACTAAAAACCACAACTATAGATAGTTTTTCTAGTGGATTACTAACAACCACAACTATAGATGGTTTTCTAGTGGATCCAACAACCACAATATCATGATGTTGCAGTACATTACTTGCTCTCATCATTTTTTCTCTTCAGGAGATTACATATCATAATCCATGATAGTGCATATTATTCACCCACAAAAAAACTAAAACAATGTTTCATTCCCCCACAATGTGAAGTTTCCATAACACAACACAAAGAAATCTAAAATCAACACACCATGCTGAAAAACAAAAAAATAAACACACACATGTCACCAAACCAATGATGTAGCCCAATCATAGGTGATTGATGATAGGACATTATTTTTCTTCCATCATCCTGTTTCCTCCAACCTCCAATTTCATGTTGCTAAATCATCCTAATTTATCTTTGAGGCTCATGATGCAAATATTTATGATGATGAGGCTCTAAATCTGACAAAAACCAACCTATGATGTTTTGATGATAACTTGAGAACCAGAGCTCCATTGTAAAAACCATAAAATGAGTTAGAAATTTGGTTTCAATATATTTCCAATTGTACATATAATTGCTAGAAATTTCTAAGGAATTGCTAGTGATTCAGACAAAATGTTGTTGATTTTCCCTAATCGTTGGCAATTGTGTTTCAAGTCCAGAATCATTGGCGATCACTGTAAAAATTCAACAAATCTTTCCAGAATCTATGTTTGAACATGTGTTCAAATTTGTTTAAATACATATTGCAAAAAATTGAGGAAGCATCCACGGCAACCGCATTGAATGACTAAAATGCACAACTTTTAATTTAAGGAATGAATGAAGGCATAGATATATATGGTGCAGGATGAATTTTTTCCAACCTCAATAAACAGATAGTCCTAACTTCATAAACAAATGCTGGTGAAAATTTTTTATCATACCATAATGAAAGTAGTGGCTCCTTCACACTTTTTCTATAATAAGAAAATAAAAAAAAAAACAACAATAGAGATATAATTTGTATCCATTTTTTTGCACCCCTCCAAAATGGACAACTTAACAGTGTCTAAATGTTGGTGGTTGATGGGTGCAACACTTTGAAATTTAATAGGGTAGCTCGACCAAGTTGGTCTCCCAACTCACTACTTCAAAGGTCCAAGACGATTGAGGGCGAGAAAGAAGTAGATTAAAATCATGATAGCATTTTATAGATGCTACCAGGGTAGCATTTTATATGCCACCGTGCCGGTAGAAATATTGGAGTAGTCAAAGAGTGAAAAACAGAGGCGGAAGAATCGAGCCCTCCATGCCTTCAACTTCCTGCTGCAGCGCTTCCTCCACCAAAGTTGGTCACTCTTCGGTCTTTAGTGGCAAAGGGTCCTTCGTTTGCTAGTCGCTTTCCTTTGTCTCTGTTTTCTCTTCCTCTCTTAGTTTTTAGCTCTTCTCTTTCTCTTCCTTCCGTTTTCTCATTCTCCTTCTTCCTTTCCCCGTATTTGTAGGGTTGGGGTCCCTTTCCCCACCGGTTCATAGCTCCGGTCAAAAGTGTTTACCAATCAAAAAAAAAACGGAGCGGAAGCTCACCGTAAGCATGTACGGATGCTACCAGCCGAAGCATGGGTCAACAAAGTGGCAGAAGCTCGGAGGTAGCACAAGAATGCTACGACATGTAGCAATTTTATGCTACCAACCGGTTGCACAGAATTTAATATAGGAGCAGTCGATGACATCAAGGTCGCTAGCATTTGTAAGATATTCTTACAAAATATTTTGAGCTACCACCAAGAATGGGGAAAATATCTTATTTTCTAGTTATATTTATGCAACTAGATGACACTGATATAATGATGTAACCGACGAGTGTAGTAACAAACCAGAATTAATAAAAGTCGGTTCAACCACTAGTTTAATGAGGTATGGCACCCATGACCGCTTGTATAAGAAAAGTACCAATTGTATTGCCTCACATATCTCTTTAATGAAATCTATCGGTTTGTGAGACAATTTCAAGGATCTCCTTCTATATAATGTAAAATTCACATCATTTTGATAGGATATATTATGGAATGCAAAGGAACTCTACCAAAATTGTTCCAACACTTTCATGAGCTGCAAGCCTTGAATTTATGCATTTTGTAAAGGATTTTTTCCTTGTGCCTATATTATAATGGATTGTGCATCTTTTTAAGCAATAAAATCAGTGTTTTGTGGATTTTATCACCCTAGCTCAAGTTGTATTGTGTTATTTTCCTTCCATTATACTTGCAGGTATATTGTGCATATTGTGTTCTTTTGCAAGATTAAAATTCGTTGTGCTCCACGAGGATGGAGATGTGAATGTTGTTTCGGACTATGGCACTTTTTCTACCCTCTCCCACTTTGTTCACTCCCCATTTTCACTCACTTATAATCTCTCCACTCCCTTGTTCTTGGTGTTATCGCCTCCCTTATTTTATGACTTTCATTTATGTATCTCTCTCTTCCTTGGTCCCTTGAATCCTAGGTTAGCATTAGAATAGTTGCATTTCCCTTTCTAAGAGTATTTTTATCATTAGAATAGGTAGAGGAACCAACTTTCTCTGGAGGTTTGTCTAAAATTGCAAGGGTGCCGCACCTTGATACAATATCATGTTAGTCAAAAGTAGGGTTTGTAATGTGCAAATCTTAGGTACTACTTTTTTGACATAACAGTTTTGGCACACCCAATGGGACCAAAAGTCAATACTTCTAGTTTTATCAAGTTTGGATGTGTGTCTTGATGAGATTATAGCCTTTGGAAGATCTACAACAACACATCTAGTGACTTCGATTAGAAAATCAATTGGTTTTAGCAAAGGTGTTTGTACTCAAGTTCATGAGAATAATTCAGACAAGGTCCAGAACAATAGATGGGGGAGCTTTTGAATACGTGTAATTATCACCTAGAAGGGGAAGAAGAGGAAGATCAGTTCAAAGGTCACCTTCATCACAAAACTGGAGTCTTTCCACTCCACCTCAGTAGGCCTTTCTTTCATTCTACTAGAGTTCTCATACCTATTACAATGGTAACACAACAAAATTTGGGATTTGTCAATTTTATCGGTAGTAGTCCTCTTGCTCTTAATGCCAACAATCTCATTCCAGCATCTTCTCTCAAAAGAATCTCTTTCTTCACTGGGAGAATAAAACTACTCCAGCTGACCATATTCAAGATATTTCCAATGTTTACACTATCCATTAGATCATTGAACAAGATGTAGCTATTAGGTTGTTAGCTTCTTCATTCAAAGGAAGAGCTTTGCAATGGTTTAGGAGTCTCGAAGGTAGGGTCAATTGCTAATTGGAATGTATTTGTGCATAGCTCTCTATGTAATCAATTCGGAGAGAAGTCGGGTAATATTTCCTTTCTTGAACAACTAACTACCATCAAGAGAGCACCAAACAAGTAGATGGTTGACTTCAATTTCAGATTCTAAAGAACATGGGATATGATCCCAATTATCATAAGGCTAGCTACTGAAGGTGCATTTCTCTATTTCCTTAAAGCTTTAAATTATAATATATCTATTATGATATAATCTATGGGAGGGATAACCTTACCAGGAGCTTATTTCATAGCCATTAGAGCTAAGAATTACCTAATTCAAGTAGTAAACTTGCACCTAGGCCACCTATGCCTATTTATCTAGAAATGGGGAACCTAGTTCTAGAAAAAAACACCTAAGTTATCCCCTATTCATGCTCCTAGAAATTAGATTTCCAATGAGGCTTCCACTTCTTCTTTTATAATCTCAATTGAACTTCAAGAGGTTATGAAACAATTACAAAACCTAGGGAATGAATTGGTAACCCTCAAGATGTAGCAGATGAGAATTTTAGACCTTATCAACCTCAATCCCAACCAAATAGGCCTCCATATCAACCTAATAGACCTCATGTTCAAGTTGCAAAAAAAAATCAAGGACAACCCCAACTGCTAGACCATTTCAGCCATACAATCCTAATACACCTCAACATCCTAATCCTTGGTTCCAGTCCAAAATAATCTTGCACAAGAATATGAATGGTTTTTTCCTTATGGTCAACCCCATAATCAGGCAACATGTTTCAATGGTATGCTAAACCAGGCCTTGATGGTACAAACTATTGGTGTGTCTTAAGAAAAAAATCAAGAAGAAAATCAGCAGCAAGTAGAACTACTCAAGAAGCACCTCCGAGTGAGAATACACTTATGAACTGGCAAGCTGAGGATTTATGTGGTATAAATTAGTCTCCTTCTCAAGGGGTATCAAGCCAACAAAAGGTCTAAGAAAATAAATATAGAGGGAGAAAATCATCAAATACAGGTGTTTCTCAACCTTCTATCATGCCCTAAGGAGTTGGTAGCTCAAATCCAATCCCAAGCTCACAAAATCAGCCTAGAGTACCTGTTGTAGTATCTCATGTGCAAGATAATTTTATTCCAAGAAAAGGGCAGCAAAAAGACAACCCATCTTCATTCAATATCATTGACCACATGAAGAAAACAAATGTAAGCATCTTTATGTGGGAATCTTTGAAGATTTCGGATAAAGGGATCTTTTACAAGCAACTCATAGCTAACTTTCCCATCTCAAATGAGTCACCCAAGGACCAAGAAAATGTCCTCACCAATGTAGTGCAACAAAAGGAGGGTCAACCAAGTAGAAATATGAAGCCTCCACCATTTTATGTGTCCTTGATTATTGGAAACAACCTGTACATAATTGCATGATTGAGTCAGAAGCAAGCAACTCAGTGATGCCAAAGAAAATTATAGATCAACTGGTTTTAACTATGAACATGTCTCAAAGGGAGTGGTACAATTAGATGGGACAACAATTGGGAAAAAATTGGAATCATCAAGGATCTGAATCTAACACTACATGCATGCCCAAATGTCACAATTCAGCAAGACATATCAGTGATCGATTTACCACCACTCTTTTCCTTGTGCTTGTCAAGGATACTTCACAGCTAATATTGGAGGTTACTTTTCTACTGATTGGTCACATATGCTTTTCAAAACAAGATATGGAGCCAAGGATACAATCAGGTCAGATCCAATTTCCAACTTTCACATTGATCCTCATATGCCAAGTCCAATCAATGTCAAATTTCTCATCTTTTGATCAAGAAGATTGTCCAAGCACTCCAGAAATAAATACCAAGGTTGAGGCATTCCAAATTCTTGATGAATGGTGAATAAAATGAATTCTTTGATCCATACAAGGAGATGGAGGAGGCTGAATTAGGCATCTATTTCCTACATAAAGAAAAATGCACCTCTTCCTAGCATCACCAAACCGAATGAAAAAGATGACAATGAAGTTTGGTAATTATTTTTCGATGGTTCAAGGAGAAGGAAAAAGGTGCGTGAGGAGGAGAAATGTAGGATCAATATTGGTGTCTCCCAAAGGTATCAGATACTAATCTGCTTTCAAATTTCAGTTTTCTTGTTCAAATAACACAGTTGAGTACGAAGCATTGATCCATGGATTGTATTGGGAAAGGAAAAGAGGTATCACAAACTTGCAGGTATTCGAGAGATAGTTATTTAATTTTTAATCAAGTTAGAGGAAGAATGCTGCTAAAAATGACCTTATCAAGAGCTATAAAATTGGGTATGGGACCTCATCAAATACTTTGAGGCTCTTAACATTTTTTCCATCCCAAAGAAGAAGAATGAACTCAAACACACTTCTAGCAGTTGGAGTAGAATTTGATGTGGTTAAAAGTATCAAGAAAGACCGTGCTCAACCTCATATCAAGGTGGTCATGAGACCAGCCAATTTTGATATCAACACTAAGTTGGTAGGTGTTCGAGAGTGACCAACAGATCATCAATTTCTTATAGGAATAAGCTGAATTATCTACCAAGAATCGGGATAAATTAGAGCAACAAGATGGGATCAAGTAGTGCATTTGAAAAAAAAATTGATAAAAGGTCTAGTGACTTTTGAATCAATCTTCAACCCCGATGATTAGTCAAGGAAAGAAAAGACAAACATTCAAGTCAAGGGGAAGATTCAGAGCCCATTTCAGTTGGAGAGGGTAAATAATCTAGATTGGAAAGGTGAGTACTAATCAAGAAAATTATGATTTCATACAACTTTTCCAAGAATTCCCATATGTATTTTCTTAGAGCTACGAGGACTTGAGAGGATTTAATCCAAAGTTATCATAACACACTATTGAATTAGACCCGGAAGCTAAGCCTATTAGGTAAAAAAAAAGACCATTCAACCCTCATATTGAGCCTCTCATGAAGAAGGAGCTAAAGAAGCTCATTGAGGTGAGAATTATTTTTCTAATCAAACACTCTTCATGGGTAGCAAATCGTGTGTCGGTTAGGAAAATAAACAGGGAAATCAGATTGTGTGTGGACTTTCAAGACTTGAACAAGACCTCTCTCAAGGACCATTATCTGTTCCCTTCTATTGAGTAGATATTGCAGGTAGTAGGTTGTCGAGAAATTTTTTCACTTCTAGATGGCTACTCAGGCTATAATAAAATCATGGTGAAAGAGGAAGACCAATTTAAAGCATGATTTCACCACCAAATGGAGCACTTACTCCTATATAGAAGATGTCATTCAGATTATCAAATGTCAGAGCTACATTCCAGAGGAAATGGACATGGAATTCAAGGGGATGTTAAACAAGATAGTGTTTATTTATCTTGATGATATCATGATGTTTTCCAAGAATGCAACGAGTCACCTCCACCATCTCAATAAATTATTCCAAAGATGCAGAGATTCAGAGTGTATTTTAATCTGAAGAAATGCATCTTCCTAGCTCATGAAGGAAATATCTTAGGCCACATCATGTCTAAAGAGGGGTTGGTAATTTATCCTAAAAGAGTTGAGGCTATATGTGATTTACCATTTCCAAGTCATAAGAAATCTCTCCAAAGATTTCTTGGGGAAAATCAATTTTTAGGAGGTTTGTTCCTAACTTTGCTAAGTTGGTCAAGCCATTAACATTGATGTTGAAGAAGAGCATGGATTTCAAATGGACTACTAAAGGAAAGGAAAACTTTGAAGCTATAAAGCATGCCATTTCATAGGCTCCAACCCTCATAAATCCATATTTTCAAAGGAATTTACTCTATATGCTTTTGGTGGCACAGATGCAATATCTACAATACTAGTACAACTAAACCAAGAAGGATTGAGCAACGTATAAAATTCTTCACCATAGCCTTGAGGATTATGAGGTAAGACATTCATTCATTGAAAAAAATGTCCTTTTGTTATTAGAAGTTTAAAGAAATTCTAGACATCTAGTGTCAAATAATAGAATTCATCTACTAGTTTCACATGTGGGTGTGAAATATTTTCTTTTAAACAAGGACCTCAATGAGAAGAGGGTTGGTTGGATAACCAAGGTCATGGAGTATGACATTGATATCAAGGTGACTAAGCCGGTTAAAGGAAAAGGGTTGTGTGAACAAATAGTTTAAAGGAAACATGCAGATGAAGAGGCCACCCTTTTAGTTTAAGATAATCAAGAGCAATCAGCCAATGCCTTACCCAATTCTTGTTGGACTCGGGATATAGTCCACTTTCTCCAAACAGGTCAAATCCCTCAAGGTTTGAGAAAAGTGAAGAGAAGGTATTTCAGGCTACAAACTATACCAAATGCGCTTATAGATAATATTTTTTCAAAAGGATGTGAATGGTTTCCTCCTAAGATGTATTATAACATATCAGATTGAGAGGGTATTACATGAGTTTCATGATGGAGATATAGTGGTCATTTTTTCCCAAAAGCAATAACTCTTAGAATCATGAAGGTTGGTTATTACTGGCCTAATATTTTCAATGATTTCCACTCATGGATCAAGAAATGCAAGAAGTGTGCCTTCTTCATAGGTAAAGAGAAGCTAACAGCCCTCCCATTACACCCCATCTCTATAAATGAACCATTCATGCAATGGGGTTTGGACTTTATTGGGGTGATCAACCCAAATTCCAACCTAGGTAAAAATGGATCTTGATAGCTACATACTACTTCATGAAGTGGACAAAGTAGTTTCACTCAAGGAAGAAAATGAAGCCAGCATTTTGTATTTCTATGAAGGTATTGTGACAAGGTTTGGTGTTCCTTCCACTATAATATCATATAATTCCTTATATTTTCTTGGAACAAAGATACCAGATTGGGATGTTAAGAATAGCATCTATTTGAGCACATATTCTAATTATTACCCTCAAGGTAATGGGTAGGCCAAGTCCACCAACAAATATATTTTGATTATTATAAGGAGGACTCTAAATGAGTACTAGAGAACATGGCAGACCAAATTGAAATCAGCCTTATGGGCTGATAGAATGAATCCTAAGAATTCAATTGGTTTTTCTCCTTTCAAGATGGTCTATGACAGGGAAGCAAGGCTACCAATATCCCTAGAGTTACCAGCATTGAAGCTTATCAAGTAGCTTGAATTTATCGATTTTCTAGCCATAGAAGTCGGGTATACGAGCTCATGGAAGCTAGAGGAGCTGAGAAAATTAATCTATGGAAGAAAATGAGAAAGACCAAGCTCAAATCAAGATGAGATTTAATAGAAAGGCCAAAAATATAACCTTCCAAGAAGGGGACTTGGTCCTGAAATGGGATGCAGATAGAGCCAAACTAGGAAGACACTCTAAGTTTGATATAATATAGAGTGGCCCCTATATGATTTCAGGATGCAAAGAAAACAATGCTTTCCAATTTTCAAGATTGGATGGAAAAGAATTACATATTCTAGTCAATGGAATCTATATCAAGCATTTTTACTAAAGTAAAGTACCTTCCTTGTACATATTAGATTAGTTCATTTCCTCCAAGTGCTTGTAGTACATTTCTCTATTGTATTATAGGGTTGCTTTTGTAATAAGTGTTTATGCACTCTTTGCATGTTCCATTTGGGATGTATATAATATTTTTTTTTGTATGTATATTTGTTGTTGTTATTGTTATCAAATTTTTCCCTCAAGGAAAATTGAAAAACATGAACTTGTACATGGAAAATAGGTTTTGAATCAGTCATGGATCTTGTATTTTGAGGATTGGCCAATAGGCTAAGCTTGGTCAAAGCATATAAAAGTAACTCGGCCGATCCAAATACATGGTGAGTGAGAGAGATCTCGGATAGAAAATGATTTCGGAGGTAAGAAATGGAGGGGGTGGTTCAGCACCAAGCTCACGGTGGAGAACTTGAAGGGAAAGCTTGTAGTCAAGCTAAGTAGAAAAATGGGAACTCTAAAGTCCAAAGTTTTCGGACTTTACAGGTTTTGGATTTTAGATTCTTGGCAGTCGAGCAGGGAAAAAACAAGAAAAAGGACCCAAAAACTTGAAACTCTTATGTCCAAATTTTGGACTTTGGGATTTCATGATTCGAGGTTTGGGGTCTTCAATGAGAAAAACATAAAAACATGAGAAAAAACCCAAAATCTCTGAAATGCCAAAGTCTAAAAGGGCTCAACATTTTCAGGGTCACACTTGAGTTCGGGCTCAACACGAAGGGGTTTTCAAACTTTCAAAGGTTTTGATTTCAAAATTTGTAGTTGGACAATTTTGTAGGTTTGTTTTGGGGTTGAAGTAGCCTAAATTTTGAAACCCAAAGTCCAAATTTCAAACTTCGAGGTTTCGGAGGTTTGAGTTTTGAAGTTTTAGAACTCTCAAGCCAACTTTGATGATGAATAGTATCATGGGTCCGAAGGCAAGCTCCAAAACCCGAAGTCCAAATTTCAAACTTCAAGGTTTCGAGGTTTAGGTTCGAGGTTCGAGGTTGGGTAGATGAATTATGATGGTGACCCCCAAAATGCAAAGGTCTAAAACCCAAAATTCTGAATTTCAAACTTTAGGGTTTTGGAGGTTTTGATGTCTCAAGCGAATGAATAAGAATATCAACCTCTAAATTCAAAATGCCCGAAAGTCTGAATTTTGGATTTCGTAGGTTATGAGGCATTTTGGAGTTTGAAGAAATAGAGCCAACCACTCGCCATTAATGCAGTATGGCACCCCAATCTTTAGACGGCCATAACATTTGATTGAGAGCTTAGATTTTCACAATAAAGTACTTTTTAGAAATCTCTCAAAGATATTTATCTTAATTTAAGTGAGACTAAGTTATTCAAAATGAAGAAATATAGTCCGTCATTTTAGGGGTATTTCTATATTTCTCACCTACCCAAATGATGAAGGTATGGGCTTCCTTTCTTTCCCAACAAGGCATAGTACATGGAGGTATGGGTTTTGCAGTAGAACCCATCATTGTTGTAGGTGAATTTAATGTAATTTTGGGTAGTTATAGTAGGATTTTTAATTATTCTATCTCCTTCTCTCATTCTTCCTATATATTATAAGGAGGGGCATTGTTCTAATGTTGGATAATTTTTCTTTGCACCCTCCCTTATTCTCTTGTTTGTAAGTGAATTTTGGAGCTCAAACCTCCCATCAAAACTATAAATGAAATCTTTTCTCTTGGCCATTATAATGCACTATATCAAATTTTTGGAGCACTACTAAAACCTCATTGATGAATTTTATATGCTACCGGTGCCGTAGTGATATTAGACTAGTCATAGAGGGAAAATGGTATGGAAGCTCATTAAGAGTATGTATACATGATGCTACCAGTTTAGTAGCATGGGTGAATGGTGTAGTGGAAACTTGGAGGTAGCACAAGAATGCTACCGGTCGGTAGCATTTTTGATGCTACCATCCGGTTGCACAACGAGTTAATAGAGGAGCATTTGGTCGAATAACAGTGGTCACTTTCGTTGCATTTGTAAAAATTTTACCAACTGACAAATGATTTTAAGCTACCAACCAATAATGGGGAAAGAATGTTACTGGCTGGTTGCATTTTTGCTACCGGACGACACCAAATAGAATGATGTAACCAGCCAAGTGTAAGAAGAAACCATGCATTAATAAGAAGGAGTAAAAAGTGGTTTGACCACCAGTTTAATGAGGTATGGCACACATGAATGCCCATGCAAGAACAGTACCAATTTATATGGTCTCCCATACCTCTTTAATGAAATTTTCTGATTGGTGAGGTAATTTCGAGGATATCCTTCTATATATTGTAAAATTCACCACATTTTGAAGGAGACATTCTGAATGTAAAGGAACTCTACCAAAAAAATTTGACACTTTTATGAGCTAAAGCCTCGAATTTATGCATTTTTACAGGATTTTTCCTTTTCCTATATTATAATGGATTATGCATCTATTTAAGCAAGAAAATTGGTGTGTTTTGTGGCTTTTCTTGCACTAGCTCAAGTTTTATTGTGTTCTTTTCCTTACATTATACTTGTAGGGTACATTTTACATATCATGTTCTTTAGTAGGATCAAAATTCATTGTGCTCCATGAGGATGGTGATGTGAATGTTTTTTAAAACTGTGGCACTTTTTTCTACCCTCTCCCACTTTTTTCACTCCCCATTTTCACTTACTTATAATCTCTCCACTCCCTTATTTTTAGTGTTATCACCTCCCTTAGTTTAAGACTTTCATTTTATGCATCTCGCTCTTCCTTGGTCCCTTGGAATCCTAGATTAGCGTTAGAATAGTTTCATATCCATTTCTAGGAGTAGTTTTAGCATTAGAATAATCAGAGGAACCAACCTTATCTAGAGGTTTGTCTCAAATTGCAAGGGTCCCACACCTTTAGACAATCCCATGTTAGTCAAAAATAGGGTTTTGTAATGTG
>CM031241.1:103422469-103551757 GCA_018340775.1 Taxus wallichiana var. yunnanensis
ATAAAGATTTTATTTAGAGCTTAGCTAAATTTAGTGTTCTCCTAAAAATTTAAATGGACCACATAAAATAGTCCTTATTATTCATTAATACTTATTGTAGGGAACGGTTTAGAGGCCACTAGGTAATTTGAATATAACATTGGAATAATATATATCAAGAATGAAGCTTAGCGGATGCTAAGAATTTTCTAATAGACAATTTGATGTGAAATATATGTGTTTTGTGGACATTTGTAATTCATAAGAACCATATCCATGTCTATATATAAATGTAGTCATAAATCTTATAGAGGCTCTACTTATTTGGGGAAAACATTAACTATTAACAAAGTTCATATGGTAGTCATAAAACATCATGATGATTGGACATACATTATGATATGTGGTTGAGGTATGTGGGATACCCCTTCTACAAGATGCGAATGAGTACCATAAGAATGTTGTAAACCATAACCTTCTTTCCTCATCTACGCATAGCTCTTTTTGACTTCACAAAGAAAATCATCAACAAAAACAGATATTGAGCCAAAGGACCTACTTTTATTTACAAAAAGAGTCTTATGTCTCTTACTCTAAATATTTGGTTAGATTAACAAATCAATGTAAGATATTTTGAGCTTAGCAGTCACCAAGATCAGCCTCAACAAAATATTTAGAGCTTAGCGGTCGCTTAGGTATCATTCACTTAACAACTAGTATTGCAATGAGAAAAGTGTTGCACTACATTCACCCTTAAGAGGGTCAAGACTTACATAGTTTTCATTATTTTTTTTCAAGATTATTACATTGTGGTATATGATAATTCCTTGTTATTCATTAATACTTTTTATAAGGAATGGATTATCTTCTTGCTAGGCAATTTGAATATAGTGTTCATCTAGTAAATCATAGTAAAGGAGCTTAGCAATCTGCAAATTTTCATATATAAAAGCCGATGTGAAATATGTGTAATGCAGACATTTGGAATTCTAAAGGATTATATGTCTAACAAATGAAAGTAATAAATTTTGATATTAACGATTGTTAGGTAATTTCTAGAGAGGATATCGATAAAAATTGAAGGATTATGCTATCAATTAGTGTAAGTACAACCTATGAAACTACATCCATATCTATGGATAAATGAAGTCTCAAATTCCTTCGAGGGTTTTGTTTAGTAAGGTAAACATCAACAAAAATATCTACTCAAACATATGATGATTGGCCTTCACAACATAATAATCATTAACGAAACAATACTAAGCCAAAGGACGTACTTACATTTATAAGCACAACTCTTATGTCTCTTACTCCAAATATTTGGCTAGATCAACACATTATTTAACAAATCAATGTAAGATATTTTGATCTTAGAGGTCACTAAGCTCATCCTCAACAAAATATTTAGATCTTAGCTTTTGCTAGGCATTATTCATTAGACAACTATTATTATTACAAAGCAAAGTGATGCACAACATAATCTCTTAAGCGGCCAATCCTTGTGTAGTTCTCATTAGTTTTTGTGGATATTATTACATTGTGGTCTATTATAATTCCTTTTATTCATTAATACTTATTGTAAGGAATGGATTAGTGGCCACTAGATAATTTAAGTATAGCATTCGAATAACAAATAATAGTAAAAGAGCTTAGTGCTTGCTTTAGGTGTTGGACCCTAAAATATTGACTAAGTACCAAGAGGTGTACGTGCATGATCAATAAATAAAAGGACCTCAAGGAAAATCATGGAGGAAAAGGGGTTTAAGAAGGGTTTAAGTGAAACCAGGGCACGCACGGGAGGCAGAATAAGGGTTTAAAGGACTTAGCCAAATTTGGCATCATGGAGTCACTTGAGGAAAAATGTGAGGAACTGACTAAGTGTGATAAGTGGATAAGGTGCCATCCTAGAACCTTGGAGGTCAAGAAAAGGATATTCCATGTAGGGAATATTCCCAAAGGCATCATTACAGTTAGTGGAAGGTTTGTAAAGAGGATAATCATTTACCAATGGAGGACCACATCGACACTTGGCATGCGATCTTCTCAAGAGAGGAGTCATGGTGATGGACGATGGTCCTATTTAAAGGATTTCTTGGGACATGAACATAGACATGAGATAGAGATATATACAGTGTAGAGTGCAAAGGGGAGCAGAGAAAGAGAAGGAGAGTAATGAAGTTTTTAGAAATGTTAGGAAATGATAAGGATTTAGAGTTCATAGTGCGAGGGTTTATAGTACTTAGTGTTAGAGGGTTGTAAATGATACCATTAAGTATGTATAGGCACCGGGGTCAGTAATAAGGGATATAATGGGGAAAATCATACTTAGAATCTCTCGATCGAGATAGGTTTACAGGAGTTGAGTCTCTTTCATATGATGTATATGGTCGAGATGACCCTTTTGAATGTAATATGGCTACAGAACTCGATAAATCAATATACATGAATTCTATACAACTGTTCTTATGTGTGTAAACCCTTATGTTATTTGGCTTATCATGACTCAAATCTGGTTTCTTACACTTCTTACAATGTTTATTTAGCTTTTGTAATGCATTGATGTGTAGATCTATTAGTTATATCTTCTACCTTTTTGAGTAGATACATGTAATTTTGTATCTAAAAATAATCCCATAAATCTCTCGCAAAGCTCACATAAAGGAGGTGCTCAGTGCCTGTGCACACCTTAGGTGAGTGCCCAAAGATATGCTAGATGATAGGCCATAGGCGCTTTAGGATTAGAAAGAAGTATTGAGGGTAAAATAATGACTACATCTTGATTCTATTGTTAGGACCTTTTTGAAGCTATTGTTAGAGAAATGTGTAATGACAGAGTGCTTGACCTTGGACAGTGTCGAAGCATGGCTCTAAAACATGAAGGATGAGTTTTCTCAAATATTTAACACTAGATTTGAGTTTGATACATGAAAATGGGTGGAGGAGAACCTGTATCACGAACTCTATGAGACATTCTTATGTTGTTTCCAGTAGAGTTATATGAATGGATATCATCATATGCATCAAGGATGTTTTGTAACTATAGATCTCGTGTTTGGACCCGGGAGGGATATCGGCGGTTACATGAGCCTGATTTGACATAGACCCATGATGTTGATCACTAGTGGAGTGTGTAGATCTCATTAGTTATATTTTCTACCTTTTTGAGTATATGTATGTACTTTTGTTTCTCTAAATAATCCTCCATTAATTTTGTAACTCTCTCATGAAGCTCACATAAAGGAGGGGGCTTAGCGCCCACGCACACCTTGGGTGAAATCCCGAGTGTATGCTAGATGATAGGTCGGTGTGCTTGGGGTTAAAAATAGGTATTGATGGTAAAATAATGACTACACTAGGAATTTTCATATATAAAATCATAAGTGAAATATGTGTGTTGTGGAGATTTGAAATTCTACAGATTATGTGTTTTTAACAAAACAAAGTAAGAAAATTCCTATCAATCATTAGGTAATTCCTCGAAAGGATATCAAATACAAATTAGAAGGATTACGGTTTCAGTAAGAATAATTGCAGCCTACGGCATTACATCTATGTATGTGGATGAATGAAGTCTCAAATGCCATGAAGGGCTCTTCTTAGTCAAGTAAAATTGTTAATTATTAACAAAGTTCATAGAGTATTCATGCACCATCATGATGATGGAACATGCCTTCTGAAATGTGGTTGAAGTTTTTGGGATGCCCCTTTTACAGGATATGGATGAGTATCCTATGAATATTTTTAATCATAACCTTCTTTTCCCATGTATGTAGAGATCTTCTTGGCCTTCACAATGACAATTATTCATAGAAATCTCTTTTGTCTCTTACTCTAAATATTTAGTTATATTAACAAATAATAAAAAAATCATATTAAAATATTTAGAGGTTAGCAGTCACTAAGTAATTCCTAATAGAATATTTATAATTTGGTGTTCATTAGGAATCATTTGTTGACACCGATTATTGCACCAAGAAAAGTGTTACAAAGACATGTCCTCTTAAGGGTTCAAGCCTTACATATTTTTCATTAATTTGTTGTTGAGGTTATTACATTGTGGTGTTTTTTACTAAGGTATTAAATTATACATTCTTTGGTGTATTAATATTATAGCCTAGCAACCACTATGTCACATTTCTGTTTTTTAATCAAAATGATTAACGATTTGGTTTCATTAAACAAGCACATTTTAAACTAGCTAAAATCCTCTTAAGTAATATATTTATATACCATAGTGTCAATTAGTCTTAGACCATTAGACCTTTTCATTGAAAATAAACAGCTTGTAAGGCACCATGGCCTTAAGCCTCTAGCCATTGATCTTATCAATGTAAAGAAATGATGTACCCAAACCACCGACTCAGTCTATTCCACATGTTTAGTAGGTTCTTAATAGCAATATTCACAAAAATCTGACTTGAGGATCCTTTCTTATGCCTACAAGTCCTAAACTATCAAAGAGCTACCATTTACCAACTTAAGTGGCAATACCATCAACAAATCTAGTTCTATCATATCCATAACATGTCCTTTTTCATGCATTTCTACTTTTATGAAGTTACACAAACACGTACCTCTCCTTGTGAGCAAAAAAATGTCCCTCTGAGAAAGATTTATCTCCTTTAGCCTCTAAATAATTCTTTTTTGACTTACACCCTATTACTCATAAAGGAAAATAAGGTTAGGATACACCCAAATGTACTCAAGACAATCAAATTTCATCATTTATCTCCATCTTACAAGGTTGTTCTCACATCCCCTTAAAACTAACGCCACTACTCAAATCATGCTTGGATGGTTTCATAGGTACCCATAAAATTTTGAAAACTTCAATAGTAGATATTCCCTTAACAACCCAAAAGTGTTTGTTAAATCTCAAATCCCACTTCGTGTCTAACTCCTTGTAGGTCTTTCCTTGCCAATTTACTCTTATATTCCTTAAGACCGGGTGGTTTACTCCAATCATGGAATATCACTTCCCTAGCTACCCAAAAGACTTTTAAATCTTCTATAGTTCATCTTAAACTACATTGAAATGTTCCTAAAGTTTTAAGGTCGAATTCACCATACAACTCCCTATAGCTTGTGATTTTTCTCTTAAGCCTTCTAATAGACCTGGGACATAAATCTGATACAAATATCTCTTCACTCCCACATGACTCAGCCTCAAACTTGATATTTCTAAAACCCATTATGCCAAACTATGTGTCTATGAATTTTTAAGGGTTAACTCTCAGTTTAGAGGGTATTTTCTTTGTAAAGTGACTCTTTCCATTAGCCTTATGAATGTATTTTATTGCTCCTTCCAACACTGTCAAGAAATTCTCATTTTCTAGCCAATAGAACTTGGATTTTCTTATTGAATATTCTTAACAAACTTCTCTTAACTATTACTTTAAAATTTCAGGCTTAGATCCCTTCGTTTGATGCTTCAAAAATTGTGCCCTAGCTATGACACCTATAAGCCCTCTCCGAGGACCCGAGAAGGGTAATTTTAGAATAAATTTCCTCCTAATTTTTTTCAAAACCTTAAATTTGGACTATATACCTATATAATAAGCAAAAATTTTAGCAGTGAATATTCATTAATTCACGAATATGTCAGTTTTTTAAATTTGAAATTGACGAATTTTTGGGGTATAAGTCAAGATAATTTCACCAAAATTTTCTAGGTACAAGTTAATTTTAGGGTCAATTCACCATTCCAATGAAATATAAATTCACAAAATTCACCTGAATATAGTCATAGGTAGTATATTTTTATGCTACTAGCCAACAGCATAAAGTATGTTATTGGCCGGTAGCATAAAAATACTATTGGCTAACAACATTTTAATACTCTTGGTGACAAAGATAACTATATGTCATTCGGTCAGAGTAGCATAAAAATATTATCGGTTCAAGAGCATAAAAATGTTGTCGGCTGATAGTATACTTTATGTTGTCGGTTAGTAGCATAAAAATATGTTATCGATCGGTAGCATATAAAAAAGATACCATTTGGTAGAATTTAATAGTGATGTCATGATGTCTTGATATTCACC
Organism: Taxus wallichiana var. yunnanensis; assembly: GCA_018340775.1. Taxonomy (NCBI): domain Eukaryota; kingdom Viridiplantae; phylum Streptophyta; class Pinopsida; order Cupressales; family Taxaceae; genus Taxus; species Taxus wallichiana. The sequence continues at coordinate 103,428,493 of CM031241.1, forward strand.
ATTCGTGTGAAAGCTAATTTTCCTAGATTCACCAAATATTTTCTAAGGCTTTTTTTCGGAGGGACCCTTAAAATTTTCCCTGATAGAAACCATGGATTCAAACTAATCTTACTAGTAGAGGAAATTCACACACTAACAAACAAGATCCAAGAAAAATCTCTATATCAACCTATAACATTCAAGTGTTTGGAGTTCTTAACCCTCAATTTTATGTAAGGCTCAATGGCACTTGCTCTACTATTTGTATTCCTTTGTAGTGTTTATGTAAATCCTCCCAAACAATTTACACTCAATCCAACTTCATTCTTTCACTAGCAAGCAGTATGCTTAAGATATCATTTTCATTTTCCCTTCATATTTGCATGTATATCTAGTTTAAGACCACATAGTCTATTATTCAAATGGAAATAACAATAACTCAAGCCTTGATATTTATAAATACCTCCCACCTTAAGCAAGGAAACTCCACCTTGGTATCTTCCTCGAGTTAGTTCTTACAATAACTTTTATTCATGCAAATGTGTATCTCCCTATCACAATAGTCTTAGGCATAGAATACTCCATCTACTATTTCTTAATAATGATTAGCAACATCACAAAAAATATCCATGTACAATGAAGGTGTAAGAACTTAGTCTCATGTTCCACATAACAAGGTTCCAAAGTACAATCTTACTTTATTCATGGGAATAATGAATCTCAAAAATGAGCATTAGGTCTTAGATCGTCCTGAGACAACACATGTAAGCCATATTGATGATTACATCATTTGATCCACCATATAAGATGAGTTAGAAAATCATATATTCTTATTATAAACTCGAAGTAAATATCACACACACACACACACACACACACACACACACACACACCAAATTAGAGATGCATGCATCAATTTTCAACTGTGATAATAGCATTGAGAGTCACAAATCTTCATATTTCCTTTTCAAAACTCCTCATGATTCACCATTTTCTTTACCTTCTAAATGAAAAACAGATAAGGGTAAGGGCCAAGGAGGAATACATGTTTATGTTAGTCATTAATGGTTGTCGCATGTGTTTTGACTTCTTGATCTAGTGCCAATTGTAAGATCTTCCTTTTGGCTAGGAGGAACTACCTATAATAGAAAACAAGACCACAAAAGAGGAGTTAAATGATATATGATAGTGGACTACCTAGCATGTGCTAGATCCAGGAAGTGTGATACTCCCTAGATGGTTGTCAATCCATTATTTAAAACAACTTAATGCGAGAAATAAAGGAAATCCTACTATAGATGATATGATTTAGGTTTCTCATTCAAGTACAATAAGCAAATATTAACATAACAGGCTAGGCTATGGTCAGATCAGAAAGGTAGGTAGTTGTTAGGGTGTCGGGACTAGTCAGGGTCTGATTCTAGGTTGTTTAGGTCAACTGATGAGAGGTTGTTAGGTTTTGTTCGGGCAGGGTATAAAACACAGAGACCGATGTCGGTCTTGTACAACCGATGGTGGTTTATGTAGAACCAACGACGGTTAGGGGTAACCGGCATCGGTAAGGTCGGGGTGTAAGAGAATCAAGGAAAACTGATTACAGGGTTTGATCTAGGATCTGATAAGGAGGGTAGGGTGGATAAAGAGGTTGATAGGGGTATCAAGTATACTCAGGAATGAACAACAGTGAGAATGGGTGATTTGGCAATGTGGGTAAAGGAAATATTTGAGTTATAAACTAGAAAGAGATGGAGGAATGAGCATACAAAGTATAAATTGATGACAAAAATAATAGAAGCTAACTACACTAGAATGGACAATGCTGGTAGAAATGTACTTCCTGTGAGGCAAACTTGATGGCTAAATGGTAATGGCAGTTGATCAGAATAATGGTGTTTGGTATCATAGCGGTGGCTCTTCGAATGATTTCATGAGTGCAATGCTTCAATATATGTCCTGGTGATGGCTCTGATGTCCTGGATACATGAAAAGATGTTGGTTTCACTTGCATGCAGCTTTGATCTCCTTCCTTGCTCTCAGAATGTGCCAACCCAAAAAAAATTAGGTGAATAAATGGTAACCGACGATGGTTCCGGGTTGACCGGTATTAGATTAGGGCAGTGACCAAAGCATCGCTTAAGGTAGGATTCCCTAGGTTTACTAAAATGGGAAAATCTTTCTGATTTCTTTTGGCTCAATTCATTTATTCTCGCATATTAGAATGAAAACTTCCCTTCTAATGAGCAGGAATGTGGTTAGAGAGATTTTAGGAATTTATTTTTAGGGTTAGACCAAATCTTAGCTCATTAAGGCAAGTAAGACTTAGTTATTGTTAGTTATGGAAACATGCCAAGAATAGGTCTAGGGTGAGGTGGTTGGGTGAGGTGTCTAGGTGAGGTGGTGGGGTAGGAATTAAGATAATTAGATAATAAATATTGTGAGGATATATATTAATTTAATTAAATTAATAGTGATGTGGGGTGGAAGGGGCCATGGTTAGATGAGTATGTTTGAGGTGGTTATTTGACAAGGGACCAAGGGGAGTGTGACCCAATTTTGGTGTCTACACCTCTCTCCACAAGGTATATCTCTCTACCTTCCTCATTTTTGGAGAAAAACTCGATGTTACATTAGAATTATCTCATTCCCTTTCATGATTTTCCAACCCTAACTAACTCTCTTTTTACTCATTTTCTCATTCTTAGCTATAATAGCTTTATTACATTATTTTGACATTTTCATGACTCTTCCACCCTAGAATGCACTAATGTCAAGACTAGAATTATTTCTTACACTAACATTTAATTTTCCCCTTTTACAACCATAAAAAAATTCTTTCCCACTTTTTACAAGTATTACTAATTCAAATCTCCTTTTAGGAGGGAAAACAACAACAAGTCTGAATTCAAATTCTAGACTACCTTACCATCTTGTAAGGACTCTTTTGGGCTCATGAATGACTTCAAGACACACTAACATCCTACCTTGACTCTTATCATACTAGAAAGGTGAATTCATCATTTAGAGGCTTCCTTTAGTGATGCTCCCGTATCGAAGAAACATTTGTATTGATGTGCGGAACTTTTGTTTTAAATATTTATAATCCATTTTCATTACATAAGACTACTTTAAACTAGATAAAATCATCTTGAGTAATGCAATTTCTATTTCCATTTTAAATTCTTCTCCTTCACTAGACATTGTGAAGGGATTTATGTTATATGCATACGTGTCTCACTTGGTATTGAAGGTGATCTTGAATTGTGACTCTTATTTGACCATTACAATTTTAAAACTAGAGAAATTGTCAAGAAGAGAAAACCTCTTTGATCCTACTACTCTTTGTATCATTTTATCCATATAAAACATGGTATAATGACCTTAAATAAAACCATGGTATAATTACCTTATCCATATAAAACATGATATAATGACCTTAAATATAATGACCATACTCTTTGTAGTGTTAGTATGAACCTACAGACTCTGAACCCTTTGTATAATCTCCCTGGTCATCGTATATATGTATTCCCAAGATTGTAATTCTCACAATTTCCTTATGCTTCAACCTCCCAATAAAATCAAGCAAGCAATTAATTTCATTAGTTCACTTATCTCAATCTGCAAACAAGGTAATGGCCTTCTGTAGGATATTATCAAGATATTTAGTAAAGAAACTTTCATCACATTTATTAAAGTCTGATTAAGCAAAATCAACCTTGTCATCCTATAATTATTAGTGTCAATATATCATTACTTTATTTAACTAAAACACCCACAACTTGTACTTATTGTCTATAGGTGCTACATGTGTCCTTTCAAAATCTCTACTCGGTGATAGGGTTTCAATCCTTATAAATATTGTTTATCCAAGCATGATCGAGTTCTCAAATTATAGGGTTCATACTTCTCTAATTCACTATATTGTTAGTATGAATCTACACAGACTGTACCCTTTGTATTTTCTTCATGACCATCGCATATATGTTTTCATAAAATTGTAATTCCCACAATATCCTTATGTTTTAACATCCTACCAAATATAAGAAAACAAGTAATTGTATACTTTCATTCTATATTCATGGTAATGGTCTTCTACAAGATCTTAATAGCATATTTACTAAGTAAATTTCAATCAAATTTCCTACAAAGTGTCATTAAGAAAAATTGAACACTCATCATCCTTTGATTTTTACTATCAATATATCATTACTTTATTTTACTAAAACACCCACAATCTGAAGGATACAAGAACACAACCATTTATTTCTTCATAATGAAACATTACATTTCAAGTATTTTCAAGGATCTAAATAGTATGAGTTTCCATGATCCCTCTTATAGATTTTCTAAGCCCTTATGGATCTTCTACTTAGTATCCAACTATATTCACCTTCTCTTCTTTTCATTACAATACCTTCTTTTCTTAGCTAACATGAAGGTAGTTACACAAATTAGAAAACCGTAACCATCATAAAAGGTAACCATTCTTATGAACTCATAAAGTAATGAATGTGAAACATATCATTTACATTATTATTATCCCATCATAAGTATCCCATTTGTTTCCCAATGAATGCATTCTATCATAATATTAGGATATACACTTTCATGGATAATATAGGCACAATATATAATTAATTTAGTCTTCACTAAGGTATTGAAATCCCTTACCTCGAGCTACTAAATGTGGGTTAAGATCCATCTCACTTTTCATTCATTATTTTTATAATGTTTACAAAATTACTCTTCTATTCTCTCCACTATATTTAAATGAGCTCCTCTTGTCTCTATATTATTCCTAACTTTACATATCTGAGATTAATTTCCCTTTGCTTAGTCTCAGCTACTAACACTTTGATAATGTAAGCCTTTATCACATATTCCTTATTTTAGTGATCTTTGAAATTGAGTACTCTAATTTTAGTGATCATATGTAATTGCCTATTCCTTTTGATATGTTACTTGCATCTAAATTTAGTGAATCAAGAAATACCTAAAAATTAAGTCTCTTATGAAATCACTTATATGATCAAGAAAACTACATGAAATACCAAGAAAACCCCTATAATTCCACAATAACCCTTATAATTATAATAAGTGAAGGGAAACAGGATAAATTTAAATAGAGAAAATTCCCAAATAATACATATGTGCTCTGAAAATTTCTTAAACATTTCCTGCAGCCTTTAAAACAACCATCAAAATTCAAAACTAATTTGAATAAATAGTCAATTTAACATGAAATATTGGTAAAAATGTCTAACGAATCGGCCGTTAGGTAATCTCGTGAGGCAAGAATCAAATTACAAAAATATTTCGTGAGGTGTTCAATGTACTTTAATTGTCTACGAAATCCCTAACTGAACATAAATTACACTGCAATTAGATGGAATATTTTACAGGAGAGGAAATCAAATAGTCTTCGGTAACCGTGCTCATATTTTTATGCATGCCCTGCTCAGATGTTCTTCCCAAAAGCTTACAAACTTGAATGTAAAAAAATACACTAAAATTAAATGTCAATCTATTGTAAATCATACAACCGACACATTCAACCGCCACTTTCATTGGTAGATTTTAGAAACGCGTGAAATGTTATATATTAAATGGTGCATATATTTAAAATGGCACACATATTTCAACTGAAATTTTACATTGATTTAGACAGTATTTAGTTTAATGGCACACATAAGAAAAGATGGTTCAATGGCACACGTATGAAAAGATTGATTTAGATAATGCAAGTACCAGAATAATTAGCATTACACCTCATAAATAGTGTAAATTATTAGACGACCTGGAATTTCAAATTATCTGTGTTTGTCAAAGTAAAATTTATTGACGGTTTAGCTCTTTCACGTGGTTGTAATTTCCAGAAATTTTTATAGATATATGTATAATCTGTTCATATATATATATATATATATATATCTTATGTTTTTAAATAAACCCCTTAAAAAATTGTACGGTTTTCAAAATTTTCAGTCTGTTATTGTTTATGGTTTTCAAAAAATTTGGCCTGTAGTATATGGATAAAATCACAATAAACGGCCTACAGCCTGTCGATATTAATTATAAGAATAGTGTATTTTATTGGAAAATGATCTTTGCGAAATGATATCACATGTATACAGAGATATATCATTAATCCACAATAGTACCATCACTAAATTTCTTACCTAATATGAATTAATGTAAGAATTTTACAACATTGAACTTTCCGGTTGAAGATATCTTCAATGTAATAATATAATTTTAAATGTATTTCCTTAGTTGATATACATTCCCAATTATATTACATAATGATATCATTGTGTTATAATATTTATATAAGAGGGTCATTACAATATAATTGTAACTTGTGTTTTAAGTTTATAGTTTGACAATATAATGTTTTATATTTATTACTCATAGTCAAAGTTTGAATCAAGACTACCTCTTAAATCCTTGCACTTTTAAGTGTGAGTGATTGCACTTTGAAGTGTGAGTATAGTCAATCCAATGTAAGTTTTGTAGTGGAGAAGTGTTATGAAAGTTGTGGTTTTAGTCCGACATGGACTAATAACCAAATACACATAGCCTTTATATAACAGAACACATACATGGAAAGGTGAAGTGGAGGGTGAGAGAGATGAAGGTTTGAATGTTAGCGATATTAGATGTATTTAGATACATATTTATTTTAAAGGAATAATCTTGAAGTTTATTGTATGTGGCCACATGGCACAATCCATTACTACTAGGCTTTAGGGAAAATAAATCCCTGTTAGAACACATGAAGTACTTCCAAAAGAAAATAGTAAGGAATATTTCCACTAGTCATCTTAACATAAATCCTTATATAGAGAGGTAAAATGAGGTAATGGTTTCCAAGTGTTATTGCAAAGATGTTAGGTTCTCAAATAGATGACATCTAAATAGTCTTATATGTATGATGATGATAAAATTGATATGTGGCATAAATGATGACAATCACTTATTTAATGTCTTGCATGCTAGCCAAATTCTCCATAGGTTCAAGATTTAGATTGAAGGTGGTTTCGAGATGTTTATATAAGAGGTTTATTTTTTCTTCTCATTTTCATTTACAGATTTGTTTTAACCTTATAATTGTTAGACAATATGATTTTATATATTTAGAGATACTCATTAGTCTTGTGGGGTAAATCCTAAAGATCACAATCTTGTGTACTATCCTAAATTTCAAGATACTAACTAGTTACAAGGGTTTGATATATATAGTGTCCACGCTATTGATTCTCTTTTTATTTGTGATTACAGTTGATAATGAACTTTGTTTTCGTAAAGGAACACATGTGGATTTACTCTCCAAAGGTATGAAAGTTGCGGAGGGACTAGTGTATCCATCTAGAACTACACTCCATTAAAGACATGGGGCATAGCTTATTTTCTAGCATAATATGCATTCTATTCAATGACATAGTGAGAGTGGCATACATAATTGATGATTGTGAAACCCTGGAAGACATTGAAAACAAGGAATACTTTATCCCATGGAAAGGAAATAAATGATTAAGTATGTGATTTTAGAAGTGTCGCATGTGGGGGTTGATGACATACAAAACATCATGAGTAGTGACTAGGAGGTTACATTTGATATGGATGGTGGTTTGAATTTTGAAAATGAAAGCCATAGTATCACAACTCTTAAATACAAATGAATTTGTTACAACCTATGTCGTGTTAAAATATAAGTGTGCTTCAAAAAAGGTGACATAGTTGAAGGGTTTATATCGTTGGTACAAAAATAGCATGTGATTTCGGGAGCAATGTTGGGAGCTACACAATACGGTGTTTTAGTGGAAAAGATTATAACTACATGCAATGATTTCTTATCCAAGGCTACAAGCCAACAAAAATGTTTCTGGCCAATCAAAATATGGTATATCTCAAAACAATAATCGCACTACATTTTAACAGAATTATGAATTTCAGAATCAATATCCATATAAAACATTGACTAAAATATAAAGTTCAAGTGGGTTGCTTTATGAAGTTGATACATTTTTGTTCAAAAGAGCACAAATTTGTTGCAAAAGTGAATATTACTAATGTTTATGAGGGGACATGGTGTAGTTTAAAAATTGGATGTCAATACATTTGGGTGCATATTGATAAAATAACCAGACCTATTTTCAAGAGTTGCTTATCTATCTTAAAGATCTCTCATTCTATGGCCTACTACAGTCATTTAGCCCATCTAGATGGTTCTATTATGGAAGTAAGGATTAAATAAATTCCAAGAGGTGCCATAAAAAATTATGGAGTGTATTTGAAGATCCATTTCCTCAACCGGTATATCCATTTCATTTAATTCCTTTGATTGCAGTAGTTATGAAAATTTGATAAAAATACCTTACAAATCCCACAAACACCAAAAGGTAAATACTAATCCATCTAGTACACTAAAGGAAAGAGAAAATGGGGAAAAACAAGAGATCAATTCTTGTCTGAAGTTGAGAAGAAACCTTGTTGCAAGGAAGGATGTCTCTCTAATATATGTCTTATTGATTTCAATTACACTTGGAATCCTACTATACAGATGAATGAAAATGCCATTAAAAACTTTGTACTCAACCCATTCACCAAAAATGATAACAGTTTTGATGGAGGCCAAACTTTGGGGAAAACTATAAATAAATTGAAATTATATGGAAGGGATGTATACCAAAATGCATGGTACATATGGCATGGGATCCCAAAGAGAAACTATTATGGCTATAGAAAATCTTGGAAGAATGGTGATAGGTGGGCGGTAAATGGAAATATAGGAAAATGGAAACAATTTCCAAGAAGTGTCACAACAATTACTTTGATATAAAAAATGGTGGAGAAAAATTCTGATATATCTCCACATATGTCTCGATCAGTGGGAAAAAATAGTACTAAAGTAACAATGAGACTACTTCATGCATGTTATAGTTATGCGTAGATCCTAAAAATTGTAACAAGGGACTTTCATTATTGAACCTTTCTCAACATCATAGAAAACCTCGACGTAATATGGCTAGAACATTTCTCTCGTGTTTCAATTATCAAGAACAACTTCTTCACTAAATGTGATGTGTGCACAGAGCTTAAGAACAAACGTGTAGCCACCTCATGTCCAAAAACACTCACACATGTAGATACTCATGATAGAATGCAATCAGAGGAACAACCTAATAGATTCTTGAGTAACGTGGATGACAAAAAATATAAGATGAAAAATATTGTACAAAGGATGGGCAGAAAATCGAGTCAATAAGAAATTTTATTAACCTCCCCATCACTTTAAGTGGTATGCTAACACATGGACACAAACCTAGGGGTTTTAGACACTATGGTCTACCTTTTATTGATCATGGAGAAAACTTAACAATAACATCATTGGCTTTGTGTATCGAAAGCTATAAGAACCACTTATTGATCAGTATGGTGATTTATTATATAGTAGTGGGAAATTAAAACACCCACTACATGATGCACTATTTTAAAATGATGTGTATGAAAAATGCAAGGAATACAAGTAGAAAAATTTTGCAAGCTCATACAACTAATATTGTGAGCAAATGGAACCACTTATTGATTAGTATGGTGATTTATTATATAGTAGTGGGAAATTAAAACACCCATTACATGATGCACTATTATAAAATGATGTGTATGAAAAATTTAAGGAATACAAGTAGAAAAATTTGCAAGCTCATACAACTAATATTGTAAGCAAATGTACAAGTTCATTTAGAAAAAAACCACCAGTTCTCTACTTGCAACTAGATAATCCTTCAAGTGACAAAAAAATTATACGTTGTTTGTGTTTGCATCCATGATGATATCCAAAAGGGTTTTCAACATAGTGTATGTAATCTTCCTTCAAGTGGGTCACATACATGAGGATATAGATGGGACATTCAGGTGATTATTAGCATCATTATGTAAAGTTGAAACATTCTCATTGCTAAATGATGGACACTTATAGAACATGCCAAGAGGGCTCTATCACATTCCTCAATACCTTATTCAATAAGTCTTTGAATTTAAGGCCTTTGTGGAACCACACATGTTAGATGGAAACTAAAAGATAATGGGTATCAACAAACCAAATATGTTTAAGTTTCATATTGTCAATAACATTCCCACGATGGAGTACAAATTGATTTAATGTGAATTGAATTAAATTTTACCACAGAGTAACTACTATAATAAATGATGTAAAAATTTAATATACCGTAACATTCAAGCAAAAAATCGTGTGCAATATGAAACCCTAATCAAGAAGGAGAGATAGGAGGACTTAGCTAATTTCTGAACAAACAGAAGTGATCTCGGGTAGGTGAATATCTAGAACAGATTTTTCACTATAAATTGGAGGTTTTGAGATTTGGAACTATGCCGACAGATCACCCATCGAAGGATAGGAGCACCCAGTGCTAGTGTCCATTATGGTCTCTAGTTTCTTTGTAGGTACTTGGGATATGATTTTTTATATGCATAATAAGCTTTGTTATTTCTATTTTTTTCACTCATGATTCACCGTCTAATATACAAATATACTTGTAGCCTATAAGAAATAAGTTCACCTGCACATACCCATAAACCACATCAAACCTAAAAATTAAATTATAGAATGGGGAGTCGGAATGACCTCGCGATCACCTGAAGAATGAATTTATGATCAAGTGTTGCATTACATATTAGAATCCATGTAGTTTTTGTGTGTGTAGAAATGATTCCCTTGTGTAAGTTTTACGGTGATACTGGGCTAGATCTAGATTATAGAAACTCGTATAGAATGTGTGAGATGAAATATAATAGACTTCATCTCATATGCTTTATATGTCAAAGTGGTGTAGTTCTTGTCCCTTGAATGAGTGCTATATGAATTCCTTTGATGCTCTTGTGCCTTTGAATGCAATATTAGGTGGTAGTATGTAATTTTTAGTGCTTGGTCCTTTATTTTGAAAACATAACTATGTATTTATATGATTCCCTTATTTGAATTTCGTAATTGACAACTGAAATGCCAACCCAAAGTAGTAAAATGTAATTAAGAAGCAAAAGGGGTCCAAAATAATAAGAAAGAGGTAAAGAGGGACAAGAGCACTCAGGGAGGACAGAGCACCTAACGTTGATGTCCGAATTGGGTGCTAGGGTTTGAAACCATATAAAATAAAACAATCAAATTCCGGAAAGAGTAACAAATGCTTAAAGTCAATAAAAGTGAAGAATGAAAAGAAAAGGCTAAAGGGAGTTGTTAATTACTAGTTTTCTTTATTAGGAGCCATGTAAATGCTAGCATGCTTTTAGGACCTAGAAATGTACCCAAGTGCATAGATTTTGTGACTACATTTTCCCCACTTTATGATTTTGATTGAATACTTGATAGCATAAATTAATCATAAGATGTGTACCTTATGATGTTGTAGAGAGTGTGGTGAGTAGTGTGCCGAGTGGACAAGTGAAGTGTGAAGAGATCATAATATGAAGCATGGAGACTAGGAAAATGGAAGTGGACCTTGGGGGTGAAGAGTATACATAGTTTGTACATGTTGTTCTACTTGTATTTGTTAATGGAAGTTTCTTCTTATTGCATATAAAGGATAGACCTATAAAAGAAGAGTGAAAGAGTAGTCAAAGTCTTGTATATGAAAAATATGAGTATGTATAAGTATGTAAAATTGTGAAAAGGTAGTAATAAAGGAAAGTGTGCACCTGATGTATAAGAGTGTAAAGGATATAAAGATGTATTTCAATGTTGTGAAGGGAAATTTTTTTGGGTGATATCACTCCAAGAGTGAGTTTTTGGATGAGCAAACACCCAAAGTGATTTTTAAGGATATCTCACATCAAGTGCGAGTTTTTGGGTGATCTCGTGTTATGGGAGAAGAGTGTTGGGTAGAGAGTTCTATTTTTACCCTCCTTCCATGATTTCTTCCCAAATGAGCACCACTATAGATGGTACATCTCATTCTATTCTATATTGTTCCGTATTGTAATTGATTATAGGAGATATAATTCATTTTATAATTGGAGGAAAGTTCATGCTACTATAGAACTATGTTGAAGACTATGACGTACTAAGAAATTTCCTATTTCTACCCTAAGACATTAGTGCCCAGGGGAGGACACAAGCACAGTCTGCTACTTGGATGGGTCAGGGATGCTAGTTTTGGTATTGTGTATGAAGTCCAATTTTGATTCTAGATTGTTCTTGACTATATGCTTGTGTTGTTTTCGAATTTTCTTGATCTTAATTATAGATATGAGATGTTGTAGGGGTGATTTGTTCACCCAATGTATGCCCCCTCATTTGGGGTGCATGTGACAACTGTAGGATAATATGGCCCAAAGGAGAGGACTTGATGTTAATCTGAAGTGGATACCTACAAGGGTAGGGGATGTTCATGGTAGAAACCAAGGTACATGCAAACAAAGTGGGCTAGTAGTAAGTGTTAGAAATAAAATTAGCTAGCATGCAAAAAAATTGTAACAATCAAGTGTGCAAATGATATAGAATGAAAAAAGAGGGTTTCAAACATGGGACATCACTCACAATGTCACAAGACAATCAGGGATAAAGTAGACAAAAGCATACAATGATCACACAAGATAGGGCATAGCCCATAAACAATAACATATAATAGCAAACAAGATCAAGAAAAGTGTATCAAATAACCATGGTTGCATATAGTCCTGCAAGGAAAATGCTACACATGAAACACTCGTTAGCACATTAGAAAGATAAATAGAATATCAAAGCGTGTATATATCAAGAAACACTAAAGTGATTATAATGAGAAGTAGTGAATAATGTAGAAATATAATCTGTAATGTGTAAAATGTGAGAGTAGTAAAGTAGATTCCCTAGGAGCCTCGGTGGAATTGGAAATGGAGTCAAGTGTTGGGAATCAATAATTTTGTAAGGATTTGTAAGAGATCTGCATTCAATTCTAGAGACCAAGTGAATGCACATGTGTATATAGAAAAAGATAATGACATACTAAATATATGTCTAGATCGTAAGTAAAGTGAAACATATAAGTAGTATAAGCAAGAAAGAGTAAATGTTACCAAGATATGCAAATGTTGTGATGATTTGATGGAATTGTATACAATATGTGAAAGTGAAAGGACCCACGTTTCCCATAACGGATGTGCATGAAATCATGTTCACGTTAGGTTCACAATTTTATTTAATGTAAGTTTAATTAAATTTAATTACACAATAATTGTTGTAATAAATGATGCACAAATGTTAATATACATAAGATGTAAGCAAAAAATAATGTGTAATATGAAACCCTAAGAAATAAGGATAGATAGAAGGAATTAGCTGATTTTTGAGTGAACATGAAGTGATCTAGGTAGGTGAATAGCTATAATAGAGTGTGAATAGTGTCGTTACTATAAACTAGAGGTTTTTAGATCTAGAATCGTGTCGAGACAGAGCACTCATGGGAATACTTGGAGTGCCTAGATGCTAGTGTCCATTCTGGGCGTTAGTGTTTATGTAGGTGTTTGGGATCTTATCTAGTCTCGTGTAGAATAAGATTCATTGTTGGTATCTATTTTTTCTCTAGATTTTCCATCTGATATGTGAATCTACCCTTATCCCAGCAAGAAATAAGTTCAATTTCACATACCCACAAACCACATCAATCGTAAAATGAAAATGTAGAATAGGAGTCGACTAACCCCGATGATCACCGAAAGAGTGAACTTATGACTGAGTGATGCACTTCATCTTAGAATCCATGTAGTTCTTGTGTGTGTGTGTGTGTGTAGAAATTATTCCCTAGGATGCCCTTGTGTAAGTTACATAGTGATAGCGGGCTAGATCTAAAATGTAGAAAATGTGTAGAATGTGTGGGATGAAATAGAATAGACTTCCCCTCTTATGTTTTGTATGCATAATTGATGTAACCCTTGTCCCTTGAATGAGTTCTAGATGAATGCCTTTGATTCTCTTCTGCCTTTGAATGGAATCTTATGTGGTAGTATGTAGTGCTTGGTCCTTTACTTTGAAAACATAAATCCCATTTTCAACTCAGAATAAGATGAGGAGAGATTATTTTTTGCCAAAAACAATTCAAGAAAGTGCAATGTATGATCATATAATGGGATCCCCATCTCTTAACATGGATAACTACTATAGTCAAAATTTCCTTTCAAATAATAACACATATGTTGGGCCTATTTTTGATAGACCTTGAGATGAATTCAATGCAGTTGTGGATGTGAATGATGGGTAGATTATACTAGTAAGACCAGATAATGATAATGTATCTATATGGATGGGAAGGGTAGAATGGGTTCCAATACATGATGTTCACATAAAAGGCTCAAAAGATAAGGACAAGTTAGTGGGAACCCAAAGGAAAATAAAATGCAAAAAAGTAAAGTATCAAGAAGTCTTAAAGATAAATCAATGGTGGAAAAAATGAATGAAAACATCAAATATTGAAATAGACAACATCATATGGGCATGAACGCCAAGTAAAATATGGAAAGTAGATCAAGTAAAAATACTAAATCGGGGACATGAAGTCATTCAGAATATCTTGCACAACTTCAACACTTGCCTAATAAATACATTGTAGTTAACATTGGTTGGATATATACCCTTGAGATGGATCAAAGCTTATGTAGTTTTCATTATAATTATCCTGAAGGATTTGGTTTCCCTTTGAAATAAATTATTGAATTAATGTTTCAAATCAACATACATTTAACATTGAAACTTTTATGTTGTTTTGTAAGATTTTAAAATGGAAAATCCTAGTGACCTTTAATCTCTAAAATTTACTACCTTGTATAAAATTATGTAACATTGTTTGGATTATCTTATATTAAAAAATGCCTAACAACCACTGAGTTCTGTTACAATGATTTTCCATTTTACAAATAGATCAAATAAATGTTAAAAATATGTAACTTAGTGGTCGCTATGCTTATGTAACTTAGCGGCCACTAGCCTTATGTAATTCTAACAATATTTTCTAAATTTATAAATATGAAATTAATTCAAGTCTTTATTAATATAATTAATTCTTAATATACAAAAATAGATTCATTCTTCATTAATTAGCTTCAGTCAACATAATTATTCATACAGATTAAATTGGAAAAATTGGAATCTAATAATAATAAAATTGGAATCCTAAAATAACGAAATTGGAATAGATAAATTGGAATCCAACGGTGGTGAAATTAGAATCCAACAATAATGAAATTGGAATCCAATAATAGTGAAATTGGAACTCCATTGAGTCCAATAATGACAATATTGGAATCCAATAGTACTACTAATGGAATCCAATAATAGTAATAATGGAATCCAATAGTAACAAAAATGGAACCCATTATACACAAAAAGGTGATAGATTTCTACAAAAATTGTAAGATTAGATTCTAGATTCACTGGAATATGTCTAGATTTACTAAAATAATCATTTAAACCTTATCAAAGTGCAACATATCTTCTTCATTCTTTCGTCAATCAACACTTACCAATATTCACCATGTGGAGTTGTTATTGAGTCCTAACGTTCACCTTTTCATTATATAAAGATTTAAAATCTCCCTCTCATACCATCTTCTTGAAAAACATACCATGTCTTTCCAAGTGTTATTCAAGTGAAATAATATGCCTATGGAGCTTATTTTTATAATTGTATCATCTCATCTCCTTGATCTTTACACTCAATCTATTCTTCCCTGGATGGATATATTATCGATAATCCAACTCAGTTCCTTCAAAATAGACATGACTAAAATTATCTACTTCCCCAGAAAGGCTATAATATTTTGATCATCATTAAACACCTACCGATTTTCCAATTTGTTAGGTACACTTGGTCAAAAAAATCATTTCAAAAATATCTCTTTTCCAAATTTTGGATGAGGGATCATTAGGGAAGTTGAGGCCACTAGATAATATGATTTGTTATTTTGATTACATGGGATAGCCTTGATTGAAAAGGAATCAAATCTTTCAATCAAATCCCACGCATTATTTCATTAACGCTTTAGATGATCATTCTTCACTTGGAATTGGTTTCGACACCGCTTCACATCCAATTTTGCATCTCCCTCTGCTTTCAAAATATTGATTCCTTTTTTATCATCTTGAAGGACAAATATCAAATCTTCATATTTTGTGGTATTATTTGTGTATGAAAAATGAAGCTTGTAGGAAAATGGGAGTATTTATTTACCCGTGAAATTAGCACTACACATTGTTCACCTTCTCGATAACTTGGATATCTTTTTATATGTTTGTCATGAAGAGGAAAAATGATTATCCGATTCAAACCCTCTAGTTACTAATTTCATTCCCACCGAGGATCCCACATCTTGTGTTCCACTTTCTTCTTCCCGCCAATATAGGGGCATCCACCATTTATATTCCTATTTCCACATCTAACACTCACTTCTCTTCCCCCATCATTTCTCATATCCAACCTAGTTCCTCTTCAAGAACCCACACCTTAGATTCCTTGTACCATGATTTACATGCTCAAATTCGTCAATT
Organism: Taxus wallichiana var. yunnanensis; assembly: GCA_018340775.1. Lineage (NCBI taxonomy): Eukaryota > Viridiplantae > Streptophyta > Pinopsida > Cupressales > Taxaceae > Taxus > Taxus wallichiana. The sequence goes on from CM031241.1 coordinate 103,445,009, forward strand.
ACAACACACCTTTTCTTCTTCATCTCCCTCTCTTAATTCTTCACTTCTCCTACATAGTCCTCTTGCACTCGAAGTTTATTCTTACCCACTTCCCCCTAATTTTTTTCACCCAAGTTTCCTCTTTTTGATGGTCATGGATATCCACAAGATCATCTTAGATCATTTCATGTTGCATGCTTTGACTATACTTGTGATGATACATTATTGACAAAGTTGTTTCCTAAGAGCTTACAAGAGTATGATTTACGATGGTTCTATGATTTACCTATACACTCTATTAGATATTTCACTCCTTTAGAAAATCTATTCTTGGCACATTTTTCTATGAACATTGGAACTAAAATATCATATGCACAAATGGCTAAAATGAAGCAAGGATCTAATGAGCATCTTAATGACTATGTGTTTCATTATAGGAATAATCTTATAAAATGAACAATGTCTTAGTTGAATTTGAATTGCAAGATCTATTTATCCAAATTATCTTTCCTTATTTACAAGAATGTGTGCTCTTTAATTCTTTTTTCTCTTTTGATAATTTATGTCATACTCTTAAATAACATCAAAATAAGTTACTTTCTATGGGCAAGCTTAAGTATGGTTATAATACTTCCTATCACTTTAGTAACAAATTCCAAAGTAAATTTTCCTTTAAGATCAAATCTAATGATCCTAATCCTACTGTTAATGTTGTATCTCAACCCAAAAAGATCCAAATACAACCGACATGACTACATATTTACTAGACTTCCATATCCACCTTACATCTGGTTTCCTAATATCATTGGAAGCATTTGATTTCTCTTCCATCCCCGATTCAGCTAGATCCGATGATCCTTGTGGTAAGAATTTTGATGAAAATTCACACTTTGTGATTATCATATATGTAATGTACATTCCACTTATAGATGCTTTAATCTACAACATTTGATTCAATGCTTGATTGATACTAATGAGCTTGAATTTCCTGAACCCACTATTTCTAAATCTACCAATGACAATGGAAAGCTCAATATTTTCAATGATCCATTACCGAAACATGAAAAAGTGGATTCTCCGATTACTCTTCTAATCAATCTTATCATGTCATTCCACCTCCATCTTATGATCATCCTCTTCGGTTTCTTTTTGGTACTACTAATATCACCATTTGTTATTACTTTCAATAATGTGAATTTTCATGCTTATTTTTTCAACGCATAGGCTACACATTTATCTTTATGTTTGTATTCATGATGTTAAAAATGTCATGGTGCATCCTAATTTCAAATGTAATGCATATTCATCATCTTTCCTATGAGCTATCGGATTTCCATTATCCCATATGACACTTAGATCCCCTAATGTTTTTGGGCATGTGGTTCTCCCAATCACTTTTTAGGCATCTTACTATCTCTATTAGATCTGAGATTAAGTATTATGACATGGTATTAGGACTTCATATGCTTCATGTTGTTAAAACCATGTCATGTATAGTTCATTTAAATGTCTTAATTTCATACATGAGTATCACTTTGTCACTATTCGATGAATCCCACCACGTACCCCTTTATCTTTTGCACCTATCACCGTCACATTTGTAATTGTTAATACCACCGGTGTGCCTAATTTTACACCTATTTAGGATGATCTTATGGCTTTAACATACACTACTATGATATCTAAATCTCCTACCACTCCTAGTGTTAGTTCCATATCTTCACCTAAATGTCCTTCCCATGTGATTTTTACTTCTAGACCATGACATTTTTATCAATCCCATATCTCATCTCATAGTACTAGGTCTCCACATAGTATACATGTTACACATGGTACATATCAGCCCACTACATGGTCTAAATATCCACATGCATGACATATTCCTACTCCACACGTCATGACACATGCACTTACACATGGAGCTAGGTCCTCGAGATCATGTTCACATGAATTCCTCCTTCACATTAGCAGATATTGCACCCTTTTCCTCTATCCTCATTGGATATATCACCTATGTAAATCACACTTTAGGGACATCTACTTCCCCTTTACTACCCGATGGTGAACTCTTGTTATAGGTTCAAACATGACTATTGAGGGTGCACTTACCTACGTAAAACTCACTTTGTACACATACACACTAGTGGAAACATTTATTCCCTTCCACGTTATAGGATATCATATTCTAATAATATAAAAACATTCTATATGTGCAAAGTTTCAAAAAGCATTAGCTTATATCTTTGTTTGATGTATCTTTGCTTGTTTATATTATTCCATGTTGCATTTTTCCTATCATGTTATCTTGCTTCATAGTATGTTCTATCATTTTTACATATACACATGGTACTTTGAGGTGAATGCATGTTACATACATGTTATCACATAATGCATGATGATTGACACTATTCTCTACTAGTCTCACCGAGGATCCTAGGGGCATCTACCTTCCATACCTTTCCATATTCAGGTGTTATCATTGTAATATCTATCACATTAAATTCTATTTCATTCACATATATATATATATATATATATATATATATATATATATATATATATATATATATATATATATATATATATATATCCATTATTCTAGCATGTTAACGGGAGCTTAATGTGTATAATTTTTTGTGTAGGCTTACTTATAATCATGGTTATCTTCTTTCTTTATGTCTTGTCTTCTATGATTGTGACTTGTTTTCCATTGTTTGTGGGCTATGACCCTATGATTTCTAGTTTTATTTTTGTATGGACGTGAATGCCTTGATTTTCTTGTGACATATTGAGTGGTGTCCCATGTATTCCACTAGCTACTATTTTTTCCTCTTGTTGTCTTATAACATGTTTGAATTGTTTATATTACATTATGTTATGAGTTTGTGTCACTAACACATATTGCTAGCTTTATTTTGATTATTTTTCATGTGCCATGGTTGTTACCATACACATACCCTATCCCCATGCAAAAATCCTTATTCATATGTGTACATTAGCTTTGGGTCCTCTCATTTGGTCTATACTCACCTTAATCCATCTCACGCACCCCAAATGAGGGGGAACCATCGGGTGATTATTTCACCCTCTCAGTAGTTCAAAAATTAGAGACAAAATGGTACAGAGCATAATTGGGCATAACATAGACTCATAAAATGGTTCGAATCATGCATGAGATAGAAACAACATAGGGATAGAAGAACCCATAGAAAACAATAACAATGAGTGCTACTATACCACCTGGGTGGTTTTGTCTGGAGTAAAAATAAGAATATAACAATTGGAATAAGCTCCGAGTCACATTTTTGCATAGAATATAGTAATAGACATTTAACAATTTACTATCCAAAACAAAGGAACAAAATCAATAGTGTGTTTCATACTTTGGGCAAGGGAACTAACTATTTTTCTTTCTTGGTTCACATTTTTCCTATTGGTATCTAATAAGAAGTCAAACCTTCAACATGTGCAGGGAAAAAATATGCCCGGAAAGAAGTGTCATTCATGGCAAGTTACTATTGGGTTGTTGACCATCTGCAGTGGCACTTATCTGTGGGGAAGCATCATGGATGGAGCAAAAAGTTGATGACTCTCCCAACACCATTCCTCTAGAGGCAGGATGCCTAAATCCTCAAAGTATTCACATTTTTTTGAGAATTGATCACTCCCAACCTTTCAAACACCTCCAAGGAAATAATACATAGGGACATTATATCCTTTCTCTCTTAGCATTAAGGTGTACTCTATACTTGATTCACTTGTTTGAATTTTTCATGCATAGATTTTGATTTCTCTAAGTTAAAGTTTAATTTCATATACTATGAGCATTGACTACACTTTTATTCTTTTGCAGTCTATCCTTATCTCAACAAAAGGAAACACAAATGGAACAAGGAGTAATATCAAGCACAAGATGCTCAATAAAAGGCAATATTCGATTAGGGTAAATTTTAAGGGTCCCTCTAAAAACGACTTTCAAAAGTAAGGTGAATCTTAGGAAAAATTGTTTCGTGGGGATGGCGATTTTTTGCAAAAATTAGGGAAAGGTTTTGCTGCATTAGAAGGATAATTTTGCAAGCTATTGTACAGTAGCATTTAGAATGCTACCATCCAGTAGCATCCATAATACTACTTGACCAGTAGCATTTGAAATGCCATTAGCCAATAGCATTTAGAATGACACCGACTCGTGGCATTTAGAATGTCATCGACAGAAACATTCTAAATGTTACCGATATGCAACATTAAGAATGTAACTAGTTGGTATAATTTTGAATGCTACCTACTCCATAGAAAGAATATTACTACCATTCGGTAGTATGGAGAATACTACCGGCCTAGTAGCATTTAGCATACTACTTGTTTGGCAAAGCATTTCAACGTGTTAATGATCGGTTGCATTATCATTATTACTGATTGACAGAATTACTCTTTCTATCATCTAGTAGCATTCAAAATGCTACTAGTCAGTACACAAGAATAGGGCTATTGTCCGGTATCTTGGCAATGCTACCACCGGAACATTCTACATGTTACCAGGTTGGTAGTATTTCAACATATTATCTATCGGTTGCATTACTATTGTACAATTGCACTAAATTCTATCGGATGGTAGTATTTCAGCACATTGCATGTCAGTTACATTAGCATTACTACGGCTAGTAGCATTGTAGAATGCTACCGCAGATAGTATGTGCACTACTACTTGCTTGGTAATAGTATCCTTACTCCCGGATGGTAGCACTCCCACCACTTTCCTATAGAAATCCATCAAGCCTATTCATTTTCACTTTACATTAGATGAGAAAACATCCTCTCGTAAGTTAACAGAATCCTCTAGTCTACTAAAAACAACAAACAAGAAAAATATCCTCTTCCCTCCAACCCTACAAGGAAACACATCTCTAGAGACCAAACAAGAAGTATGAAAGTTATCTCTAGATTCCAAATAGGAATTTAGGACATTTCCAAATAGGAAGTTCCAACTCCAAGGAACATCTATTTGAATTATTACAAAAATTCCTAGATGGAAGGTCATTTCCAAAGTTCCCAAGACCCCACAGGAACAACTTAAGGCCAAAATTCATAAGTTTTCTTATAAGATCCTTGTATTTCCTCAACTATACACCCTCCTATCATATCCCAATTCATTTTCACAATGGATTTATGTCGACAATTTCATAGGGCTATTTTATATGCCCCAGTTTCTTATAGACACCAAAACACTCAATAACCTTCTAACAACCTATAATAAGTTCCTCTTGTACTTTTTCCATTCAACTCCCATCACACACACTATCCTTTGGAATGTCCCCGAAGAAATTTAGCATTTGATAGACTCCCACATAAATATGTGGATCCTGTCACAATGAAGGCCATTTTATCTAATGAAGATATCAAGTATTTGGAGTCTCATTACCAATTATCTATTGATGCAGCTATTGGTAAGTAACTAAGTTTCAAATAATCATATTACTATTTATATCATTTTTAATTTTAGGAATTTTGATTTTGTGTCTTATTTAATATTGATAAATTTTGTCTCCTTACATTTACAGAGTTCCCAAATCCTTCAAAAGGGGAATTCCCCTCAAGGATTTCAATAACTAGTTTCTACAAGCTATGGTGCAATTTTTCTAGGCCAAAGTCACATTACACGGTAGATATACTGATATTCCATTTTAAGCCCTTACTTATATTATTTGCACCCTTGGTAGGAAAAAATATGATTAGTTTACTTTCTTAGCCTCCAAGATAAGAATTGACACACCAACATTAATGTGAATGAATATGTTATCATTAATTCCACAAATTTTATTTTTACTTTGTATTATGAATATATTTACAATCTACACTACACCAATATTCCTATTGCACTCCACATCAATCTTACAATCATGTCTTTAGTAATTAAATGACATGAGGTCATTCCCAACTCCCAAATTTATGTTTAATATTTGCGTTTTAATCATTATAATTATTTTTAATAGTTTCTAAATTATATTTTGAATTACTATTTAGTTTGTTGTTGAACTATAATAGGGAATAGTTTCTACTTGCACTACTGACCAAAAGAGAGGTTATCATAAGAGGACATTTCCCTCTAGATTATGGAGATTCTGTTAGTGTTTCAGAAAGATCAACACACCGAGGACACCACTCGGTCCACTCCACAAATAAACACTTATCAAGTGAAACGGATGAGGAGTTCTTTAACTCCTCATCCAATTGACATGTCCACCATGCCACTAATCACATGTTTTTAATATTTCTATATTCCAATATGTTTAACATATATATAATTTCATATAAATATACATTAAACATTTATATGATTTATAACATTTTACATTCCTTTAGTGCAACAACCTCCTGTAGCTCAGGTTTGTATCATCGGGCTCACCTGTTAGCCCAACAAAAATTGCAAATGAATTTACTCCCACACAGATCGATATATATCTTCATTACCATAGGGTATGTATCTCATTTAATTTTAAATTTTTAATCTATTTTTAGTTGTTATAAATTATATGGTTTTAAACAAAGAAACTAATAAATGTAAATTGTTAATGTATAATTACATTTAGATCAACACTACCAGTACCAATCACACTCCCAATCTTTTCAGTATACCCCTCAACAACAACCACAATAACTACAATAGACACCATCTGCATACTAACTACAATCTACACAAATAAGTAAAGTTTTTAATAATAAATGATATATAATTTTTTTATTCCTTTCTTATTATATTTTTTCCTTTCAATTTTCTCATGTTTTCTGCAATCGATTGTTGCAGTGCCTCCTCTACATCCAATTCAAAATACAATTGATTCTTTGAAGAAAAATATGCCACCGCCACAACAAAATTTCAAGTCCACTAGGGAAGTGGAAAACATATTTATTTTAATGATCCATCTTCAAGAACAGGGAAACCTTAATTTTGTAGCAAAGTTTCCAAAGCTTTGTTTTTGGGAAATGTTACTAGTGCACGGGGTGTTTCTATTTTGAATGAAATTGATTTGGATGAGGAATATCTTGGCATTGAAAGCGCCAGTGGGGATCAGTCGAGGCCCATGGAAATTTCAATACACAATATATGATACTTGGGATAAGGAAACCTTATCCAACAAGAGAACATAGATCAAACACACCTTCTACTGGAGAAACGACCTTAAATGATGATAAAAAAACTAGTTTTTCACTTGATAGTATTTTAGGCTGACAATTGTCTAAACAAATTTAATGATATTTTATCAAAGGAAATAGAACTATTGAGATTATGGGAGTTTAGGGCTAAATTTTTATTAAGGAAATAAATTCTCAATTTAACAACCACTCCCAAAGACATTTATTGTATTCTTTTGTTTAAAACAAACCAACTAAGATTGATATTTTAACTAACCGAGTTTGTGTCGGTTTTCTGTCTTTTTCAAATACTTATAATGATGATGTGTTAGATATAATGTTGAAAAAAATAGAGAATTTAAATGTAGAAGCACAAGCCTACCATAATATGTGGTCAAGATACCATTACCTTGTTATTGTGAATGCGGAAAGGGATAAGGCATTGGTAAGTTTTATATAAATTTCATATATGATTTTCAAATAAATTTTTAAATATTATTAATTAATTCTTTTGTTTTTAAAATGTGGTCTAAGTACCAGGATTTGAAGAATGAGGCAACATTGCTTGATGTGCATTTAAAGAGTGCAAGGAAAATTTTACTTGCAATAGTGGATTTGAAGCAAAAACTTGTTATTTTAAACAAGCAGAATAGTACATTAAGGGAGCATGTAATGTATCCTAATATATTGTTGAAGAAGAAAACAGAAGAGGATCCAATGTTATTGTTCTGCATCGGTAATGTAGTAAATGTAAAATAAAAATACTTTCAAATATAAATGTAGTCCTGAAAGGACCTGTCCATTTAGTTATTTTAAAAGAGGGTTCTTGTGCAGAGATTGATAACACAAATGAAAGATTCTACTTGTGAAGGATGAAGCTGCAATGTAAAAATTGACAAATTTGTCATTTGAAACTAGATGTAAAACAATTTAATAGTGATACTATGTTCTATCAATATATATACTTTTCTAGTAATTTATATCTTCTTCATTATATGAAAATATTGAGAGTTTGAATATATATAGTGTTATAATTGTTTAATATTCATGTGTAAGTTATTCAAATAAAACCATAATGTTATTAGTATATGCAATTGATTCTTATCATTTTCAAACACTTTCTATTGACTAAAGTTGGATTTAGTTTTTAACGCAATAATATGCTATGATATTATGTTGATTTTAAAGACAACAAAAAATAAGTATGACATTTCTTGATTAAAAACTCTAAACAACAAATTACAACACTAATAATATTATTCAATAAAGAACACGCTTATATCACAAATAGCAAGTTACATACATGCTTACATCTTTAGTCGATATCAGTAGATCAAATAATTATTGACTATTTAGGTCTTCAAAACTCAAAGTGTTATCATATCTTTCATTGCTATTTTTTAGGCATTGTTTCAATATTTATGTCTTCTTTATTTTTTTATCCGTTGTATTAGAATTAAAGACCCTCTCGATTTTTGCAAGAGAATTCCATACTGCCATTACTCTTTTATAAGGAAATGTATCCACATCATATAGTAAAATGTACAATCTCAAACAAGTCTCAAGTTGTTTATCCAGTCTATTTCGATATTTTGATTTAACAAAAGTTAATGCACTAAAAACCCTTTTGTCTTCAACTGATCCCAATATCATTGTTTGACACAATTCATACAATCGTAAATATTTACTAATTTTCTCATGTAGGATGTTACTAGGATACAAATTTTTCCATAACCGTGTAATTACACCATTATCTATTGGTTCACTTAGTAAGTCATATTGTTCGACCATTGTGATGTTGAAATGAGTTGATTGACATGAAATTAATTCCTTTTGAAGAATACCCTTAATTTGAACTCCATTACATTCTACTGATTTTCCAAAATTCTTAATGAGAGTACCCATGTGTCTTTTATATGAATCACTTATAGCTTTCTTACCTACTACAGGATTCCAAAATATAGGATTGACCACTACCATGGCCTCAAGAATCTCATCCCTTTTAAATCATTCTCTGATCTCACTGGATAAGAATTGTGAAATTTTCTACAATTTGATTCTTGTTTGAGATATAAGACCTTTGTATAAATTATGTGTTATATGTACTTCTTCAATGTATGTTCCAACAATATCCACTCTTTTTAGAAAGTGTACATTTGAATCTCATTCCCATTTACAAGGATAAAAATATGACCACTTATATTGAATCTAAAATAGATTTTAGGATCCTTTAAATTTGTTATAGTTTTCTAACTACTAAATACATGTCCTTGAAAACATTCATCAGAGTTGTATAACAAATCTAGTGTTTGACATACATGTTTTCTCAATCTAATGAAGTCTACTATATAAATGGATCTTTCTTGAGCATGTTTTGTTAAGGATTTGATTTAGTTCAACGTTGGTAGAATCCTGCAAAGTGTCAACAATGTTTCCAAATATGTTAAGCGGTAATTCAAATCTTTTCCTTATCTACATGTATACAAGATTTAAACTTGAAACCATCTAATGATGGATATTAATCAAAAAAATTACGTGCAGGCTCATACATGGAAATCCATTTTGTATCAACATCTATAATAAAAATTTACCATCTGTCACTCCAATTGCAAATTTATGAAACTCTAAAAATATTTTTGGGCTACTTGACATAGATGCGTGCAATTCTGGATAATATTTTCAACGTTATCAACATTTTCAAATGTGATAACTATCTTTTGTGTGAGATTCATTCTATGAGCCATGCAATAAATTAGAATCATGGAAGGTGCAATGATGTTTGTAGGGGACACATAGACCCATTTTATGACCCCGCATTATTAATGCACCATCAACACCAACACATATAAGATTTATATCTATTTCAATAATCATCCAACACAGTTATATCCTTCAAATTAGATATAATCAATTTGTAAAGATATTTAGCATTACAATTTTCCTTTATTTTATAAACAACTAAAAGATAAGGTTTCCTTTTATGGTATTGGTTCTCAAAAGTATAAACATGCATGAAAACCCAAGATGTGTTGTCCACCATTGTAACCTCGTCAATGGAAAGGGAGATAAAACTTTCATTCTTGACTTTCTCTTTCAAATCCTCCTTTTCAATCATTGCAAGACATTTTTCCATTTCCCAAGCACTATTATCTAACCAATGTGATTGTGGAAGGTTAGGAAACCCATTAAACTTAAAAAAATTCTTAAATTTTGAAAAATATGAAATAGGTCTTCCCATTTTAATAATGAAGAATACAATTCAAAATCTGTGTATTTTTTCCTTAAGATTTTCATTTACAACTTTTCCAAATTTTGCATTAATTGTTCCTCCTTTCTCCATAAGTTTTCGACAATGTTTCTACTCATTGTCATACTCCTCCACATATCTTACATGCATGCATTCTTTTGTAGTTTTCCATCTATGTGTCTTTGTTATTTTTCCATAATTTTCCTTAACTGTCAAATATACTTTACCACAATGTTTCTCAATTGTGTCTAATTTTAGTTGTATTTTATGGTATTTTCCTAATTTCCAACTACAAAAGGTACATCAACAAAATTTTTTGAGTATCATTACCATTTCCTAGCTTTACATGGGTTCAATGAATTGATATTTTTCTACCCATTATACCTTAAAAGACATTCCAATTATCTAGGTAGTTTTCTTCCTTTCAGAGATTTCTCTTTTTGAAGAGTATTGTCAATATCGTCTTTTACTTGAATCTTTTCATTATAACATTCATCTATTAAAGGCCTTTGGTATTGAGGAATGTCTTCCAGATTTTGGCATTTCATCATCAATTATATCTTCATCTACTAAAATATTAATTTTTTCTTTAGGGGTTTTTGTATTCAAACACTTAAAAGGTTCAATCATGACAAAGTTATATATTTTTTAATCTTAAAGTAAACTGAAAAAATAAAGAAAATTTTAATGATAATATGTTACATGTTACTATTTATAGTGGATGTAACTTAAATCCTTTTTTTAGTTGGTTGAAATAATTTAATATGCTAATTTTTATTTTGAGTTGATCTATCATGTTTTCTTTATTTATAGAGTCAATTGTACCTATCCAAGTGTAATTTTCAAAGAGGTCAATTCTATATTTTAAAAATTGTAAATGGTTGGTGAAATTTTTTTCAATCTTTACAAGATCAAAACTATTTAGTAGAGTACACACTACTACGGGCGAGTAACATTGTATATGCTATCGGTCGGTAGCATTGTACATGCTACCATTCGGTAGTATTGTGTATGATCTTGTCTGGTAGCATTGAACATGCTACATGTCGATAGTGTAGACAATGCTACTAGATTGTAGCATTTTACATGCTATCGTCAAGTAGCATAGACAATGCTACTATATGGTAGCATTATCCTTGCTACTAGCTTGTAGCATTTTGCATGCTACCAGGCGACAACAATGTGGACGTCAATATGCAAAACAATAAAATAACAATTTAAAATACCTTAATGCAGGGTTGCAATATCTAGTTGATCTTGATCTTTAAAGAAAAAATAAATTACGAAGAATATTTGATATTCGGACTTTGCATACAGAATTGTAAATACGTAATTAGTATATATATGAAGGCAAATTTGGAAAATTTCAATTTCATGCTAAAGGCTATTTAAATTAATAATGTCGGAGTTATTGGTGTAAATGTAAATGTTAATGCTATCAGTCCTAATTCCTACAGGTAAAAATTTTCCAAATCTAAATTTTAAAAAATGGAATATTCGTGAATTAAAGAATATTCGCCACTAAAATTAACCTTACATTTTGTTACAAAGGCAAGCATCATTTTCACTACATGCACAAGTCATCCCTAGGGTTCTTATCCCCTCTTAGAATCCACGATACACATTCTATAATCTCCATTCAACATGTTATCAATTACAATATTCTTTGGCTTTCCACAAGTGCGCTCTTCCTATCTCTTTTATGCTACCAAATATTCATTCACCAAAGATAAAGCGGGGAAAATGTAGACATAAAAATATGTACTTATTATTATTACATTATGCCTCTAGTATGTCATTATATGCATGATTCTAAGCAAGAAAACTAGACATTGATAACATTTTTTTACATTGAAATTGTTTTACCTTTCCATGCTTTTATCCTCTACTTTTTTTTGAATTGTGCCATTCCTTTTGGACATATCACAATGTGTTACTTGGCTAATCATTTTTATTTATCTCAGTAGAGTCTTTTGGACATAAGGGCCTAGTAAGGGATAGGAGAGGTCGATGTTATTGTCCCCATGTGGGTGCCTTTTTCCTCTCAATTGGTTTTTACATTTTTAAGTTACACACCACTTGTTCATATTTTTTAATTTGTATTTATCACTATGGGTCAGCTTCTAGTGTTTTTAATGTCGAAATTCAAGAAAAGGAATCATATATATACACAACCTACTAACTATTCTAAGGGGTGATTAGGATATTAATTTTTATCCTGTACTACTTGAGAAAAAGAAGCAACTTAAGGATTGTATTTGGGTTGCATTATTCACTACATAGGAAGGGAAAATTCTGAATTCCATGACACACATCATCTTGGGGGAAAATTATTTATAGCTTGTTATCTTGGTGCAACTTGCACAAGGGAAACCTAACTTCAAGGGACATGATTTTTATCTCTCACACACACACCATGACTACATTGTATATAAAATGTAGTGCAACATTCATGAAAATAACATTAGGGTGGCCATCAAGGTCGGTTTAAATCAAGCATATGCATCTTTTATTCTAGCTATTGTCCACTTGAGTCTTTTGTAGGTAGCTAGGGTTTATTTTGTAGGTACATGTGTGACATGAGAACCCTAAAGCAAAGTGACTGTGACATAGAGTTGAGTAATGTAAAAACTATCAAACACTAAAAGAACTACATCTGAACTCTTCGCCAAGATATTGAATCCCGGTTCAAACACTAACACCCCAGAGATATTATCCCACATACCTTTTATCAATGTTTTCCAGATGAAGCATATATAGTCTAGATTTAGCATAATCCACCATTTTGCACAAATTTCGATCCACTTTGCGAGATAGTTATATATCAGCTAAGTCACTCTGATCCTCTTGTTGATTACACTTGTTCATCATTGTACTTTGGCATATTACATTTATTTTTATATTTATGATTTGATCCAGTTATCGATAAAGATTTCTTTTTGTTAAATCATAGGGTTTCCCACCCGTGGTAAAGTTTTGAGAATGATTCATATCATTCGAGTGGTATCATAAATGTGTGACACCTTTGGTTTTAGAGTAAAGGTCATCGGGGTTAGTCATAGATGCACATAAATTTTAAAAGTTCCACCACACATACATTCAAGGCCATATAGAAGAAGTCAAAATTGTATCGACAAAAATCTCTCTAACTCTCCCATCCAAGAAGAAATCCCAACGAGTTAGAAAAAATGGAAAAAATGCAAAAATAAGGTTGCAGGACTGTTTTAAAGCATTTCGGGTCTGAAGGGTTCGGGTCGTACCAGTTCGGGTCATACTGAGGTTCGTCGTACCAAGCTTGGGGCCAAAAAAACAAAGAAAATCAGCTAAGTCAGACATTTTTGTCCCAGGCGGGTCCAGGGACAGGCCGGGGGCGTCGGGACGCGAGGGGGCGAAAAGAAAAAGCGGCCGAAAGCAAGGAAAAAAATCATCAAGTTTTTGTTTCGCGGTTTGGGACAGCCGGGACAAAAGTACGCGGGGGCGTGAATCGGCCGATTTTCCGATGACATCCATTTCGGGCGGTTCGGAGATATTTGTCCCAAGCATCCGGGGACAGTTGGGACAAAGGTACGCGAGGGACGCGTGGGTGGTTCGCGAAAAAAGGCGAAAAGCCGCAAAAAAGAAAAATCTAGAGAACAAGGAAGCCCGAATCGGCCGAAGCAGGAGATTTTCATCCGGGAAAGCTTGGGACAAAGGTATGCGGGACACGAGGGACGCGAAAAGCCGAAATGGCCGAAGGCAAAGAAGAAAAGTCAACGTTTGACCCGTGAAACTTCAAACGGCCATAACTTTTGACTCCGAGCTCCGATTTTCACAAAATTGGACTTTCTGGAACGAGCACGACGTCCTCTACGCCACAAAAACTAGATTTCTTATTTTTAATGAGGGTAGATATATTTAATTAAAAGAAACATATTCGGCTCCAGTCAGTTAATGCTCATTCCCGTCAAATGACAGAAAACGCCTGCCAGACCCAAAATAGCTGCCCGCACTCAGAAGGCCATAACTTTTGCATTTCTCAACGAAATCACACAAAATTGGTACCGTTGGAATCATGGCTCTGAGCCCAATGCAAAAATCAAGAAATTCCAGATTTGATGAGATATTGATTGATATTTTTTTTATAAAACGTGGCTGGGTTCATAACAGTGTTTTATTTGGTGGTTGGGAGTGCAATTAAGAGGCATGGTCATCATTCTTTCTCTGCTGCAGCACCTGGGACAGTATGGGGAGCCTTTTGCAAGTAATATATAATCATTTTACTCCATTTAATGCCTCTTACAAGTGGTTGAAGGACAGATTTCAGGATTTCATTTTCCCTTCTCTCTCTCTTCTCATTTTTTCTATAAATTGGAGTGTTGGGCTCATTGTAAAGGGGTAGTTTTTAGTAGCAAAGCTCTGCCAAAATTGCTTTGTGAAGCCAATGTGTTGCAGGCCCTTGTTGTGGACTCCTTGCATGGTGATCCAGGCCCTTATCTTGTAATAGATTGAACTGTGCATATCATGAAGCAATAAAATATAAGTTTGTGGATGTATCTTCCCCTGCTGTGTTTTCTTGCATTCTTCTTGCCCCTTCAACCTTGATTACAAGAATATTGTGTCTATTATTATGTTCTTGCAGGGATCCATTATCATTGTGTATGTTTGAAATATTTTTGTGAATGCATTTTGCTAGATTATGGAGAACTGTCATCACCTCTTCTAGTGTGCACTTTGCTTCATATTTCACGCATTTGAAGACTACTCTCACACCCTCCTTTTCTGGTGTATCACCACTTTAGTGTAGGCTTTCATTTTATGCATTCTCTCTCCTGGTCCCTTGGAAATTTAGATTAGAATAGTTAGTTTCCCTGCATTAGAGTAGATTGTGGCAGGTAGTTTAGGAGCAAGAACCAGCTTTCTCTGGAGGTCTATCTCAAGTAGCAAGTCCCACAACTTGGAGATAGTACCCATGTTATCCAATCACACCGTGAGTTCAAGTATATGCACTTGTATAAACATAGAGGGTGTTGTGATTTGGTGATAACAGTTCTGGCACGCCCGGTGGGACCTTAGAGGTCTTCACTTTCATTACAACAAGATCGATGTGCACTTGTTGTAAGTTCCAGCTTTGAAGGAGCTTTAAATTACACATCTGGTGACTCCAAAAGAGGCATAATCCACTGGTTTCAGCAGTCCAAGCCTGGAAAATTTATGAGAAGAATACAGACCAGAGTCAAGAACTAGGGAGGAAGGATTGTTTGTTTATCTACACCTATCTCCAGGTAGAGAAAGAAGGGGAAGAAGAGCTCAAAGATCTCCATCTCCACCTAATAGAACCTTGTCAACACCTCCACCTGGTAGGCCTTTCATCCAATCAACAAGAGTTCTTCGACCAATCAGAATGGCGCAACCAAATCCCTATGTCAATTTCACTGGCAGCAGCCCACTTGCTCTCAATGCACAAAATCCAATCCCAGTTGCAGCATTGAAGAACATTCCATACTTTACTGGAGAAAATCATACCACTCCTGGTGATCATGTCAAGGACATTGCTAATATTTGTGCAATCCATGAGATTAATGAGATGCAAGTTGCTGTCAAACTGCTGGCATCTTCATTCAAAGGGAAGGCTTTGCAATGGTTCGAGGAGTCTTGCTTGAGCTCTATCTATCAAAATTGGAACCAGCTATGTATAGCTCTCCATGAGCAATTTGGAGAAAGGGAGATAATTTGTCCCTTTTGGAACAATTGACAACTATCAAGAGAGCTCCCAATGAGCAGCTGACTGACTTCAACTTCAGATTTCAAAGGACTTGGGAGAGGATTCCAGTGGCGGTAAGGCCAACCAAGCAGAGAAGGTGCTTTTCTATATTACCTTAAAGCTTTAAATTCTGATATTTCTATGTTGATTCAATCCATGGGAGGCACAACTATCCCTGTTGCTTATAGCATTGCCATTAGAGCTGAAAATTGTTTGATTCAAGCTGGCAAGCTAGCTCCTAGGCCTCCAATGCCATTATATCCAAGTTTAGAGAGCCCAAGTACTAGTCAAGCACCTATTTTAGCTCCTATTCCCACTCCTAGAAATCAAAATTCAAGTGAAGCTTCTACTTCATCTTCTAGTGCCTCAAATGAACTTCAAGAAGTCATGAAGCAATTGCAAAATTTAGGTAATGAGCTGGTTACACTCAAGAGGCAGCAAGCCCAAAGTTTTAGACCTTCTTATCAGCCTCAAGCTCAACCTAACAGGCAGCCATATCAGCCTCAAAGACCACCCAATCTAGCTGCAAATCAAAATCAAGCAAGGCCTCCTGCCAACAGACCATTTCAGCCCTATAATCCCAATGTTGCATCCACATCTAGAGCTTTGGTACCGGTGCAAAATAACATGGCCCAAGAATATGATTGGTGTTTCCCATGTAGTCAGCCACATAACCAATCAATGTGCTTTAACGGTGCATTAAATCAGGCTCTGATGGTGCAAACCATTGGTGGGTCGCAAGAGTCCAACCACGAAGAGGATCAGCAGCAAGAAGCACCTCAACAAGGAACATCTCCAATGAAACTACTCTTGTCAATTGGCAGGATGAAGATTTTGTGGTATGAATCAAATACCCTCTCAAAGTGTTGCAGCCAACACAAGGTCAAAAAGGAGAAATTTGGGTGAAGGACAACCATTGGCTCCAAGTAATCCACAACCTTCTACCACTCCACAAGTTTTTGGCAAACAAAATGTAGTTCCAAACATGCAAGGAGCACCCAAACCAGCTCCTAAACCAACTCAGATGCCAGTTTTGCTGCCCTCATGTGCAAGGAATGAATGTGCAAGCTAAAGGACAGCAGAGGGATGCTTCATCCCCATTCAACATCATTGATCAGATGAAGAAGACAAATGTAAACATATCAATGTGGGAATCACTATCCATCCCAGGCCAAAGAGATTTGCTAGAAGCTGCCATGAAGGATTGGTCAACTTCAAATCAACAGGTCCAAATGCAAGAGAAGGTACTCACAAATGCTGCCCAACCTGAAGGGAATCATGGAGGACAACAAGGTAAAATGTTGAAGCCCCCTCCATTTTATGTTTCATTGATCATTGGGGACCAATTGG
Source organism: Taxus wallichiana var. yunnanensis (assembly GCA_018340775.1). Taxonomy (NCBI): domain Eukaryota; kingdom Viridiplantae; phylum Streptophyta; class Pinopsida; order Cupressales; family Taxaceae; genus Taxus; species Taxus wallichiana. The sequence goes on from CM031241.1 coordinate 103,462,456, forward strand.
TACATAATTGCATGATTGACTCGGGGCAAGTAGTTCAGTAATGCCCAAGCAAATAGCCGATCAATTGGGGCTTCAATATGAAGTCATCTCCAAGGGTGTAGTGCAATTAGATGGGACAGCAGTGACAACGGTTGGAGTAATCAAAGGTTTGAGCCTCACACTGCATGCATGTCCCAACGTAATAGTGTTACAAGATGTCTCGATCATAGACCTTCCACCACTCTTTGCCCTATGTTTGTCAAGAGACTTCACTGCTAAAATTGGAGGCTATCTTTCGGTGGATTGGTCACACATGTTGTTTAGAACAAGATATGGAACTAAGGCCACAATCAGATCTGAACCTATTGCAAACTTTCACATTGAGCCTTACACTCCAAGCCAAATCAATACCAATTGTTCAGCATTTGATCAAGAAGATTATCCAAGCACTGATGAAGCTGACACCAAGGTTGGAAGCATCCCAGATTTGACTCTTGATGAATGGGCAAGCAAGGTGCATGCTTTTGATCCTTATCAAGAAATAGAAGAATCTGAGCTAGGAGTTTATTGTTTACATGAAGAGAATCAACCTCTCCCCAGCATCACCAAGCCAGATCATAAGGATGAGAATGAAGTATGGCAATTGTTCTTTGATGGATCAAGGAGTAGACAAGGTGCAGGAGGAGGAGCTATGCTCATTTCACCACAAGGTATAAAGTATTACTCAGCCTTCCATTTTCAGTTTTCTTGCTCAAACAACACAGCTGAGTATGAAGCCTTAATTCACGGATTGCACTGGGCAAAGAAGAAAGGCATCAAGAATTTGCAAGTATTTGGTGATAGTGAGCTGATCGTAAACCAAGTCAGAGGAAAAAATGCCACCAAAAATGATCTGTTGAAGAACTACAAAAATCGGGTATGGGATCTTATTGAAGATTTTGAAGCTTTTAGCATCAATTCCATCCCAAGAAAAAAGAATGAATGAAGCGTGGATGATGGACAGCGGCAGCAGTGGGGCTGCATTTGATGTTGTAGAAAATATCAAAAGTGAAAAATCTCAGCCTCATATCAAATTGGTTGTGAGACCAGCTATTCCGGATAACAACACAAGTTGGCAAGTCTTCGAGAATGATCAGCAAATTGTTAATTTCCTACAAGAAGAAGCTGAGTTCTCCGCCAGAATCAAGACAAGCTGGAGCAGCAGTATGGTGACCAAGTGGTGCAGCTGAGAACTAACAAATTACCAAAAGGCCTCATAACCTTGGAGTCAATCTTCAACCCGAATGATCAGTTCCGGAAGGAGAAAGTGAACATTCAAGTAAAGGGTGAAGATTCAGAACCTATCTTAGTAGATGAAGGCAAGACATTGCAAATTGGCAAAGTAAGTACTCCACAAGAGAAATCTGATTTTGTTCAGCTTTGTCAAGAGTTCCCAGATGTCTTCGCTTGGACTTACAAAGATTTAAGAGGTTTCAACCCAAAGTTGGCACAACATACTATTGAGCTGGATCCGGAATCCAAGCTTCATCGGGGCAAAAGCAAAGGCCGTGAATCCCATATCAACCTCTCATGAGAAAAGAGTTAAGCAAGCTTATTGAGGCCAGTATCATCTTCCCCATCAAACACTCAAGTTGGGTTGCAAACTTGGTGCCGATAAGAAAAAGAGAAATGGAGAAATAAGATTGTGTGTGGACTTTCACGATCTAAATAGAGCATCACTCAAAGATCATTATCCGCTTCCATCAATGGAACAAATATTGCAGGTTGTAGCTGGTTCAGAAAGGTTTTCATTGCTAGATGGATATTCAGGCTATAATCAGATAATGGTGAAGGAAGAAGATCAATTCAAGATGGCCTTCACTACAAAATGGGGCACGTATGCTTACAAGAAGATGCCATTTGGACTGTCAAATGCCGGAGCAACATTTCAGCGAGCTATGGATATGGCATTCAAAGGCTTAATCAACAATATAGTGTTGGTATACCTAGATGATATCACTGTCTTCTCAAAGAATGCAGCAGACCATCTCTTTCACCTCAGACAAGTGTTTCAGAGGTGTAGAAGGTTCGGAGTGTCGTTGAATCCAAAGAAGTGTATATTCTTGGCACACGAGGGCAAATTGTTGGGCCACATTGTCTCTAGGGAAGGGCTAACAATTGATCCTGAAAGGGTTGAAGCCATCCGAACACTTCCATTGCCACACCACAAGAAATCTCTTCAAAGCTTCTTGGGAAGGATAAACTTTGTCCGATTTTGTGCCTAATTTTTCCACTCTTGTGAAGCCTTTAACAATGATGTTGAAGAAGAGTCTGGCATTCAAATGGATAGCAGAAGGCAAAGAGAGTTTTGAAAACATCAAGCATGCAATATCACAAGCTCCAACTCTTATCAACCCAAACTTTTCAAAGGACTTCATGTTGTATGCTTTTGGAGGATCAGATACAATCTCAGCTATCTTGACACAGCTGAATAGAGAAGGTTCAGAACAGCCCATAGCATTCTTCAGTCAAACCTTGGAAGATTACGAAATAAAGTATTCTTTCATCGAAAAGCATGTCCTTGCCATCATCAGGAGCTTGAAGAAGTTCAGACATTTGGTCTCAAACAATAAGATTCAACTGCTTGGTGTCTCATGTTGGTGTCAAGGACTTTCTCCTAAACAAGGATTTAAATGAGAAGAGAGCAGGTTGGATCACTCGGGTGATGGAATATGATATTGAAATCAAAGTGACCAAGCTAGTTCGTGGCAAAGGTTTGTGTGAGCAGCTCGCTTCCAAACAACCAGACGGCTCAAAAGGTGAAGAAGATGTTGTCCTACTACTACAGAATGATCAAGAACAACCAGCTGATGATGCACTCATTCCATGTTGGACTCAAGACTTGGTGCATTACCTCCAAACAGGCTTGTGCCCTCCAGAAGTGAGCAAGGCAAAGAGGAGATACTTTAGATTACAAGCTATCCCATATGTACTCATTAATGGTATCTTGTTCAAGAAGGACATCAATGGTGTTCTATTAAGATGCATTGGAACATGTCAAGTTGAGAAGATCTTACACGAGTTCCATGATGGGGAAGCAGGAGGCCACTTTGCTCCACGAGTAACAGCTCTCAAAATCATGAAAGCTGGTTACTATTGGCCTACTATGTTCAATGATTGCTACTCATGGGTCAAGAAATGCAAGAAATGTGCATTCTTCACGGGGAAAGAAAGGTTAGCAGCGCTGCCCCTTCATCCAATTTCAGTAGATCAGCCATTCATGCAATGGGGATTGGACTTCATTGGGGTTATCAATCCCAATTCAAGTCAAGGCCACAAGTGGATACTTACGGCAATGATTATTTCACCAAGTGGACCGAAGCAGTGGCACTCAAAGAGGCAAATGAATCCAATATCTTAGATTTCTATGAAGGGATAGTCACGAGGTTTGGTGCCCCTGCCACTATCATATCGGACAATGCATTGGCATTCCTTGGCACAAAGATCACTGAATGGGCTGTCAAGAATTGTGTGTATCTCAGCACTTCATCAAATTATTACCCTCAGGGTAATGGCCAAGCCGAGTCTACGAACAAGAACCTACTAAGAATCATCAGAAGGACTCTTGATGAGAATCAAAGGACTTGGCATGCAAAGCTCAAATCAGCCCTATGGGCTGATAGGATCACACCCAAGAGGTCTACAGGAAGCTCTCCATACAAGCTTGTGTACGGGAAAGAAGCAGTTCTACCTATATCACTCGAGTTGCCAGCATTGGAACTCATGAAACAGTTGGAACTAGCTGAGTTTGAACCCATGGAGGTTAGATATGCATAGAATTAATGGAGCTCCAAGAAATTAGAGAGCATGCAGCCCAAGCAATAGAGAAGGATCAAGCCTTGATCAAGAAGACTTTTGATAGGAAAGCCAAGGCTAGAACCTTCCAAATTGGAGATCTAGTGTTGAAATGGGATGCAGATCGTGCAAAGCCGGGAAAGCATTCCAAGTTTGATGCCATCTGGAGTGGCCCATACATGATCATTGAATGCAAAGGTAGCAATGCCTTCCGACTGGCTAAGTTGGATGGTGAAGAATTGCAGATTCCGGTCAATGGGATCTATCTCAAACGTTGCTACTAGAAAGATAGCTTCTCACCCTTGTAAATATTAATTTAGAATTTCCATTCCTCTAAGTGCTTATGCACATTGTACTCTTTATTAGAGTAGTTTTTATTTCCCTAAGTGCTTGTGCACATGTCCTATTGCTTCTAGTATGTGCATGTTTGCAGTTCATCGAGCCTTCGGAAAAGAATTTGCAGCCGCAGGAAAACCAGCTCAACAAATGTTTCAATGGCTCAAAGATACAAGTTTTCAAATTTCAGATCAGCTGAGAGATTATCAAATAGACTCCATGCCCAATGGATTGCTACGAGCAGCTGGCCGTTCTTCATCTGGCAGGCAGATAACCCACTGAGTCACCAAAATTGTTATCCAAAATTCACCCTCAAGGTAATTTTGATAACATGCATCAAATTATTCAGTCCCGAGCAAGTAGATTGATTCAAGGCCCAAATCATGTTTTTGGGGGCCCCTCGGCTTCTCTCTAACTCTCCCATCCAAGAAGAAATCCCAACGAGTTAGAAAAAATGGAAAAAATGCAAAAATAAGGTTGCAGGATTGTTTTAAAGCATTTCTGAAGGGTTCGGGTCGTACCAGTTCGGGTCGTACTGAGGTTCGTCGTACCAAGCTTGGGGCTGAAAAAAAAAAAAAAATCAGCTAAGTCGGACATTTTTGTCCCAGGCGGTCCACGGGACAGTTGGGACGTCGGGACGTGAAAAGCCGAAACGGCCGAAAGCAAGAAAAATCGTCAAGTTTTTGTTTCACGCGGTTTGGGACAATCGGGACAAAAGTACGCGTGGGGCGTGAATCGGCCGATTTTCCGAAAGATGGTCCATTTCGGGCGGTTTGGAGATATTTGTCCCAGGAATCGAGGGGCAAAAGGGGGACAAAAGTACGCGAGGGACGCGTGGGACGTGAAAAGGTGAAAAAGCCGCAAACAGGAACAAGGAAGCCCGAATCGGCCGAAGCAGGAGATTTTCATCCGGGACAGGGGACAAAGGTATGCGCGGGACGCGAGGGACGCGAAAAGCTGAAACAGCCTGAAGGCAAAGAAGAAAAGTCAACGTTTGACCCGTGAAACTTCAAACGGCCATAACTTTTGACTCCGAGCTCCGATTTTCACAAAATTGGACTTTCTGGAATGAGCACGACGTCCTCTACGCCACAAAAACTGGATTTCTTATTTTTAATGAGGGTAGATATATTTAATTAAAAGAAACATATTCGGCTCCAGTCAGTTAATGCTCATTCCCGTCAAATGAAAAAACCTGCTTCAGACCCCAAAATAGCTGCCCGCACTCAGAAGGCCATAACTTTTGCATTTCTCAACGAAATCACACAAAATTGGTACCGTTGGAATCATGGCTCTGAGCCCATGCACAAAAATCAATAAATTCTAGATTTGATGAGATATTGATTGATATTTTTATAAAACGTGGCCGGGTTCATAACAGTGTTTTATTTGGTGGTTGGGAGTGCAATTAAGAGGCATGGTCATCATTCTTTCTCTGCTGCAGCACCAGGACAGTATGGGGAGCCTTTTTCAAGTAATATATAATCATTTTACTCCATTTAATGCCTCTTACAAGTGGTTGAAGGACAGATTTCAGGATTTCCATTTTCCCTCTCTCTCTCTTCTCATTTTTTCTATAAATTGGAGTGTTGGGCTCATTGTAAAGGAGGAGGTAGTTTTGTAGCAAAGCTCTACCAAAATTGCTTTGTGAAGCCAATGTGTTGCAGGCCCTTGTTGTGGACTCCTTGCATGGTGATCCAGGCCCTTATCTTGTAATAGATTGAACTGTGCATATCATGAAGCAATAAAATATAAGTTTGTGGATGTATCTTCCCTTGTTGTGTTTTCTTGCATTCTTCTTGCCCCTTCAACCTTGATTACAAGAATATTGTGTCTATTATTATGTTCATGCAGGGATCCATTATCATTGTGTATGTTTGAAATATTGTTGTAGAGGCGGTGTAGTAGTTTAGGAGCGGTGATAACAACTAGTTGTTTATATTTTTATAGACAAGAAGAGACTATAATTAGGGTATCGAGAGTAGTTACCTTCAAATAAATTTGTCTTTAATCTATTAATAGTGGATGTCAATCAAGTCAAAACTTGATTTAATCTTATCGGATTAAGAAAGTATCTAATTATATTACTAATAATATTACATGTGCATATTAATTAGATAAAATAGTGTATGGTTAGTTAGATACCTGAAAATGTTGAACCATCATCATTGATAGTTTGAATACATAACACTAGAGATAATAATTTTACTTCCCATCTATTCATCTTTTCTTAACTTTTGAATGAATCGCTCCCATATTTGAGAAAGGGAAACATTGATACAAAAGGGATTTCCCACCTATCTCATGATCTTTCCATGCTTTAGTTTCATTAAATATTTAGTTATCCATTCAGAAGGATTAGTTTATCCCATGATAATGGATTTAGTTTTATGTAAATTTATAGCTTTGATCCTAAGGCCATATAACAAATATCATGGACTTCATATCATTTTTAACCTCAAGCTCTTCATTTTGTAGGAGTGGTGTTTTTTCATCAACAAAGTGAGAGCTAAGATTATATTCATGTTGAGGGAATAAATGCCTTTACTTTTCCCCAAAGACTAAAATTCCTTAAACATGTCAAGGGAGATAGGATGGCCTTCTAAAATGGATATCCAAAGAGAAAAATAAAAAGTGAGAGATGAGGGCCGATAAGAAAATTGGAGGAGTATTTGAATGCAGTAAATTAGTAATTTTAAGAGGTTTGGAGTTGCGAAATATTGGTAAAGTTTTAAGAGACAACAATCCATGAGGTAGCATGCAAAATATGTTGGCTTTGAAAGGTTTAGGCAACAATTAAAGTTGTTAGAGGTTGTATGTGATAGAGAGTTCCTGCAATGAAAAAGTGTGTAGTTAACATCATAGTGTGGATGCTTAATAAATGGAAATAGAATTACATTGTGGGTAAGTAGATGGTGATAACCTGTATTTGATCATCAAAAAGGCTTAAGAACTGGTTGCATCTATTGTTGATGTCATGCACTGGATGAAAATGTAATTTGTAATTAGTTTCACAGACATTCATGTAAAGTAACTTAACGATGAAGAGATTGCTCGGAAAGAATGGGAAAACATAATTTACTTATAATGAGGAGAGAGATACCTGTTAGCATCAATTGCTGACAACATCCTTAGGCATTCCTCTTCTAGCAATATTTGTTTTACATTCCTTGTTGTTTTGATTTCTGAGTAGCGCTCAAAACTAAAAGGGGAGATATTCTCAAATGGTCAATGGACCTAACTCGATAATGTTGTGAAAGTCAACCTGGTTTCTCATCATCTCCAATATCAACAGTTGCTTTAGGTAAAGTTAATCCTTGAGACTTGTGTATGGTAAGGGCCCAAGCCATTTTTAGCGGCACTTGTTTGCGATTGCCTCTTATTACTGGTAATATAGGAATGGATTTAGGATTTATGGGGTCCCATGCAGGACCTGTGTAGTTATCAAATTGTACTATTACAGACATGGGCAAGCTGGGGTTTTGGAGCCAGCGGTGTAGATAATGTCTTGTATAGTACCAATAGAACCATTAACTAATCCAAATTCAATGCAAAGGTTACAGAGTAACATAACACGTTGATCCTGTACAAAGGAGGACCTCATTTTCCAACTGGTCATCATCTACATCTTCTAATCCTGAGTGCCTCATATATTCGGCAACACTCCGTGCGATCGGCCTGGATAAAGACTTAAGCATGTGTTTGTTATGCAAGAAAACAAATTTGTTAGTTGCATATAAGTGGATTGCTGAATCGAAGGATTCTCTTGTGCCCTGGCTAAAGCAAGCATTTATCTATTTCATGAGTGTTTCCCAATCATGGAAAATAGGTTCAACATTTCTAATGTTTTTCAAGATCGTGTGGAAGATGATTTGTTGTGGATCACTTCCTTGTTGTCAAAATATTACATCTAAGGTAACGAAAATGTTGAAAGTGTCCCAAAGCCTTCTCCCAATTGTGTTTCCTAAGTGGTGTAAAAATACCATTGCAAGTGGAGATGAATGCAAAGTAACCATGATCATTGTAAAAGAAAGAAACCTATTAAATAATTAAGAATTTTATAGGTTGAAACACGATGCAAGCTTACCAACATATATTGGGATGTCCCTCACAGGTGGTAGTTGAGCAAGATCTCCAACAAGAATCATTGATCTACCACCAAATGGTTCGGTTGCATGTGATGGGAATGCTTGCTTGGAGTCGATCATTGATGTTTTTGAACATTTTGGGCCCTAAAAAACTCATCTCATCTATGAGAATGTAACGCATGTGTTTCATTTCTTCTTGAAACACTGCCAATGTTTGTCCTTTTAAAGCATGGACATCCCTAATCGGGATTCTAAGGCCACTATGTATTGTTCTTCCTTGTATGTTGAAAGTAGCAACACCTGTAGGAGCAAGGAGAAATAAAGGGATTTTTCCATTTATTGATCGAGAGTCCAAGGTGTTCCTTATACACTGGATCAAATATGATTTACCAGTCCCAGTTGTTCCTTGAATAATCATTTTGAGTGGCTCTGGATTGCCTACATGGTCGCAATGACCCACGACCTTGGAATATGCAATGTGTTGTTCTGCAGATAAATTGTGTATATGGTTGAGGTGTTCTAGGAGTTATTGGTTATTGGAATGGAGGAATGAATGCTATCTAGAAAATGTACACATGTATCATGTAATGGTGCTGGTATAGAATGTTGGCTCCAATCATGGTCCAGGTCGTAATCATGACGACCAAGCAACTCGATATCTAAAAATTACATGTCATTATGTGGGGCCAATGTAGACATGAGTTCCCATTCATCCATATCTGAAGGGCCTACCTCTAGGTTTTCTTTGATGTTATCTTCAGTTGCATCATCAGATGTTGGTGATGTTTGCATGCGATCAATGTGCCAAGCATGGTATGTACCCCTTATAGATTCCCAGGAGCGACTTATTTCTTCATTTGTGATGTCGATATCAACAAAAATGTTTTGAAAGGGTTTATATAGGAGGCTCTCACTCCAAAAAATTCCACATATTCATCTAATTCTTCATCAGGGATGGAGTAAAATCTTGGCCATACGCACACTATAGCTTGTGGCTGTCAAATTTTCCATTGTTCATTTTTACGTTTTGGAGAATAAGACCATGACAGACAACATCCAACATTGCAATATTTTCTAGTTGTGAAGGGTGATGAACATACGCATGTAGGAAATTTGAATCAGTTGAATCATCATCAATGTTTAGTTGGACACGTCTATACACCCTTCATCCAACACTAAGTGTAATAAATTTTCTGCTACACTCCACAAGCGGTAGCTTCAACAACATATGACATTTTTGTGCGCCAATATCACACTCTGCTATTGTGTCTGTAAGGAATTTTTGGTATGCACACAATGTTGGGTCTTGGGAATGATTAGCGTAGCAACCCGTGTTAGCATGTCATGATAACTCTCTGAACTTTTTTCTACTTTTGCAACATACTTTGCAATGTAATTCAAAACTGCTCGGTGGGAAAGGATGGGTTGACAATCTATGTTTTCCCTCCAAAGTGAAAGCATATTGGGATTATGTACATTGATTCTATCATCATTGCATGCAGGAAGATATTTTTTTTAGCCGTCTTCATCTACAAACAATTTTGATTCTGTTTGCAACTCCCAAGGAGCTTTATACCGACAAACATTTATGGACCCTTTTTTTCGCAGGCATGTGTCCAATGTGCACTTTGTGTGTCTTTCAACATGATTTACAATTTCTTCATAATCATGTCTTATATCACACTGCATTATTTGGAATGTGTCCATCAAACAAGGGTCATCATTGGTAGATCTTGAAAAATGGTTATTCCTTTGACTCTCGTCTCTTGGATTCCATGCATTAATAAAATTATCATAATATGCCTTTGATTTTGCAAGTTGCGATGGATCATTCCAATCCATATTTTCGACATCTAGGAGCATCCTTTAGCCAAATGACCATATGTCTATGAACTGATGATCGATATTGCCATTCATTCCTACAAGAAATGGATAGAGATAGTAGTTGCATATAAGTGTCACACACAATGAATGTATATGAGTTTTGCATCAAATACAATGCAATATAATTTGACATGATTGGGGAGAAGAAAGAGGATACCTTGACCAAATGTTTGTTGTACCAAAGTGCTTGATGAGGACCTCATCAATGAAAATCTTGAAGCGGTGATGCATATACATAGCAACAATATGTGGATTGGTAATTATGTTTTTACTCCTCCAATGGTAGCCCTCTGCAGCATTACTTGGATGCGAGCTAGGCATGACTTGATGTAGGTCTGGCCATTTGGTATCTGCACACTTAATGTAATGAAGAATGTTGGACACCCTAATTGTGTAATCATGTCCATCAACTCATTCTTACATGTTGTCCAATAGGCCCTAGTACCTCTAATGTTGGCTACATAACGCATTACTTTCTCAGGAAGCTTGTCATCTGGCATATCTCGAAGGTGGTGGTGGAGATCTTGAATAGTAGTTGGTATGTTGTCACCCACATTTTTCTTCACAAACAACGATGCAATGGATTGCGTTCGGTGCCTCAACATAAGGTTCAACAAGAAATACCTAAATCTTGGATGGGCACCAAATCTGTTGTCATGGTATTTCATCAAATGTAGAGCATATTCATGTATACGTAACTTTTTTATTTGAGGTTGCAACCATTCAACTTCACCATTTGGAAATAATGTAGGGAAGGCCATGTCAAACAAACCTTCAGTATTGTATTCATTAACTGGAGATAGCCCAATAGTAGGCCAATCAATTCTGTCAATGGCACCTGGTCCTTCATTTTCAATAATGTTTCTTACCTCTTCCATTTCATGGTGTGTGTTTCCCATTCTTATTGCAAAAGATGATGGTTGCTGCTGAAGTTCTTCAAAATTTGATGTAGTGGGGTCTTCAACAAAGTGATCGACATTTTGATTGTCATCAATGTTTGACTCAACAAATTGGAGGCTCTGAGATATGTCCATTTCTTCTTCAGGTAGTTCAGAAATGGCAATATTACATAATTGAACATCCTTGTAGTACCTATCATTAGATTTTATATCGGAGGGCATCCAATACACGAGATCTCTTTACCAGACAGTCATAGTGTTTTGAATGACTTCCATGTCTTCTAACGATAAGAATATCAAGGTCCCAACATGCCGAGGAAGATAAGCAACAATTGAAGTTATGTCTTGCGGAAAGGTTATAGTGTGCCCCCTGTACTTATACTGGCCTCCTCATGCATGGATTACTTGCATTATGGGATTGACATGAGCAATAAGCATCTCTTCAACTTGTGTGAGAACGCCCAAGACATGAGGTTGGACACCAGGGTCCATATTATTCCATGATGAAAAGTGATGACCATTATGTTCAGAGTAGCATCTTGTACAAACTGGTCCTGTGGCTATGAGTTTGACTTTGATTCCTGGGTATGCCTCTTTACAAACAGTGCACAGGCATGTTTGCAGGTTATCCAGTCTCAGGTGGAATGACCTTTGAATAGACATAAGGTCAGATGATAATCTTACTCATGATTCTTGAGAATTGGAAAAATCACATGTGTTATGAGTCATCGTGATGTCTTGTAGCTCAAAATTCCTTTCCATGAATGTGGGATTTGGAAGGTTGTTAATGGGAACATGAGGATGTGTTTGAGGCACTGTAACAGAAGGGAGTGTAGATTTTCTGCACTTGAAGGTCCACTTCCAATTTGATGAGGGCATGGATGGCTATACACCTGATGGAAATTATACTGCCCTCTGCCTCTCTAAGAAATGTATTCTTCATTGTTAATGCCAACATTATGTTGGGTAGTCAAGGAATGAACAGAAGCATTATGACACGTTGCCACCTGTGGATGCAAGGGAGGCGCCACTGCAAAGTCATTTTTTGCCCTTCGACTTGTGTCGGCATGAAATTAATGTCAAACAACTCAGTCCTTGATGCATATAGTTGTCTTCTTCTCCTATTTATTTCTTCTCTTCGTGCATGATACCTTTCTCTTTTCTTTTTGTTTATCTTCTTTTTGCTCTTGATATCTTTGTCTTCTTTGTCTATTTATTTCTTCACGCCTTTCTGCATAAAGTGTCTGTTGAGTAACATTTGTTTGTTGTCGAGGTTGGGTCACAATAGTTTCATGGGTTCGAGGTTGCACACACTGTTGGTCACTATGCAAATGGTTTCGAGGAATGTTAATGCAGCTTGCATCGTTGTAACATGTAATGATATTAGTTGGATCGATTTGGATGACCATAGTTTGATGGGACTGATATCTATCTGTTTGAGTTGATGTCAACATTTCAGAAAGGATAGCATCTGGGTTTGACATCTACAATAGTAATAAACAAATAATTACTAATGGTAATCATAGTAAATGTCACACAAAAGAATCAAGTATTTTGTAATTTTAAAACTACCTAAAATTTTAGATTGCAGTAACACTAAGAAACATGAATAACAACAAAGCAACAATTGGCATCAAATAAAATAATATAGAAGATATACATAGAATTGTAAATGATATGTGAAAGTTGTACAAGAATACAAAAATTCACCACATAAGTTTTCAAGAGTTGAGGTATTTGAAGTAGTATGAAAATTTGCATGTAAATATTAACAATTTGTCTTAAAAACAGAGCACATTAGAATATGAATATAGTCTTTACTGGGAATGTATATAATGGAGGCCCTTGCGTAAATGGAAAATAAATCTAAAATAAAATGTAATACTACATAAGTTTTCAAGAGTCATGGCATTAGAAGCAATATGAAAATTTGCATCTAAATATTAAGGATTTGTCTTAAAAACATAGCACATTAGAACCTGAATATAGTCTTTACTATGAATGTATAGAATGGAGCCCCTTGCATAAATGGAAAGTAAATGTAAAATAAAATGTACTCAGATATCAGTAAGTAGCCCTATGAAAAATTTCAACTCTGAAGAGTAATCAACTTTTTTAACTCTGGCAACATTAGATTTCAGCTTTGGTGGATTGTTGAACGTGTCCATTCACACATGCAAAGTGAACGAATATTGATGGAATGCTATCTTCTTCTTCAAAAGTCATATGTGTAATGGATTATCTTGAACCTGCCCATATGTTTCCTTTGTTGTTGCACCAATCAAATCTTTTCCTGCATCATCAAATAATGTAGCCCATAAATTCCCAGTGTGGTCTGCAATTTGAACTCTGAATAAGTATCGATAATCACAGTCCATGGAAATCACATCACATGCAGAGCATATCCAATTTCCTTCAGAGTTCTTCGTAGTCTTCTTTCTACACGGAGTTCACGTGCGCATTGATGAGCAAGATGGATAAGTGAAACAATCCATTTCATCAATAGAAACTATAGTTCCTCTTAGGGATAGCCATAGTGGCTTTTCCACACTAAGAGATCCTCTAGCCGCTATCTCAGATATATTTTCCTGCACATAATTGAGAACCCCTTGTTGATCATGGGTTGTTAGAGACTTAGCATTGTAGATATTTTCATGTTTCTCACACCAATTTCTCAAAACAATTGCCTCTTGAATACTTGGGTTTATAAACACTTTAGTGTTTGAAAGTGTTCCTAAAGACTTTCCATAGAAATCAGTTATACGAACACATTTGAAAGAAACAATAGGATGGGGACCCAAGGTAATGAGATCTTGGAGTTGAGAACCTTCCACGACGGATAAATCACCCCATAGTGTAACATCAATGGCATAATTAGACGTATCTGTAATTTGAATTGTCCTCTTCTTGAGCTCTGAACCATCCTTCCTAAATAGTGTTTGAAGATCACTCACAAACTGAGCAATCCCAAGTACATCTATCATAATATTGGCCTCCAAGTTGGTGATTTCACCAAGCAAAACAAAATGGAACTTGTTAAATGGGATAGATCCATCATCAAGTGAAGAAGCCTCCACTTTTGACATGCCATTCAACAATATTTCATATTCAGAAGGCAGATTATTAAATTTCTTATCAGCTTTTCGTAATCTTCCATTTGAAATTGTGTAGACATTTCCAACTCTGATAATATCATAATGTCTATCAACTTGTTCATTGAAGCAGATAATCTGTATTTGTTCTTCATCCTTATCAATAATGTCAAATTGAATACCTTTCCAATCCCCCTACTGGTGCTAAAGCTACGAATGTTTGATTTTGAAGTAGTTCTACCTCGTATAGTCCATCCATCATGAAATGGGGAAATTCTCCAATAGGAAGTATTCGAACAAAATTTTTTATTAGCGGGTTATTTGTAGTAGAAGCATTCATTGATGTGGATGAACTTTGGGGATCCATTTTGTAAATGAGTTGCCCTACATAATTTGAGTAATAAAAGAAGGATAACAAAACATTTATTTCATATCAATGTAGTAAACAACAAAAAAAAAACTATATTAGGTAGTTGCTTCTTAATGCTTTCAAGAAGAAATGATTTTTTCTTTGAAACGAAAATGTAAATAGCGTAAAGTTACATAAGAAAATTAGATGCTCGTAGAAACTATCTAACACTACAAAAAAAAAAATTGTAGACAAACTAAATTTTAAAATACATTTTAACATATTAGTGCATAGATCAAATAAATAAAAAATGAAATTAGGCATAACCATGCATTTTTTTTCATATTGTATAAGCATAAAGATCAAACAAGTACAAAATGTAAAGTACACATTTAAAGAGATTACAACATACATATTTCAAATTTTGAAAGTTGTAAAAATAAATTCAAAATGTAAGTTAATATTCTCAATAATAGTACGGAAATAAACATTAGGTAGCAACGAAGTTATATGAAATTCCATTTCAAAGTAGTAAATAACAAAAATGAAATACTACATTAGGTAGTTTTGCTTTACACTTTGAAGAATCAACCACAACTTATTTCAAACTAAAATTCTAAACAACCTAAAGTGACATAAGAAAAGGTAGACGTTGCAAGTATTAATCTGTTTCACATGATTTAGCTAAGCATGATTTTTTTCACTCCACGGATTTTTGTAGCTCTATTTGGACAGTCTTTCTTCGATTTTGGATTTTGAACATGAATCCTGTTTTGAATCAACTTGGTTCCCGGTTCATATTCAATTGCATGTTGAATAGTATCATAAATCAGACCAAAACCTCTTGAGTAGGCTTTTTTTGTTTTGAACTTTGAAAGGAAAATCGTCCGAGGTTCAACAACACCAAACTTTTTCATGAGGTCCTCTTTTATCTCTGATGTACTAAGTTTTTTTCTTCTATGAAAGACAATATGAATCACAAATTGCTTTCTAAAAAATTGTTCTTCGCAATGAATTTTCTTCATAGATAATGTCCATGTTGGTGCATCACGGGATATTGGGATGCTTGACGAGTTCCTAGTCCTCATTGTACTCCAATACAACTGCAAAAAGGATAATATGTGAGGGCAACATATAACTTCAACTTAACAACGAGGATACAATTGTGGGAAGGTCACTCGTTAGGCTACTTTAAAAGCCTTTCGTATACTCAGTCTAACGTCCAACTTGGGACGTGATAGGAGTGCTTCTTCTGGAAATAATCCATCAACAAGTCCTATCTCCTGGTACCGAGCAAGGCACATGTAGCCCATATAAACGAGTTGGACAATGGTCCAAAGTATTTGTACTCACCACAAAGTTTTGTAGACTAATAAAATCTTCTTTAAACACATACTTAATAAGGATAGAGACCAAATAAGTAAAAAATGAAATTAGACATTTAAAGAAATTAGAACATGTATATGTCAAAATTTTAAATTTATAAAAGGGAGCCATTTCGCTATTATTTGAATTACATGCAATATGGCATAATAGAACCCTAAACTATATCACAAATTAATAAAAAAATGTTCTAAACAAATTTATTGCAACTATCAATTTCTAACAGTTAAATAAATTCTAGATAAACTAAATTTTAAAATTCATTTCAGCATATAAGCATAGAGATTAAATAAGGAAAAAATAAAATTACACATTTAAAGAAATTACAACATGCATATGTCAAAATTGTAAATTTATTAAAAAGGAGTCGTTTCCCTATTATTTTGTATGAGTTTATAATGCCCAAATTTAAGATTGCAATCATCTTTTTATCTAAGTTGTAACTTGAGGTGACATCCTAAGAATTACATGCAAATGGCAAATATTTTTTTATGGATTTTTTAAATTTGGATTCAATCTTTAAAAACTATTCTTATGGATGGAATAACACAATGATTTTAAATTTGGATTCAATTTTCTAACAATGTTATAAAATGTATATGTTCCAATCCCAAAATAAAAATAAAAAATAAAAGGCGTAACAGTGACTCGACACTACAAAATATTTAATAAGAGAAAGTTATAACCCGAAACAAAATATCCAATAATTATATTACTGGATATTTTGTTTCAATAATCTTATCTATAAATTGATTAAGAAAGTATCCAATAATTATATCACTAATAATATTACATGTGCATATTAATCAGATAAAATAGTGTATGGTTAGTTAGATACGCTAACAAAATGTTGAACCATCATCATTGACAATTTGAATACATAACACTAGAGACAAGAATTTTACTTCCCATCTATTCATCTTTTTCTTAAACTTTTGAATGAATCACTCCCATATTTGAGAAAGGGAAACATTGATACCAAAGGGATTTCCCACCTATCTCATGATCTTTCCATGCTTTAGTTTCATTAAATCTTTAGTTATCCAAGGATTAGTTTCTCCCGTGATAATGGATTTAGTTTTATGTAAATTTATAGCTTGGATCCTAAGGCCATATAATAAATATCATGGAATTCCATATCATTTTTAACCTCAAACTCTTCATTTTGTAGGAGCGGTGTTTTTCATCAACAAAGTGAGAGCTGAAAGTATATTCATGTTGAGGGAAATAAATGCCTTTAATTTTCCCAAAGACTATAATTCCTTAAACATGTCAAGGGAGATAGGATAGCCTTCTAAAATGGATATCCAAAGAGAGAAATACGAAGTGAGAGATTGATTAACATTAATTTGGGAAAAACATTAGTTAAGAGCGGTCTGACATGATTGACCATTCTATTTCAAAACCTCAATTGTTTCATCATTTTTAACATAAGACCATTCGATTCAATCATAAGCATTGTAATAGTCAATCTTAATAATAATAGAGGGTTGTCCTGACTACGAGGCCCAATCATTTTGTTCCCATGCTAAAACTAGGTTGTCAAATATAAAATGGCATCTTAGAAATATGGTTTGTTAAGGTATTAGTATGTTTTTGACCACTACTTTTATTTAGACAACTAAACCTTTTGATATTATATTGTAAGTGGTGTTAAGGATGTTAATAAGATGTTGACTACAAAAGTATTCTTTGTTAGTCACTTCAGGAATTAACTTGATATGACTGAAGTTAATTTCTTGACCCAGGGAACTCGTTCTTTCAACCTCAAGGCATACTTGATAGAAGGCATTATGAAAGACATTATAAGTCTTAGAAATATTCAGTAAACAAACCGTCAAGGCCAAGACTTTTATTTTTGGCCATCAAAAACTAAACATTTTCAAAAAAATTCATGTGTGAGAGGTAGTCTAACATTAAACTCATGTATCACTGGAAAATTTTAAAGGTATGTGATTTCATGTTGCATTATCCAATATAGATTGGATAGTAGCTTCAATAATAATATTTTGAAACAATAGTTAAAAATGAAAAACCAACACTTTTGGTAATAGATCCCACCCTACCATTTGCATCATAATGAGTAAGAATTCATTCTCCTCGATTTTAAAAAATGTGAAGATTAAAGTTTACAATGGGAATATAGGAAAGTGTTGTATTTAAAGAAAAAAATTGGGTTCCATATAATTAAACTCTTCCTTTTGAAATGATTTACCAATAAAAAATTTTGGGCTGAAATCGCTCTATTAGGGTTTCTCGATTGCATGTCATACCACAACCTCTTCGGATGCTATGGGATAGTCCTTTTGTTGTTAAGCTCTAGGGTTTCTCACCCTCTATGCTTGTTTATATAATGTCCCCTCCACTTTGATCCCGAATATTGATGTCGAGGCTAGGCTTAGTGGAGCTATGAACAATGTCTCTTGCACCGTAAAACATCCCCATAAATTTGTCCCAAAGGTATTTCACGAGGTAATGTATCTAGACTCCCAAGTTGTATTACATTTTTTTGAATTTAATGTTGTGTGCTAAAGGATCATACATTTTTACCTTATCGATTACTTTGTGGGTTGTATCCCCTCTGAAAGCATGCTCAAGTCCTGGGTTAACTCATCTGGGCCGCTCATGGCATCAGGCTTGAGAGTGTGCAAAACATGACTAAAGGATTCTTCCTTTTCTAGTTCTCTGACCCTTCGCATGCCCCAACTATCTTGAACCGATCAACTACCTGGTATGTTCGTAACTCCTTGTTGGTTCTTTCCCCTTGGATAAAGGAATTTGTGGTGTCTGAGTTTTGAATCTTAAATTCCTTATCTGGGTGGAGTTCCCTAGTTTGCCTCTTCCATGCGTGTATTTTCTTCACCAAATCACCTCCTCTATTGGGCAAGTTGTTTAGTTAGAAATACAATGCTTCTATAGCGCTCATCTATATAAATGGGCCTATGTTGAAGTAGACCTCTCACAAGAATTGAAAGAATTCATGGAGATCCAAATGGGTGACACTCACTATTCTCAGTGAGTTCTCTACATCAACTTGCCTAACACAAGTTTTCGTTTCAAGCATCCATATGACCATAACATCAAGGCTTGTCCACTTTATGTGCCACTTAGTCCCCCAGCGTCTAAGGTGGATACCAAATCTGTTAAGCACTCACAAGAAGAAGGGTGAAAAATAGTCAGAGGGTGAAAAAACAAGAACAAAACGGTTCAATCCAAGGCAACCAGTAACAATGGCTCCAAAGAGCCGATATTAAGGAAAATACTTATATTTTGCATCGCTCCTCGAATTCGTTCTCTAAAGATTCTCCAATCCCCTTACCCAAGTTCTCTAGCATGCCCAAAGTGCTCGTGGTTCTCGTGGACCCATCAAACTCCATATGACCTCCTTGACACCTTTGACTTCACAGCTTCTTTTGACAATCGGCTCACAGGCCCATCCAAAAGGGCTTGAAGTCCCTCTTGAAACCCCATGGAAAGTCGCAAACATAGCCCGGCATGTAGTGTGGAGTCAACAAAGTAGGAGTATAACATTGAGTATGTTAGATGAAGGAAAGTTGAGTTGTAGGATTTTTGAAGCATAATAATGCTTAATTCCTGCAAAACCAATTTGATGCCTTAGATGGCTTGGATGCTGATGGTATGGCCCTTGATCCACGTTTCTCATGAATTTTATGTCATGGAATGTGAGGAATCTTACATACTCCAATCGTAACTATATCATTTGTGGTGTTTGCAAAAAAAAAATCGAACTTAGATGTTTTATGTCTTGAGGAAGTTAAAGTTACAGGATTTGAGTTGTTAATGATTTGCAAATTCATTTGGCCTGATAGTCTAGCTTACACCAATAATCATGATGGAGTTCATGGGGGTTTAATTTATATTTTCACCCCTAAATGGCAGCCCTTCTTTATGGATCATGCCGCACCCCGCAATAGAGCCATCTAAGACATCTTTAATATTGAAAGCCACCCTTTTGGCTTCATCAACATCTATGCTTCTAATGATGTGGCTGAAATATCAGATCTTTGGTGGTGGATAGCCAATGAAATCCTTGATGCCTATTGGGTCATTTGCGGTGACTTTAATATGGTTGAGTTACCCATAGATAAATGTGGGCACTTACCTTTGCAAGGGTTTTATATGCGTAATAAATTTAGGTTTATGACTGAAACACCTCATGCAGGCCCACGTCTCAAAACATGGTTCACTTGGTCCAATCTCTGCGAGGTAGATTGAATCGAGTTATTGTGACCATTTCTTGACCCCTGGAAAAATGATTCATTTGGGAAGAAGAAAAACTTAACAATTCAATGCGGATCTTGATGAAAAGATTGGATGCAGCTAAGAAAATTGACAAAATAGGGCAAGGTTGAAAAAGTAGCTCGACGAGCCCATGGATGAGTTACGAGGCAAGCTATTTGGGGGCGCGAGAAACTCGGTGATCTAGGAGTAGTGCGGAATCGGAGGTCACTATTACTTCAAGTAATAGGGGTTAAAAAAATCTGCAAAGCATCATTTCGATTAAGCAAGTAATGCACCCCCAAATCCACGTGAAACTAAGACAATAAGATAGGTAGTTCTATGGAAATGTGAGCCTCATTACTTCATAATGACGAGTCAAAAGTATGAGTAGAGTGATCTCTCGAATCCCATAGTGAAGGCGAGGAAGGAAATTGCTGCGCTTAATCTCTAGCCCAATGCTCGGTTTGAAACTTTGTTTTCCTTTCTCCAACCACCACAAACCAGCATTAATTATTGTTTATCATTGAAACTTTCCAAATCCCCCACCAATACTTATGTCATGTGGCTAATTTCCTTGAGCCCTCCGTCATTTTCTTCCCCATGCATGTGAATTTCCTCTAATTAATTATTTTGGAAGATATTTTCGGTCCGGGTGGCATGTTATTATGTGTGGCAATTTGTGTGGTTTCAAGTCATATTACTTCAAAGTAGTAAGGGTTTTAAAGGTTGAGTTAAGGATGTTTAAAATCCCATAAGCCAAGGAATTTAAAGCATTCAGTTGTCCATGTTCACAAGGGGCATTACTTCAAAGTAATTTTTCCCCCAAGTGCAAGTCAAGTCATTTAAAACCCGTGTAATATAATGGATGAGCCTACAAGGTAAGGCGGTGTTGCGTGAAAATGACCCCTTCTTACTTCCAAGTATTTGCTACTCAAATGTGTGAGTAGAAGCACTTGGAAACCACGCATAACTAAGGATAAAATTCTACAGGTGTGTGTGGATACGAGTAGCATTAAATCTTCTAAGTAATGCTCACCTAAAAATGTGAGTAAAGTAATCACATAAACCCAAACGCAAAGGGTGGATTAATAATGGTGCATGGATTCAATGAGCACTACTACAAAGTAATTGGGGTTTGTTTCTCCAATTCAAGCCATCGCTAAAACCCAAAACCAAAGAGATGGAAGTTAAGCAACCTATAAATCACGCAAAGAAGGAAAGCAGACGATAGCACCTCGATTCTGCAGGGCGAAGGAGAGTAATATGGCCATAAATTTTGACCTGAGCTCTGATTTTCACAAAATTGGACTTTTCGGAAATGTCTCAACATCCTCTAAGCAAAAAAAAATGTATTTATGATTTTAATTAAGCTTAGATATGTTAAAAATTGTAAAAATTATCCATAATTGGGATGAACAATTCCAGGTAGCCCAACCACCGCATTTAATAAAGTATGAACATATTTCCTTCTCTAAAGCAAGAAAGGGTATATGGTGGCATGGGTTTTGCAGGGGTTCCCATAATTTTTCAGGAGAATTAATTCCATTTTTTGGTGGTTGAAGAGACATTTCAAGATCCTTCTCTCTTTCATTGATATATTGTAAAGAGGAGCTCATTTTTCATAGTTAGACATCTCCATTTTGCTCTTATCCTTCTTCATAGATTGTTGTTGGTGTTATGGGTTTTCAAGCTTCTATTTGGGGATATTTTGTAAGGATTTGATGCCTTTTTATCTCATTTAATGGACTATGTCACATTTTGAAAGCAATAAAATCAATCTTGTGGTTATTGTTCAACTCTTGTTGGTGTTATTACACCCTTTCAACTCTACTTTGAATTCTAAGGTATTTTGTGAATTTTAATGGTTCTTGCAAGTTATAAAATAGTTTTTTTTATTTGAAATGGTGTTGTGAATGTGTGCTATAGATTGTGATGTTATAAATATCCTCTCTATCTCCATTTTTACTCCATTTTTAGTCTTGGAGAGTGTTGAAACTACCCTTCTCTTGGTGCTATCACCTCCTTAGTGTAGGATTTCTTCATTTTCATGCATTTTCCTCTCTCTCTGGTCCCTTGGAATCATAGAATAGGATTAGATAGTTGCATTTCCTTCATTAGGAGTAGTGTAGTGCTTAGTTTAGGTAGAGGAAATCGGCCTTCTCCGAAGGTCCATCTCAAGTAGCAAGTCCCACAACTTGAGAGATGGTTCAATGTTACCCAAATACATCGATCACCTCATTCACACATGCTAGAAAATTAGAGGGTGTTTTTTTTTTGTGATAAAAATTATTAAACAGGTTTGACATGGCCATGTTGTCCACTTAGGATTTATTTGAGTTTGAAAAATTTTATTCCTTTCTTGTGGAAGTGATGTCATATTTCATCCTTTCTGACCACTTTCCTATTAGATTTCATATCACTTGGCAAAACTTTTATTCATAAAGACATGTTTTTCTCAACACAACCTTAATGGACCATACAACCCACACTCAATCATATCAAGTGAGTGTGGAACTTAATGCCTCGACCACGTCATCTACATAACTATCATCCACCTCTTTTGTCCAGCTGGACTCAATGGTGGGAGGATGCAATGACTAGGAAAACCAAATTCCTTATAATATATGGTTGATATCCAGCCAACAATCGATGCCACTCATATTTTATTTCCTCCTCCACTCTCGGTCGAGAGGTGGTGACACTTAAGGAAATCCCTTCTTCGAATCCTTACAACTCTAAGTGGTAGAGATTAGATAGAAAATTCAAATTATGGACAACTATAATGCTCATGGCACACAAATATGTTCCCACCTTCACTGGCTTAAGGTTGGGGATCAAGTTTTGAAGGAATTTTTCAATCGCTCAAAGCCAAACATTCATTTCAACAAATCCAAGCCATTTCGATGGCGAGAATTCAGCTCACGGATCCTCAACTTATGTTGCGTGGATTTTGTTAATCATTACAAGAAATTTTTCCAAGCTCAATCTCCTTCAAGAGAGTGAAAAACTTCGTTAGATCAATGTTTGGAAATGGTTCCTATTAGATTTTTCCATGAGGATCAATGTTGGAACCTCGTGCACATTGAAGAGGGTTACACTTCCAATGGAGATGAGAATGCTTCACGTAATTAGCAAGAGCACGAATCACAAGGAAAATCAAGTACAAAAAAGACAATGGTGTGTCTAACATGCTCATAGATCATAAAGAAGGGGTACATATAGGAGTGTTGTGTAACTCCTATGTATGACACATGTACACAACCCTATGATGTTCTATCACTAAGTGAGATGGG
Source organism: Taxus wallichiana var. yunnanensis (assembly GCA_018340775.1). Taxonomy (NCBI): domain Eukaryota; kingdom Viridiplantae; phylum Streptophyta; class Pinopsida; order Cupressales; family Taxaceae; genus Taxus; species Taxus wallichiana. The sequence continues at coordinate 103,485,835 of CM031241.1, forward strand.
TGGACAAGACGTCAAATGACGACAAGTCTAGTCACATACACCAACACCCCCTTCATTGAAGTTGAGGTAGAGGTCATGGAAAGTCATAATTGAAAGAGAACTCCCCTAGAAAACTAAGAAAGATGTGTCAATGGGGCTCGGATACTAATCCTGATAAGGTACCCATGTATAAACAACATCTCTCTAGAAAGAAGAGGAGGAGAAGAATGGGTCTTAAAGAACTAGGCCTATGAGGTATCCATGTATAATAAGGATATCAAGTAATGGAGGAAAACACCTAAGGGAAAACATCCACTTACAAGAGATAAAAGACACCCTAAACAACCTAATAAATATGCATCAAATGAGTCCTAGACACCAAATTCCTAATAAGGTACTCATGTACAAACTTGCAATATTTTTAGAAGAAGAGAAGAGATGAAGAATGTTATCCATCCTCCCAAGATGAATAATGTGTTAAAGAACACCTTCTATCAAGTGAATAAGATCCCCAAAGTGACAAGGTATGGTTCTTATCCAATGAACGATGCTCCATATATGAGGTGGAAGTGCCAACTACTCCACGAAGGAAATTTGAATCCCAAGAAAAGGTGAAGAAAGAAGATGGAATGGAATCCTGAAGACAAGAGAAGGCCCAAAGTAGATGTGTGGAAGTAATAGTGGACCTCACCCCAAGATGAGAGCACAAGTAAGGATACTTGGCTTCAGCGAAGGGTTTGATTAAGAAGTTTGCAACCGAACTAAAGTCTGAAACTCTATGAAGTCTCCAAGAAGAGTGTCGATAATGTGGTCCTTTGTGCCAATATTGAAGAGAATCTGCCTGCATCAAATAATGTTCATGTCCTTGGGAAGGACAGAAAAGGAGCACTGAAATTCGGCCCACTCCACGAACAAAGAAGAAGCTTGCAGTACTCTGAAATATGACTTTGATCTACAACTGAAGGTGACATAGGTTTGGAAAAAGAGTGCACATGAGACAAAGGTAATGCCATGACAATATGCGTGTTAGAGAGAGAAGAAGGTGGGGGCCCAATAACCCTCAGAAAGGGATCCATAAGAAGAGGTGGATTGTGAAGAATCTCTAAAATGGTGGAAGTGACAAGTGTCCGTAGGGAAGCACTCCCAACGTGAGAGATAAATAGGTACTCTAAGTATTGAGTTGTGAAGCTTAATTACTTCATTTTAGCATGTAATTGGAACTTGTTGGAAAATACAGTAACCGGCATCGGTCAGGGCAGACTGGCATCGGTCAAGTATGACCAACATCGGTCAAGCAAGTAAGGAACAGAAACGGTTAGGTAGAACTAGCATCGGTTACCTATGTGATGAAGTTTTAATTAACTCTCGGAATTATATCTATTTTTAGCATTAAAATAGATTTATTAATTGTAATTGCATGGCTAAGTGCCCTAAGTCTATAAACGACTATATAAGCATAAAAGCTAGGGTTTAGAAGTATGTATGGATTATAATTACAAGATAATTATGTGAGAGATATTTCTTGGAGAAGAATCAAAAAGCTTGAAGGAAGAAAGTATTGAACATCTGAGAGGTGTGGAAGATTGTAAATCTTCATTGTATATCTTATCAAAGCTTTGGATAATAGATTGGCTTGTTTCTTGGTGGATGTAGCCCACACTAGGTGAACCACGTTAAATCTAGTGTTGATTTATGTCTCTTGTTTTATATAATTCTTCTGGTAGAATATCCACTTTTATTTGCATGTATGTTTAGATCTGATATATTATCTGTACAACCAGTGTGCTAACCCCAACAACTGGTATCAGAGCTTTGTTTGAGGGTTTTGTGTGTTGACATGATTTACTCACATGAGGGTTTTCTGATTGAGTGGGAGCTACAACAATGATAAGATAATAAATACAAGGTAGAGAAGTTTGATGGCCAAAATTATCAATTATGGAAGATGCAAATTGAGGATTATCTGTATCAAAGAGATTTGTACTTACCGTTGGATGAGAAGTCTAGACCTACGAAGATGACTGATGAAGAATGGAAGATTCTTGATAGAAAGGCTTTGGGATCTATAAGATTGAGCCTAGCAGCATCTATGGCTTCCAATATTACAGAAGCGGATTCTACGGTAGACTTAATGAAATCTCTTGCTAATTTATATGAAAAACCTAGTGCTTCAAATAAAGTTTATTTGATGAAGAAACTATTTAGTTCTAAGATGCATGAAGGTGAATCTACCTCTAGTCATTTGAATGATTTCCGATCTATTGTAAATCAATTAAAATCGGTTGCAATATCATTTGATGATGAAGTAAAAGAACTTTTATTCTTATGTTCTTTGCCTGATAGTTGGGACAACTTGGTAATGGCTATTAGTAATACAACATCTACTAATAATATTTTGAAGTTTGATGATGTGGTTAGTATAATCTTGAATGAAGAAATTCACAAGAAGAGTACAGAGGAAACATCATCTGGAAATGCTTTGAATGTAGAAAGCAAGGGCAGGTAGAAGGAGAGATCCAAGAGTAAGAGTAATGGGAAATCAAAGTCAAGGGATAGCAGATCTAAATCCAAAAGTAAGGGAATTACTTGTTGGAAATGTGGAAAGAAAGGACATGCAAAGAAATATTGTTGGTCAAAGGATAAAGAGAACCAACAACTAGACAAAGGTAAAGAGGTAAATCTTGTTGCATCAGAGGTAATGCAAGATGCTCTTATTCTTTCTTTAGATAGTAGAATTGAATCATGGGTTTTAGATTCAGGAGCTTCTTTCCATGTAACCCCTAATAAGGGTTATTTCAGAAATTATGTCTAGGAAATTTTGGGCATGTTTATTTGGGTGATGATGAACCTTGCAGTATTACTGGTAAAGGGAAAGTTCATCTAAAATTGTAGAATGGAAATACATGGGTATTGAAAGATGTGAGGCATGTGTCAAGCCTCAAGAGGAATCTTATTTTTGCAGGGCAACTAGGTGAATCTGGTTGCATGGTTACTTTACGAGACTCTTGGGAAGTCACCAAGGGTGTTTTTGTTGTGGAAAGTGGTAAGAAGATAGGAACGTTATATTTATCTACTTATATTATTGATTCATTTTCTACGCATTATCTTCTTGATTTAGATGCATGCATGTGGCATAATTGGTTGGGTCATATGAGTCAAAAGGAATGCATCTTAAAGGCTAAGGGTAAGTTATTGTTTCCAAAATTCACCCCTGTGGTAATATTGATAACATGCATCGATTTTCAAAGGTGAAAGTAAGATTGATTCAAAGAGGCCCAAAATCATGTTTTCGCTTGTCCCCTCGGCCTTTTCTAACTCTCCCATCCAAGAAGGAATACCCAACAGTTACTTGATAAATGGAAGAAATGCAAAAATAAGGTTGCGTTTTAATGTGTTAAGACATTTCGGTCCGAAGGGTTCGGGTCGAATTTTAAGGTTCGTTGACTTTTAAAAGAAGCCCTTGTTGAAATGAAGAAAATCTAAGTTAAAGTCCTAGTCTGATAAATGGTGGTGAATAGTTTGGGACGCGTGGGCGTGTGTGATTATTGAATCGTGAATGAAATAGGGAAAAAAATTACCTAAGTCTTATTTCACGCATGCAGGACATCCGTGGCCAAAAGAATGCAGCGGACGTGGATCATGGATCGTGTTTGGCGCAAGTATGAGTCCATTTCGGGCGGTTCGAGGATATTTGTCCCAGAGCAGATTTGGGACATCCGAGCCAAAATGCACGCGAGAGGATTAACCGCCAATTGGGCCTAAGAAAATCACTAATGGAGAATACTGGGTTTAGGATCCGCGCCAAAAGTACATGAGGGATGCGAAAAGTCGAAAGAGCTGCCAAACGAATGGAATCTCGCCACGTGTCTTCACCTCAAACAGAACAAGTCACCCGAATCGTTCGGTTCGAGGATATTTGTCCTGACGTGTCGGGACATCCGGGCCAAAGGTATGCGAGGGACACGTGGGACGCGAAAAGGTGAGATGGCTGAAAAGAGACAAGGAGGCCGCGGATGAATCGAACGTGCCACGTGTCGGAAGGTTGAAACTTTGCTAAGTGTTTGGCGCTTTCAAGGTAAAAATGCGCCCCTCAGGCCCGAATCAATAAAATAGTGCCACGTGTCCAAGTTTAAGGGCTTGAAAGGAATTTTTAGAGGATGAACCCGCGGATGAATTTTAAACGTGTCATCCAAGTGGCGAGCGAAATAGGAAAAATTCAAATATTTTCCCGCCGATCCGTTTTGAATTCTGCTTTTGCCCTAAATCTTCAAATCGCCATATCTTTCGATCCAAAGAGCTCGGATTTTCACGTTCTTTATATCAATGGAAAGCTGGTGAAATTCTCTACGCGATTCCAAGGTCAATCTTGCATTTTAGGTTATTTTGGAGAGATAAAATCAAGAAACATCTCTGGCGCGTGGTAATGGCCGAAAAACGACATTTCAACAACCACTTTAATTTGCAAAATACAGTTATTCTGCTTTTTGCTAGGGTTCTCACCAACCGCCATAATGAGATGAATTAAATGCAACCTAGAAGTGGTTGGGGGTAGATTTGGTTTTCTTCTCTCTTCCCTCTCTCATTCTTCCTATAAATTGTAAGGAGGGGCTTCTTTCTAAAAGGGTTGTTCATCTTTTTAGCTCTGCCCTCCCTTCTTTTTCTTCTCGGGGTTGAAAATGGAGTTCGAACCTCCTCCCCTTCTCTGTAAATGGCATTTTTCCTTTTACCATTAAAATGATGTTACATAAACTTGACAAAAATAAAAAACATGTTTCGTGATGCATTTGTCCATCCTTGCTCGTTCTTTGCTTGTCTTTCTTCTTGCCTTCTCTTCATTTGAAAGTATTTGTGCATGTTTTAATACTCATTATAGGTTTGGAGAGTGTGTTCATGGAGTTTTGGGACATTTTTACTAGTGTGAAGTCTATCCTTGGGCTCGTGATGCATCCTGTCCATCCTTCCCATTGCTCACCTCTCTTTGTTCCATGGCAATTTTGATAGATGTTCAACATTTTCCTTCTCTGGTGTATCACCGTTTTAGTGTAGGCTTTGTTTTCCCCTTTTCTTTCTCTCTCTATCTCCTTGGCATGGTTAGATTAGGATTAGATTAGCTTGCCTACAACTTTCTGGAATAGCTCTGGCGGTAGTTTAGGAATAGAACTTATATTCTCTCGAGATTCCTTTCTCATTTTGCAAGTCCCACACTTGGAGAAAGGATTCCATGTTGTGCAATCACATTGGATGCTAGTATGATCAAACTAGAAATCGATCAACATCCAATGAATTTTGCAAATCAAGTCATCAATAGTTGTCATATTTGAAAGATTTAGATCTTGATTTTTGTAAGCATTGTATCTTTGGAAAGCAAAAGAGAGTGAGTTCTCAAAGTTGGGGCAACTAAGAAAGAGCAGAAATTGAGCTTGTACACTCAAATGTGTGGGGACCAGCTCGGGTAGCTTCTCATGGAGGATCCTAGTATTATGTTACTTTCATTGATGATGCTACAAGAAAGGTATGGGTTTATTGTATTAAACGTAAATCGATGTTTTTGAGACTTTTAAAATATGGAAAGCCCTTGTTGAGAATGAATAAAATTCTAAGTTAACGTGCTTAGATCTGAGAATGGTGGTGAATATTGTAGTAAAGGCTTTCAATGATTATTGTTCGATGAATGGGATATGTAGAGAAAGAATGGTTCTAAGAACACCACGGAGAATGGTATTGTAGAAAGAATGAACAGGACAATCATGGAACATGCTAAAAGTATGAGGATAAATTATGGATTGCCCTTGCAATTTTGGGTAGAAGTAGTTGATATAGTGGTTTATTTGATTAACCGTGGCCCTTCAAGTTCACTAGATGGAGGAATACCAGAGGAAGCTTGGACCAAAAAAGAGGTAGATATTTCTTTTCTTAAAGTTTTTGGTTCAAAAGCTTTTGTGCATGTTGATAGGAAAATAGAAAAAGTTGGATGTAAAATCCAAGAGATGCACTTTCATTGGTTATGGATCTAGTGATTTCGGTTTCCATTTTTGGGATTTAGAGAATTCTAAAATTATTAGGAGTCGTGATGTTGAATGGAATGAAAAGAGAATGTATAGGGATCAAATTTTGGTACCCAAGGATGAGAAAATTGAGAAGTTTATTGATGAAAATGAACTCTCGGGTTTTAAAGAAACACCTAAAGAAATACACAGTAACCGTGGTTAGTTAGGCCCTGACCGATCGCATTGGTCATATGAACCATCGACGGTTACAAAGGATCTGAACTAGTATCGGTTAACAAAACTGACAATGGTTAGAGGTGACCGGTGTCGATCACTATCAAAAGTTGATACTAATGTCCAAGAGGTCCAGATTGAGCCTCCGGTACCCCAAACTCTTGTGAGAAGGTCACAAAGGGTAAGTAAACTTCCAGAAAGATTTACACCTTCTCTATTTTATCTATTATTGACTAATAGTGGTGAACCAAAAAGCTTTGAAGAAGTAATGTAGGATAAGACTCACGTTTAGTGGGAGCATGACATGGATGAGGAGATGGACTCCTTGGAATAGAACCAGACTTGGGATTTGGTTAAGTTGCCAGCAGGTAAGAGAACATTGTAGAACAAGTGGGTTTACAGAGATTAAGGAAGAAGAGGGTGGATAAAAGGTACAAGGCAAGGCTTGTAGTAAAGGGATTTACACAAAAGGCAAGTATTGACTTTGGTGAAATATTTTCTCCTGTTGTTAAGATGACTTCCATTCGTACTGTATTGAGTTTAGTTGCAGTAGAAGATTTGCATTTAGAGCAACTAGATGTGAAGACATCTTTCCTTCATGGTGATTTGGATGAAGAGATTTATATGCAGCAACCATTTGGGTATGAAGTCAAGGGTAAGGAGAAATTAGTGTGTAGGTTGAAAAAGAGCTTATATGGGCTCAAGAAAGCTCCAAGGCAATGGTACATGAGGTTTGATAGTTTTATGCATGAGCATGGTTACTTGAGATGTGAATCTGACCATTGTGTTTATTTCAAGAAGCTTGAAAATGGGAGCTATATTATTTTGTTACTGTATGTGGATGATATGCTTATTGCAGATCTAGTATACAGGACATTGGTGAGCTTAAGAGAAAGCTAGCTCACACATTTGCTATGAAGGATTTAGGAGTTGTAAAAAGAATCCTTGGCATGCAAATACATAGAGATAGGAAAAACAAGAAATTGTATTTGTCTCAAGAGGATTATATCTACAAGGTGTTAGAAAGGTTTAACATGCAGAATGCAAAACCTGTTAGCACACCTATGGCTGGACACTTCAAATTGAGTAAAGATCAGTGTCCTTCATCACATGAGGAGGTCAAATACATGACACGAGTACCATATGCTTCAGCAGTTGGAAGTCTCATGTACACTATGGTTTGTACCAAACTAGACATTGCACAAAGTGGGAGTTGTGAGTAGATATATGGCTAATCCAGGTAAAGAGCATTGGAAAGCAGTCCAATGGATACTCAGGTATTTGAAAGGGACATCTAGCATGCGTTATGCTATGGAGGTTCAGATATTTCATTACGTGGCTATGTTGATTCGGATATGGCTAGAGATCTGGATGGTAGGAGGAGCACTACTAGATATATTTTCATAGTAGGTGGAATGACAGTTAGCTAGATTTTGAGATTGTAGAAGGTTGTGGCTTTGTCTACTAAAGGTAGAGTATGTTGTAGCTACGAGGCTGAGGCTAGCAGGAGATGATATGGATGAGTAGGTTCATGGAAGAGTTGGGAAAGGAGAAAAGTAATTGTAAATTGTTCGGTGATACAGTCAGTGCAATTCATTTGGTAAAAAACTCAACGTTTCATTCGAGAACGAAACACATTCAGTTGAGGTATCACTTCATACGGCAGGTATTGGAGGATGGAAAGTTGAATCTGGAAAATATTCATACGAGCAAGAACCCTACGGATATGCTAACGAAGCCATTAGTAAAGGAGAAGTTGGAGCTACACTCCACTTCATTGGTCTTCAAGTTTGAGACTTGAAGAGGAAGAAACAAAGCCAAGGAAGGATCCAAGAATGACGTTGTACAGGTATGGTGTAGTAATTAAACTCCAAGTGGGAGATTGTTGAGTTGTGAAGCTTAATTACTTCATTTTAGCATGCAATTGGAACTTGCTTTGGAAAATATACGAAGAATCAGTATCGGTCGGGAAGACCGATCGGTCAAGTAAGTAAAGAACCAACAAGGTTAGGCGTAACAGCGCGTCGGTTACTGTGCGATGAAGTTTTAATTAACTCTCGGGAATTATATCTATTTTTAGCATTAAAATAGATTTATTAATTGTAATTGCATGGCTAAGTGCCCTAAGTCTATAAATGACTATATAAGCATAAAAGCTAGGGTTTAGAAGTATGTATGGATTATAATTACAAGATAATTATGTGAGAGAGATTTCTTGGAGAAGAATCAAAAAGCTTGAAGGAAGAAAGTACTGAACATCTGAGAGGTGTGGAAGATTGTAAATCTTCATTGTATATCTTGTCAAAGATTTGGATAATAGATTGGCTTGTTTCTTGGTGGACATAGCCCACACTAGGTGAACCATGTTAAATCTGGTGTTGATTTATGTCTCTTGTTTTGTATAATTCTTCTGGTAGAATATCCACTTTTATTTGCATGTATTCTTAGATCTAATATATTTTCTGTACAACCGGTGTGCTAACCCCAACACTAAGATGTGTGATGGCTCAAACAGAGCATGCAATGCAACACATGAAGTAGGAGGAGAAGACTACTACGGAGAGCTACTGGAAGGCCAAGGTGAAGCAATGTGGCACTCAACGGAAGCAACAAGTGTAGGGAGAGTTTCGTCAATTGAGAAATCAAGATGCGAGGGAGCATAAGGGGCAATGGTCACATATGTCTCAGAGAAAGGGTCTCCAATGGAACACGAGTGCGAAGAGTGAATGGAAGCATGAACATGGTCAAAAATGAGCTCTATAGTGGCAGCAGTAGTGTGAGTGGTCTCAAAAGTAAGGTCCTGATGTGGACGGTCAACAAGGGACTCCCAAGAAGTAACAGAATAGAGGAACACTCAAAAGTAGTGGAAGGGATGTGAGAAGGGGGAGAATCCATGGTGGCACAAGAGTGGTCTAGGGAAGTGTCTCTCTTAGATGGTGAAGCAGTATCGCCATACAACTGTTAGATAATGGACCAGGTAGTGAAAGGGAAATCAATGTGCTCAAAAAACGTAATGTATCCCTAGAAACAGTAAGACTGAGAAGGCCATAGACCTCATCATTGTGGTTAAACCACTTATCCTTCTACGAGGCTCGAGAGGCTCAGGAATGAGACCATGGAGGTAGGGAAAAAAACCATGCGTAGTGCAATGTTGATGATTCCTTCCTTCCATGTCGAATAGTTCTCATAATTGAGCATAACAACATAACAGTGAAACTCCATAATGCAGATAAACCCCCAAAAAGATCCCAAGATGGCACTTTATAACTTAGTGCGAAAAGTACAAGCCCAAATAAATAGTGCAATGACCTAGGACAATATTATAACCCCCTACTTTCGGCACTTTATAGTTTAGTGTGTTGGATATAATCTGCGAGTGTGCATCGTGAAACAATTGGCCACTCACCTTACAATCAATGTAATAACGCGCAAGAGAGGAGACCACAATCAAGTTTCATTGAGTGCAATAAATCGACACCGTAAACAAGCACAACAAGATAAAAAATAATAGAAGGGTGAAATCAAGTTCGGTTGTGAAAAAAAAACATCTCACGTTGCGGCGAAACCCCCTTGTTGTAAGATTGTGGCGGACACACTCACTAGTCCACAAGCAATAACAATGGTTATTACAATGAAGAAAGGGCTCAAGACATGTCCCGGGTACCTCTAAGATGCCGAAAACGCTTCGGAAGGCAAGAAACAACTTAGAATGACACTCCGCATCTAGCAAATGATGAGTAAATTAAAACAAAGAATAACGCTAGAACTTGCCCTTTTTGGGCAACGTCCAATTTAGCTAGTTTTAGAGGAAAAAAAGGACTTAAAGGATGATAATTAATGTTAAAAAGATGATTTTAACTACTAATATATGATCAAAAATAAAAAGAGCTTAAACCTTAATTAATTAGATACCTAATTTGAAAAATAATAAAGCTCTTTAAAAGGAATTAAATTTAATTAATTACCACTTCTTATTATAGTTAGATCCTAAAAATTTAAATTAAAGATCTAAATGATAATCTAATTTGATAGAATTAGACCCTAAAATTTTAAATTAGATCTAACTAAAAGAACCACCTTTTAAAAACACACCCCGCTTAACAAATAAACCAAACCACCTATTTTAACTCACATTCCCATTTTTAAAATAAACCCACTCCTTCAAAAAAATGCACCCACGCTAATTTAAACACCCAACGGTTAAATTAAATGAAAACCCACTTAAATGAACGTCACATTAAAACTAAGCCCGACCCCTATACCAAAAATCTAACCACTTAAACAAAAAAATGCAAAAACAACGAGAAAAAAGTGCCCAACTCGGTCCAGACTACGGGTCAGCCGACGAGTGAGCCACGTGGGCTCAGGGCAGAGGGAGAGAGCTTGGTCAGAGAACTCGGTAGGCGGAGTGAGTTGTCTCGAAGCGGGAAGAACGTTGAAGATAGGGAAAATATTGAGTGAGCGGGTCATGGGTGGAGTCCGGGAAAAAAACAATCCATTCAACGACAAAGGAGATCAGGTCACAAAACAATGAAGGGCAGAGTGGAGATGAGGCCGAACAACCAAGAAAATGGAAGGGGACAAAAATCCACGAATAAACCACGCACGACCAAGGTCAACATGCAGGGATAATGGGGAAGCAAACAGATTGAAGCGCAGGGTCCAAGGCAACAATGAAATCAATGCACCAAATGCTGGTCTCAGCAAACACCAACGCATGCATAGAGGGTTAAAAAAGGCAGCATGTTGTAAATAGCCAGGAAAAAAGTGAACTAGAAGATGCAGACCCAAGGAAAACATGGCTCGATTAAACCCAAAAAGGAAATGAATGAAGCAAAAACCAAAAACGCAGGTCAAAACATAAAAATGACCCAGGTAGCTAAAACCCACATGCAAGAAAGGCAAACAAGGCACGACCAGGGAAATCAACAGGTAAAATGGTGACCGGTCGATGGTGACTCGATGCAACAAAACAAACTGGTTCAAAAACCCAACCCAGTAGCAGTGAAGAACCCGACCAGCTAAAACCAAACAATACAAAATAAGGCAAAGAAGTGAAAGATCGGATTTAAACAAACAACCCAACCACACGTAGGGCACAGCTCGACCCAAGCAAAGAGAAAACACCTCTCAGGGAAGATAACTACTCAACCCAGCAAGGGTAAAATAGAGAGCTCGATGCAAAAGCAATTCATCCAATGAGAAATGCAGAGCAGAACAAACATGCAAAACCAGGCAGGGGAGAGAAGCAAAACTAGAAAAAAAGCATATTTTAAAAAAATCACTCACTTTTCAAAAAATGATAAAAAAACTAGAGATGCAAAGAAAATGCACCTACCTCTAGATTTAGTAATGCCTCCAAATTTGGGTACAGACAACCATATTTAGTTGAAAACCCCATGAAAACTCCAAAAAGTACCTACACATCCATCAAAAACCAGCGCAAACTACAAGAAACCAAATTATCAGATCTGTTAACAAGATTCCAAATAGTAATAAAAAATAACTTGCACGAAAAGCGATAAATCCAAAAACGAAGTAATTAACAACTAGTTCAAGAGAGTGCATGTATACCAAACATCCGCTTTGATACCATATCATTGTTCCGTGAGGATCAATGTTGGAACCTCGTGCACATCGAAGAGGGTTGCACTTCCAATGGAGATGAGAACACTTCACGTAATTAGCAAGAGCACAAATCACAAGGAAAATCAAGTACAAAAAGACAACAATGTGTGTCTGACATGCTCATAGATTAGAAATAAGGGGTACATATAGGAGTGTTGTGTAACTCTTGTGCATGACACGTGTACACAAACATATGACCTATTCAACTATGACATATTCTCACTAAGTGAGATGACTAACCATCTAGGTGGACAAGACGTCGAATGACAACAAGTCTAGTCATATACACCAACAAAGGCATGCAAGCTTTTTCATATGTAGAAAATTGCATGTGATTGTATGTTCTCCCTCGAACTTACAGGAAGTGGTCATGTAAATGGCCAACGATATGGCACAAGGCTATGATGGATTCCTATGTGAATTTTACAAATCGCTATGGGATACGGTTGGCCTAGACCTTTTTTAGGTTTACATGGAAGGATTTCAGAGCCAATCCCTTGGCCCCATATTAACAAAGGGAATATCAAGTTCATCCCTAAGCCTAGAGACCTTGAGCTGATAAGCAATTGGCATCATATAACCTTGCTTAATGTGTCTTACAAAGTTATTACCAAATATATTTATATTCGGTTGTGACACATTCTTCCCCGTCATCTTTTGGCCGAAGCAAACTGGTTTCATCCAAGGGCGTTATATCCTTGACAATATCATCGTGGTCTGGGAAGGCATGGAATGGGTGCGCAGATCCAACCAGAAAACCCTCTTCATCAAAATCGACTTCAAAAATCTTATGACCGGATAGAGTGGCCTTTCATTCTTGTTATGCTTCGATCCTCTAGCTTCGGTCCCTATTTCATTCAATCTATCAAGATGTTCTTTACACATGCTTCCACTCATATCACCATTAATGGGAAAATTTATGCTCCATTTAGCCTTTTCGATCCATCTCGAAAGGATGACAAAAGCTCCTTCCCTTTATGTTCTTTCCGCTATAGGGTTTGGCTATCTACTTACCAAAGCGCAATCTCAGGGGCTTGTCAGGGGAATTGTCTTTCCTTCCTCTGATAACTCCCAACTGCTTAATGGCCATTTCACAGATGACTCCTTCCTTACGCTCATTGAAGATGAAAGTAACATTAGCAATCTTATGCAGTGCCTCAAAACTTTTTGTTTAACTTTAGGCTCTTTCATTCAATGGCATAAAACGTAATGTTACAGACAATCCTTCCTCCCCGCACCCCCTTGGATGGCTATATACAATTGGAAAATGGTCTGGCATGGTGAAATGTTTTAATTTCTCAATATTCCTTTTACTTTGCAAGCTTCACTTGTAAATCTTTGCGATATGTCATGCAACGGGTGGCTCAAAAGTTGGAATACTTTGGATTACTAAGCCACTTGTCTCTAACGAGAAAATTTCATATTTATTCCAAATTTCTTGAAGCCGTGCACATGTATTAATCCTCATGTTGGGTCCCCTCGAAAAATATGTGCAAAAGTTTTGGAAAAATGCTCAAATACTTCCTCTGGACCAATGCTTCCTCCAAAGAAAGGATTCCACATAGTTGTATGGAAGACTTGTTGTCTTCTAGAGAATCGATGCAGACGGTTAGGCCTCGCGACATTTTACGTCAAGAACAAGCGCTCTACACCAAATGGATAATCCGCAACACAAAAGGGCTAGAAGCATGGAAGTTGATTCTAGAAATGGCATTGGTGAAGGTTCCCCTACGAACGCTTGACTGAAAGGCATTGGCTTTGCCAATATTCTCATTACCCCCATTCCAATCAAAGTGGTTGGCACTTTTGTGCTCAAAAGTATTTGGAAATCCTGTGAGCAGATCAAACCATGGCTTTTATGGACTGTGATGGCTTCTTTGTGGTGGTCTCTTGTCATTCAATTTCAGGATCATTGTCTTACCGAGGTTCCTTGGATTCTTGTGCTCCACCTTTTCAAGCAAGGCATTCACACTATCCAAGACCTCTTTTGCAAATGCGCTCAATCTTGGCTCTAAGACGAGCTCAAGGCTCAATTCAAATTGGCTCTTCTAGATTGTGCTATCATAAATGATATCAATTCTTTTGGGCCAAATTGCATGATCCACCAAATCTTTGTGCTTCCATCTCGTTCTTGGTGGACTGGATTTGGAAGTGGTATGTCGACACCCCATTCCGAGATTACTTGGCTAGTCATGGTTATATTTGGATTTCACCTCATTTTCCCATGGTGGGAAAGCTTAATACCCAATGGGAATAAAAATCCTCTCCATCAAGTGGAGAAGGATATTTTGTACTTGCTTTGGTCTACCTTTGTAGTGTAGATACACAATCATGAACTTTGGGTAATTATCTAGTCCCGATTACATACTACTATTCATATGATTCATGAGTTGGAAAAGTACTAATCAACCCATGTCTTTGGCCACCTTTCTTTGCTTTATATTGCTACTTTCAATATCGCATCCTTACTTTCTTAGTATGTATTTTTACTCTTCAACATTTTTCATCCTGGACACCAGCGTCCAACCAGGATGCCAGTGCTAGGCGGCCTCAACCCCTTTGGGTGCCCCTGTCCTATTTATACTTACTCACACTTTTTGGGTCCTTTCTAGCCATTTGAGAATCTTATCTTTTTGGTAGTCGGCCTTTTTGGGGTTAATTATGAAATTCAAACAAATGAATCATATAAATATAAATTATGCAATCATAATAAGGGACTAACCACTAAGCATTATCTATCACCACCTAAGGTTACACCCATCAAGGCATCTAAGAGCTCCATTACATCCATCTAGCTCCATCACAAGGGACGCAAGGGTTGGTTTTCTACGCATCACACTTCATAGGAGGGAAGTTCATTCTATTCCATGCACACATTTACTACATTCTACATCTAGCTACTTGCTTGTTATTCCAAGTGTGACATGCACAAGAGCAACCTAGGGCACAATTCTGCACACACACACACACAGAGAACTACAAAGAGGTCCGAGATGTAGTGCAACACTCGATTGTAAATCCATCATTGAGGCAACTAAGGACTCGTCCACTTCTCATTTTTCATCTTTATTTTTTAGGATTTGATGTCTATTTGAGGGTTTTGCGAGTCTATTCTTTTTGCAAGTTTACAACGACCTCATGACGATAAAAGATGATAAAGGTGAAAATCTTGCGACACCTCGAAGGAGTTCTTCTAATCTTTTCCGCATCCCCAAGCACCTGCAAATGTGTCTAGACACCCATGGGCACCTCCGTCCTTCTCCACCCACCCCATTCTAGCCTATCTCCTCAGATCTGCATTTTTTTTGTACTCGATCATAACAATCTACGCTTCATCTTTTCCAGTTTTCCAACTCTGTGCACTTTCCGAACTCTCGTGAATCAATTAAGGCTTCTTACCCTCCCTTTGCGAATTAGGGTTTCATTATTTATTGTTTAATTGTTTGCGTTTATTACCGTATTTCATTACATATTCATTTTACTACACAATCTTGCAATCAAATTAGGCTTACATTTCACATTTTAGCTTAATCATGTAGAATCTAAAATTGCTCACTTTCTGTGGTGTATTCTTCACCAAGTCTTTCCGATTGGTGCCCGTTTGGTTCACCTTGGTGTTTCAACCCCAAATGCCCCTTTTGTGGTCATTTGGAAACCTTGTCTCACCTTTAATGGTATCTTTTGCAAAGCCCAAAGGCTTGGAATTGGATTCATTCTTTCTTTCTCCCTTCCGACTAGAATGTTTTACTTGGCAACATATTCTTTTAGGAGACAATCCTCGATGCCTCATAAGTTTTCCCAGATTTGGCATGCTTTCAGAGGGGAAATCCTCTTTTGGCTTTGGAAAGAAAGGAATTCTTGTTTATTTGCTAATGTTGAAGTTGACCAACAATTCTCTATTTATAACAAGTTTGTGGTTATCACGAATGTATTGTTGCAGATTCAAGTTCAAGAAAACAAGGTGGCACTCAAGGTGGAGCATCTCCAAACTCTCCTTCGGCACTGGGGCGACACCCCTTGCAATGTTGCTTGTGAGCTACCCTCTCCTCCTGTCGCTCCTCGCCGCAGGCGGTGCGCCGTCGTCCCAAAGGTGGCGTTTGTTTGAGTCGCTTCAATGTCACTCTGCTTCAATTGGGCTCGTTGGTTCCGTGCCATTAGCCTCCACAGAGTAGCTTCTCCCCCTCCACCTTCGCCTTTACCATCGAGGTTGGGATGCTCCCCACCACCCAACTAGCTCGACTGGGGCTCGTCACGCCCACAAGCCGCACATGATCAACGATTGAGCCTCCTACCTTCGCCCAAAAAATTTCCAAGTTGTCTCTTACCATCTCGCCCACTCGAGCCACTCATCAAGATATCTTGAAGAAAGAAGCCAACCAAGATCTGGTTGGGACGTGTCGGATAGTGGCAAAGACCTGCTTGGTTATGGCTGTCATGATCAAGATCTGCCCCCTGCAAGACAACAATTCAAAGTTGCGACTTAACTTCCTTGCTTCTTTGCTTTTGATGTTTTGTAACTAGATGTATTCCTAGGCTTTGTATTTGCCTAGTCTAAACTCATGGCTTTGGGGTGTTTTTCCATACCGCCCCATTTTTTTTGTGAATTATCTTGTATCATTTTACTTGTTAATATAATATAAGATCATCAAAACAAACAAAAAGGTTTTCTCCTCCATGTGGTGCAAGGGTACACTACCACAACAACAATCACCGCAAGAGTGGCCAATCAAACACAAAAAAACTCACGGCTATGTTCACCATGGAGCTCTCTTTGGTCATGGATCTCAACACAAAGCAGACAAATAATTTTAAAACAGAGGCATATACACAGCAAGATCGCGAAACCCACGGCTGGAAAGCCGAGCATGTTGCACCCATCTGCCAAGCCATTCGCTCTTATTCGCCAAGCATTTTCATTCATTATTCCAAATACGCTTGCAAAATTAGTGGTAAAACCACCAGCAATGGCAGCATTATACAGTACATATTCCATCACCGAATTGGCTCCAGCGAAATACCATGCAAATTCCCATGTTTCCCATAATTTTTTCAATGTTAGTGCCATCAAATGTGCCATTTAATACACAATCATAAAATGGAAAAATAATACTACTCGTGCGACATAGAAATACAATGATTAGTGAAATGTATACCGAATGTTATCCGAAGATAGCTGAAGACGACACCTGCAACAGGCATCTCTACTACAAATTCCGTGTAACAGAAAGCTGAGAGCCGCGCAGACACACCGGTATGTTTCCATTGCAAGTTTGCTGCTCTGTATTGTGTGTCAGTTATCAGCGGTAGATATGGTCGACGACTCTTGTATTGGTACAAATGTTCGACAAAATGTCTGCATGATAAAATACTTTTCTTCCAATTTATTTTCTGTGAATTTTTTTATTTGAAGCTAGGGAAGTGGTTGTTTTAAAACAATATTTATTGAAAATCCTTGGTGACTGGAATTCATGACTCTTTTATGGAGTACACTACTTAAAAATCAGTCAGCGAATTGTTTGACAAAAATAATGACAAAATCTTCTTCTTCCCATTCATCCTCTACTGTAACAGCACTCTTAAATAATATTTTTAATTGAGGAGTCGATTGTTTCAAAGCAATCATCATACATGTATATATTTGAAAATTGCCTCAAAGTCTGGACATAGAGTTTTTTTTGCAAGGACTTGCTTTTGAACAATATGCGTGCAAGAAATCACGTATATATCAATGTTAAATTTGCTCAGATTATGCAGAGATGTCAATGTTAAATTTGCTCATTTTTATTTGAAATGTTAATTCTTTTTCTATATATTGTGGTATTTTGTCAAACAATTCACATTCCTTACAAATGGTTTCAGATTTTACATACATGTCTATAAAAGAGGTGTTTTCAACATCCACATTTGATTTTGTTTTTATGCTTTTAGTACCCTGTTCCAAAGCTCCCATTTGGCACAAGCTGGAAGGATGCTGGCAAAAGTTGCAGAGTTTAGCTTTCAACTTGCCAAATGCATTTACGTATGATTCTCATATCCAAGGATTTATCAGTAATATTATTGTATGCTTTGTCCAGGGTCCATCATGTTTAGTTCCGGTTTTTGGCCAGATAATTTGTCTGCTTTGTGTAATGCATGTCCAACAGCATAGTCGGAACTACAATATCTGATAAAATTCTTCATCCAATTATTTTTCAAGGATCTCCATAACCTGTTCCAGAGCTTGTGGATGGAATTCCTGACATTACATAAATTTTCAATATGTCGCAATCGTTCTACAACTATAGCAATCTTCATATTTAATCTATTCTCTTTATGTTTCACTTGGATCCGATGTCAAATATTTTGTTTGTTTATAGAGTGTGTGATTGGCAGTCTACATAATAAGCCCATGGCCAGAGAATAAACATTTAGTTGATAATATCCAGAGCTAGGAAGACATTAGTAATGAGCTGCTCAGTATTATTCCTAATATAGGTGGTCATAAAGTAAGCCTTTTTCTCAATTGCAAAACTAAACAGCACTGAAGAGGACAATTTTTAGTACTGAAAGCATTGAAGTAGACACTTGAGAGGAGGTTCTCATGTGCTTTTATTTAGAAGTTAATCATATAATACTTTACCTGTATCTACTACCCTGCCCCTAGCAATTATGGAACTGTGCACCAATTCACCACTTTCCAGCTGAACCACACAGTAATGTCCCAGATTCTCATGAATCTTATTAGTAATCTGACTGCAACATGAATAAATGTCAAGTGAAAAGAAAATTTCAATTGATTTCCTATTAGCATGGAGGTGGAAGCAGCTGCAAAATACCATGTGGGCCATAACAAGGTGTAAATTAACCTTAATCTTAATAAGGTGGGTTTCCTTGAAAAACAAGAATTTTTAATCTCTCCCAAAGATAAAAATGTGGTACATAGATGTGATGACTGACATTCATAGCAAAGAGTTCCAACTTTACCATCCTTCAATTCTTTATTTGTTTGCATATATAAAGATCCAATTACCCTGCACCTTATGTTGAACATCATCTCTGCAGTGGCATCGCTAGCAGTGGCATTAGAGAAGCATTATTCGAATCATTTGTATCCATATATTTGTTACTGTTCTCCTTTCCGTGGCCTTATAGATTCTAGCGTTGGCTCTCTTAAACATTGAATTTTTTTACCCAACGAAAAGGTTCTATTTGGGTGTTAACTCACTTGCACAATATATGTGAATCAAAGATGGATTTTAGTGTTTTCTAGAAATTGTTTGAATATTTAACTATTAGTACACTGATGGATTCGATTTTTATGACAAGTTAGCTTGTTTAGAATGGAATTATATTGTTAAAAAAGTGTGCTAAAATATTACTAACATATTGTTTCTTAAAACATTAACATATCAACATTTTTTTAGCAAATTACACATGGACAAAATATGATTGATATTGAAAAGAAACTTAGTATTTTATACTCAACTCGCTATAATTATTTTTGGGAGAAAAAAGGCCTTTTCTTTCTTTTATGCTCAACAAAATGAAGTTAGATTCTTTTTTTTGGTCAGAATAGATATCCATATTTGGCACTCCAATCTTCTATGCAACTTGTCAAAAAAGGATGCAAATCTTGTTGGTATGCAAGAGTTATGACTCTCCTTCGAAGTTGAATATTGATATAGAAAGACTTCCTCCTCTTGGGTTTTCCATTAATGCTCCTCAACTCACTAAACATGAGGTTAACATGGGTATACGAGAAGAACTCACTAAGTCTTATTTGAAAGTTACATGGTTTGCTCCAAAAGAGCCTTTGAAACCAAAACTTCTTCACTATTTTCAATTTTATTCCTGCTTCCATGAAGATCAAAATAAAATTCCTGAATACATGAAGAAGTCGTTGCCTTCATGCTTGAGGATCCCTTTAGCTCAGTTTCGCATTTGCTCTCACCCGCTTCGGATGGAATCTGATCATAGCCTCCCACAACATGAGTGTATATGTCAGTTGTGTTTTCTAGAGCCAGAAAGTGAAGAGCATTTTATATTCAAGTGTCCCATCTACTATGAAATTCGTGGAAGATACCATTGTCTTTTCAGAGATTCCAATGGATCTTTAAGGAGCCTCATTCGATATGAAGACCAAAAATGTTTAGCTTTGTTTATTCATGAGACACTTCAACTCTGACAAAGAACACTCAAATTGAAGTCCTCAAATACAAATAATTACAGGCATATCAGTTCTTACTTCCAAATAACTGATTTTAGGAATCTTAAGAGATCTCATACACAAACAAGTTGGTCCAGATCTGTCAAACAACGTACATTCTATTGGTTCCAGTTCTTCAACCTTCTGGTAGTTGATTTGTTGTTTTTTTTTCTGAGATGCTTTTGGCACTCCCTTTATGTATTGGTCCTTGTACTACCTTTTCTGTCCCATAGGCCATTCTTGGCCTTTTGTGGACGTTAATATCTAAATTAAATTAAATTATATACTTTGCTTAAAATGATGCATAATGTATGTATGTGTGTGTGAATTTTATTTCATTACATAGCCTTTGGCAATGTTTTATGGGTAAAGAAGTTTGTTTTTTCTTGCTTGTCTAAGAATAATGATCTGCGAAAGTGCTTTTATGATTTTTGAACTTTTGATATAATTTACTTTGTTTACATTCTTGCATATTCAAATCTGTTGAAGCATTATGTGCTTGAAGTAACTCATTTTCCTTAATAGATAAGTGTAAAATCTGAAGTGAAAAAGACATTATTTCCATTAAATAAAAATGTGTGTTATTTAAAGGAATCAGATAGTGTATATACTGAATTCATTTCATATTTATATCTCAATTTGTCTGACTTATATTTTAGTACCTCTGTTTGTATCATATTTGTATGTGGTATTTTAACACTTTCCAAATTGGAATTTTGAGACTGTTGATCTGCAAATGTTTGCATGTTATTGAAATTTCAGCACTTTTAATAATGGGATTTTGTTAGAGCACCAAGCAATTTTTTATTTTGAACTGTTATATGAAAAAACAAGAAAGCCGCTTAGTGCTTCATTATGTCCTTGATATTGCAAAGCTTGACATTAGAAAAATGTTCAGTTGTTTGTGTGTACTGGAATTATGAACCAAGCTTGATTTTGAGATCTTTATTTTAGATTTGTCTAGCCCATATGTTCCCATTGGTACATATGAGTTTTATAAAGGGATCATCATTAGGTTGACAAATGTTAGTAGGTTTTTCTTGAAAAGTTTTACAAAAAATGTTTTTATATCCAGGTTTATGGTGGGATCTGTGTTCCATATGGAATCTGAAAATGTCCTCTAAATAACTTGTTTTCATTGGAGATATAAAACCATAGTTCCTGAATAGTGTGAACTTTTCTTATGAAGAAATTGACTTTGTAGCAGTATTTAATGTTGAAGCAATCTTTATATGATTGGCAATTTTACACCACTAACATGCTATAAAGACTAGAACTGCTATTCTGGATCTTTTAGTTTCGTTAGTGGTATTTTAAAACTCACTGTGCATCCAAGTATGTTTCATGTTTATGTGCTAACCTTGCAAGCAATTTAACCATGCATAATTTGGTGATTAGATCTTCAATTGGGGAAAAAGGAGTGTGTTCTTATTTTTCATGTTGCTAGTTGTGTATTATAAATCATTTTTCGGGGTTTTTATTTATTCAGTTTTTGGTCTGTATACTTACCCTGTTATTATTGTCTTTACATTGGCGAAAGCAAGTAAGATTAACTATCTTTCTGTCATTGAACAAAGAGGTCTGCTGAGTTCCAATGTAGTATGTGGGTGCAATTTTTACTTTGTTTTTCTTTTAAGCACTCTCAAACCTAACAAAGAGGTCTGCTGAGTGCCAATGTAGTATGTAGGTGCAATGTTTTCGTTGTTTTTCTTTTAAGCACTCTCAAACCTAATCTTCGAACCTGAGTGTTTTCTTATTTCTGCATTTAGCACATAAAACCTCAATGGATGTACACTCAGCTAAGAAATACTGGTTGTAGTTTGATGATATATTTCTAACATATTCATAAATATTTTTTCTTAATTCATTTTGCTTGCTGAACTTCAGTGTTGTATTGATATCTATAAACCATTTATGGAGAGCCATCAGAACATAATAAACAGATATTTCTATTAGATATTGTTGCAAAAGCCTTTATAGACAAATATGCGAAATCTAGAAGCATACAAAAACATGTGATTTGTTTTTTGGATACAACATATCAAAGAAAACTAAACAAACTTAACAAAGTATCTTCTGCAAACTAAACTTTGAAAGCACTCCCGTGTATTTGCAACTCATGTAATTGCTAGTTATAATGTTCATAAAAGGGGATTCACCTTTGACAATAATATATAAATGGCCACAGATGGTTATGTTTCACAATTGCTTTCCAATGTCCTCAAGTCATCCTTCCACATGAATGGAGGATTCAACTAAAAAATCAATAAAACTAGAAAATGTTCATAGTCAAATTGGGAGCGGAATATGGAGCAGCCATTTTCGCACTTGCCCGAGACCGATTAACAAGTTGATGATATCAAGAAGTGAAGGGGAAAAATTAAGAATCATCTTGCTGATAACACAGAAGACAGAGGCGTGTATGAGAGCGCCAAGTTATTAGATTCTTGTAAGGATAACAATGGCTGGTCCGAAGCAGAGGACGAGGTAAAATGGGAATTGTTTATTTCTATCACCCCCTCCAATGCCTTTACTACTATTGACATAGCAGGCCTCCTTGTAAAATCATCCTGTATACACCACATCCCCACCTCTAACATTTTCACCGCCTCTTCCTTTACATCCATCCCCTCATCTTCTAGTCCAGAATCTACCAATTCGATTAATCTTCCTTCTTCGGCCTTACTTTGTAATACTGAAAGCAACCCATGCCCTGAAACTTCTCGGTTTCTCTTTCCACTCACGATTTCGACCACCATTACACCAAAGCTGAAAATATCTGCCTTCTCTGTAAAATGCATGTTCAATAATTCAGGTGCCATATACCCCGGTGTTCCTCTCATCATAGTTATCACTTCACTTTCTTCTCTGTTAATCAACTTTGCAAGCCCAAAATCTGACACCTTGGCATTGAAATTTTGATCCAGAAGAATGTTCTGTGGTTTTATGTCGAAATGAATTATACGTTCTCGGCACTCTTCATGTAAATATGTTAATCCTCGTGCAATATGAAGAACTACTTTGGATCTGGTTTTCCAGTCAAGCACATGTTGACGGGTTTCGTTTGGAAATATCCATTTATCCAGAGAACCATTTGAAAGATGCTCGTATACTAGCATTCGATGGGACTTTTCTGCACAAAAACCTTTGAGTCTCACCAAATGAAGATGATGAATGTTTCCTAATGTTTCTACTTCTGCCCTGAATTCTTTTGTTCCTTGTCCTGCTCTGTCAAGGCATTTCACTGCAATCTTTGTACCATCAATCAGAACACCCTCATAAACGGAACCGAATCCGCCGCTTCCCAACTTCATGCTGAAATCATTTGTAGCTCTCTGCAACTCCTGAAATGAGAATCTCAAAGGTAAGCCAGCCGGCCAGTCCACATGATCATCCTCATTCATTTTCTCCTCTTGTTTGTTTCTTTTAGATTTAATTCTCCATGCCCAGCATAAGAGGAACATGAGAGTCACTCCACCAACAACAGCAACACTGATAACTATAACCGAAGACTTACTCCCATTGGATGTTCTCTGAATTTTAATATAAGCAGTGGAATTATAAAACTTTTCACTTGGATTGTTCGTTCTCAGAGAGTAGACAATGGACTCCAGATAACAACGACCACTAGAAAATTTGGCAGTGCCATCATACCTGAAAAAAGCAGCTTTGCAAGAGCAATTTTTGAGGCAAAGACTTTTACATTCATCGCTTGACACCAATTCTGCAGTGGACGCGTTTTCATAAAAATAAGTAAAATACGAAATATGCTCCACCTCCAAAAACTGATGATCTTGGTCGCTGGTTGTGGGGGTCTTAGGGCAAACGAGAGGACTGTGTGGAAGACAACCCAAATTGGGTTTGGAGACATCAATCTGATCAAAAGCATTGGCCTCTTTTGGACAGCTGCACTGACTGTCTGTGCAAATACCATAATCCCCACATGGTCTTGGATAATCACATACGGTCAGCGCATCAGTAAAATCTGTCAAATAGTCAGTAACAGATTTTCCTGTTTTGTCTAGGAAAGAATAAAACTGCATATGCCCATCTGAAGCCATCATAAAGTAGATGCAATTTTTGGGTATGGAAAGACTGAGATTAGATAGAGATCCTTCATGAAAGTAGTAGATCGACTCATTGTCGAACTGTATATAAGCAAACTTCTCAGGGCTGGGTTTTTTTGGGTACCTAAAATACATTTGAGGAGGTGCAGTAGATGTAAACCATGCAAAACCGTCGAGAAGCAAGGTTCCAAAGAAAATACCTGGGCTTGTATTTGTAGGAGAATTGTTTGCAATAAGCTTCTGTCCCACCTTCAACTTCTGCCCCATAAGGAGCTTATCAGTGGGGTAATCAAAAGACTGCCACAGAGTTCCATTGGAATTGTTGAGAAGGACCAAGTTCCCAGATTCTTCGATCCTCATCCCTTGAAAATCTTTGGTAAATGTATTTGTAGACCAGACCAGAGTGCCATCTGCGTCTTTCAACACAAGATTTCCATTGGAGGTGAGTCCAAGAGTAGCGTTGTCCTCCAGCAAACGCTCTCTGTTTGCACTCCAAACCATTTGCAGGTCAAGTGGGTTGGTATCATCTTCTCCATAGATAGCAAAAAAGGTTGCAAATAAGTAGCCTGTGTCACAAGGAACAGAGTAGCAGAAGAATCCACATCCAAACTGCAGAAATGCACCATTATAGGAGATATTGTTGGTGAGAAGAATTGGCCTGACTGTGAGGGGGCCTATGTAATCTGGTGGAGGTGGCAATAAACCCAAAGACCGCTCATTGTTGATCCATGTGGTGCCTCCGTGTGCATTTGCAGAAGCAAGGGCGCCACAATACTCAAACAGAAATGATGATATAACGAAGAATGTGACAAATAGTGAAACAGAGGTTGTGCAAGGCATAAAACAGTTGACTGTCATCATCCTTCAAAGCTAAGAACAGGGGCAGTAAGCAAGTCTAGAAATGTAATACCACAATGGGACGTAAATGAGAGGGCCATACGCGTTGATACTTGAAACTTTAAATATAAAACAAATGAGAAAGTCGTACTGCTTTTTTAGAACGTCAATGCACCTGCTTAACTTAGATAGGTACGATATTTTTTAATAGGTTTCTTTTCGTCTCCACCACTTATTCATTTTCGAAGGTTTGACTGAAATATATGTCAATGCATAAATACAATCGTTTTGGAGGACTAAACTAATTGGCCATGATGTTAATAATTTATTTACCCCTACTAAATGTAAGTCGCTTTTCGCTTTTAAACCTTTGCATTTAAATTTTTACCGTTGATAAAAATGCATAAAATTAGTTTTACAACTAGGGAAAAGAAAACATAAATTATAATTATAATTTTCAATTTTTAATATTTATATTATGTTAAGTTTTATTAAATTGGCTTTTTCCCTTTTGTAATTGGATTGATTTAGTTTTTGTTTATACTGATTTGATTTTTGTTATATTATAATAAAATTATTTCAATGTATAGTATTAACAATCGCATGTGTACAATGTAATGTGAATGTTGAATGGTATATGTTATTTGATTTAGAGGGATATTTATTACTTTTGTAGTTGATGTTGATAAGGGGTGTGATTGATTTTGTAAATGTAAGAATATAGTTGAAGCATTACATTTAAAGGTTCTATCTCTACATTTCAAATTTGTTACAAATTCGGACATATACATTTTCCATTCTTGAGAAGTTTTATTCATTACCCAATCTGTATTCCATTCTTGAGACAAAATGCCCATTACATGTGCATGAAGATGACAAAAACTCATCAAACCACATTTATGAATATTTAAGGACCAACCTTCATTCTCCAAATTTTGTAGCATTGAATTCAAATACTTAAGGCACGTGGATTTTCTAGTATGCATTAGAGCACAAGCAGTTGCGGAGGGAGAATGGAAGAGTGAGCCATCCTTGTTTTGATGTCTAAGTACTTTGTTCCAATCAACTATCCTCTGAATACCCTCAACAATATAAATCAGGGATGCGTCATATTCAATCATATGGTCTATTTCTATGCTGCAAAAATCAAAATAATACTAAAGTTATAGGAATGAACAAAAATGATTTGGACTGTGAGGAAAACATACCTTTTGAGGATTTCTTTTCGTTTGGTGAGCATTAGTTTTAAAGGAGACGATTCATAAGGGAGTTCCAAGCATAAGTCTCTTGCATCTTCCAACATTGCAGTGAAGATAATCTCAAATCCAACGAGATTATGTTTGTCCTCACAGATTTAGGAAATATCTAGAAAATCCATAACAAGGATGTGATCATGGGAAACAAATATCTAGGCACAACATAATAGGCGAAACTGCATTTAAGATCTAATAAAAATGATTTCTTGTAAGGTCTCTCTTGGGATTTTTGTCATTTTCATGAAGAGCTCTGCAATCTTCAGTTCTATTTCAACCTGTCAAACAATTACAAATCTAAGATCCAAGAATGAAACCTTTTCACGACCATGTTCATTGTTCTCTTGAATCACATGTGCACAATGCAATGTGAACACCGAATGGTATATGTTGTTTGATTTAGAGGGATAGTTATTACTTTTGTAGTTGATGTTGATAAGGGGTGTGATTGATTTTGTAAGTGTAGGAATATAGATGAAGCATTACATTTATTTATGGTCTCTAGTTTTTTCCCTGAATTGAGTTTTAGGGCCTAATTTGTAGAACCTTCTTCAGGGTAAATTAAAAAAAAGGTTTTCTGATCATAAAACCAGCTACTATTATTATTTTTAAGTGTGAAATTTAATATTGATACCTTCTTTAAAATAAGATTTTTAATATCACACGTCCTTTTCTTGTAACGTGATCATTTTTTGTTGGAAACAATTTTTGAATTTTTTTTTGTGTGTGTGTGTGTGTGTGTGTGTGTGAGAGAGAGAGTAGATGCATATGCATATGGC
This sequence comes from Taxus wallichiana var. yunnanensis, assembly GCA_018340775.1. NCBI lineage: Eukaryota > Viridiplantae > Streptophyta > Pinopsida > Cupressales > Taxaceae > Taxus > Taxus wallichiana. The sequence continues at coordinate 103,512,784 of CM031241.1, forward strand.
CATTTACCAAAAAAATCAAGGACTAATACGATGAACATGCCTCATAAATATTGCTAGCAACCAGCTATATTTGTTCTATCAAAAACATAAATGTCCTTGAGCATTTTAATAAAAGTTTAGCAATAAGTAGGGCATATTTTGAGTGGAGTATAGGTAAACTTCCTCGATTTCTAGGAGACATTTTGCATATAGTTACTGTGCTATGTAATTTTCTTTGAAAAGATCAATGTTATAGAAATGAAATGCGTTGTTGGTTTACATAAAGAAGCGAGCAATAGTAAAATGGTAATATTGAACGAGTATGTTGAAAAGTTAGATTTTGTAAGTGTAGAAATATAGATGAACCACTTCATTTAAAGGTATCATCTCTACATTTCAATTTGTTACAAATTCGTACATATACAATTGCAAATCTTATATCTTGAGTGGTAGCGTTTTGTGGACTATTTTATTTGAACTTAACATGAATACATGAAGACTTCCATGCATGTGCATGTGTTGATAAGTGGTGTGATTGATTTTGTAAGTGTAGGAATATAGATGGTGCAATACATTTAAAGGTATCATCTCTATATTTCAAACTTGTTACAAATTCGTACATTTGCAAATTTGGTACATGTGCAAATTTTATATCATGAGTGGTGGTCTTTTGTGGCCATTTTTTTGCACACTAAACATGAATACATTTTATACCGATTTGGATAGTTAGTTGCTTTGGTAGTTGATGTGGTTTGCAATTATATTGGGGTAGTTGTGTTAGTGTTGCATCGGTTATTTGGTTGGTATTTTGTTCATAAAACCTTTTTGTATACATCGATAAGGGCATAATTGATAGTGGTTGTGTAGGAATATAGATGAAACATTACATTGAATCCCCTCGCATTATAATCTTGCCATCAAATACAACTACTGAAGGATTTCCAACCAACATTCTGCAAGTCACTTCCATGGAAACAAATTTGCATGACCATACCAATTTCTTCCATCTGAAACTCTTCTTTGCTAACTATTACCACGTCTCCCCATTTCCTTGGGACGCCACATGAAACCTGCCCCATCTCAAGTACCGACCTTACTTTGGTTCCTCGCACATGTACAACCAGTTCCTCCTCTCCTTCTAATTGCTTTCCACCTTACAATCCACAATCGACCCAAACAAACACCCCACCCTTCCCATATTCTCACCCTCGTCGCACATTTGCTGTTGAAGCCCAACGCCAATTTGGCAAAAGAATAGATTTATTGGCGAACATCCAAACTTGCTCAATTTATTTGGAAAATTACCCTGAATTAAAACAATTTTATTTGAAGGTTCTCCTTCCCCCGTAATAGATGCAAAACCCAGAAAGACATCACCACCTCTTCTCTTCGTGGAACAACATGGACCCTAAAAAGCATCCTACCATTCTTGTGTCTCATAACCCAAATCAAGAGGAGATGCTTATCGCACGAGTCAATTCATTCCTACAAGTCACCCAGTGAGTGGTGGACAATACAAATACTTAGGACACACCATAAGTTTCCCATGAAAACATTACTTGAATAACAAAGTACCTACCCCACCACCTTGGATATTTGGACATAGCTCTCATACAAAAGAAAGGAGCTAATTTTAAAAGCATGATTTCTACGTCGGTAGATCTTGTGTTTCTATGTCATAGTTAGCAAAGAAGAGTTTGTACATAAGGAATTGGTATATGGTCATGCAAATTTGTTTCCATGGAAGTTACTTGCAGAATGTTGGTTGCAATCCTTCAATAGTTGTATTTGATGGCAAGATTGGAATGTGAGGGGATGGGGAAGCCTCTGAAAGTCCCCATGTTTTTGGGTTGAATCTTCCTATTATTAATACGCAAATCTCTACCTTCGCTTATTTGTTTTTGAATTGAGAATCATTGAATTATATAGATATTGACATCTCTGCCCATGTTTTCAATTACATATAGTATATAACAGTGTTAAGTAAGTGTACATCTAGATTATTCTCTTCCTTTGGCTAAGTAGCCATGACCAGGGGGATTCCAATCCATCAAAGTCACCCAAGAACTAATTCTGATTGTAATGCCCCAAAAATTTATCGCTCAAAAACTAGACAATTTTTTGTTTAATACCCTATATTATAAACTATAGTATTGTTTGTTTAAAGACACAAAAGAAAATTTATATAGATCTTTATAAGCATTAAGTAGTTTAATAACAACATAATAATACTCAATGATTATATGTTAAAACATGGTTGTAAACTTACAATCCTACTAATATAGAGATAATAAATCAATTATGAATAACCTAACGATATAACGATGTGAAGGAATAATATAAGCAATGCTTAGATTTTAATATAATGCTTATATTATAACACTAATATATAATATCATTATCACCTATTTTCAACCCTAACTTCCTTACGTGTGTGACTTCTAAACAAGATTATAATAACATCAAATGATGTGATTATAATATATTAGATAATAGCATTATAAGTATTACAAATGATTTAGAAGTGAACTTTATAACCATTAAAAATTTTATATTATGATTACATTATATACATACAATAATCGTATACATTTTATAAAGCTCTAACGCTTATAACCTTATACAACATTGTAAATAATGTTATAACATTATATCCCTATAGATACATTGCCTCATGTACTAACATTATTAATAATATCCTATTTTGGATAATATAAGGCACGATAAGTATTAAAATATCATCATAAGAGTATTATTTATAATACTATTGTAAACATTATAATAATATTATATTATATATAATATTAAACAACTTAATAACCTTATATATATAATATTTTCCATATATATATTTTAAAATCATTTCCTATATCAAATTTTAATATATATTTCCACGTATTTAAATCTTTAAAAAAACATCCTTATTCTACATATATCTAAATATATTCCTTAAGAGTAATAATAAGATTCCGGTTGAAAAGATATTATATGAATTGTATAGTTTCAAGGGTAATGTGATGTTGTTTGTTTCTCCATGTATTGAGCGACAAAATGAAAGTAGAGTGGGAAGAATATACCCACTTCAACAAACCCACCAAACCCAATGCAAAGCATGGATAGCGAGGGGTCCTAAATGACTTTTCGGACCGGTCATTTCCCTTCCATAATAATACAAAGCACTTTATTTGAGATCTGGAGGCGTTAACTGCATAAACCCACAATAACGTTTTAAATTAGCCCACTCACGACAGGATAAATTTGAGCCCCAATATCTTCACATTTTACTATAAACAAATTGGTTGATCTTTATATGTTCATGTATATGAAGCGGGTTCTATTATCTCTAAGAGGAAGACTAATTATCGCGAGCAAATGCAAAAAATAATAGGAAAAAGTAAAAAAAAAAAGTAAAAAGGTTGTCATAACCATCATTTTTGTCGTCAAATTTAATCAAATTGGAAAAATGTCCAAGTGGTCATCAAATTTAGTTATAGTCGCCAAAATGACCAAAGGACTTTTCCCATAGGAGGACGCCTTCGATATAATTAACAAGATATTTTTATATGTAGAAGACAATTATTAAATAATTAATTCATAGAACCTTAAGCTTAAAGTTGTTTGAAAGTTACCAGAGAAGTTTTCAATATTAATTAACCCATAAATTTCTCAAGTATTATTATGTTTGTTTTGTTAAATAAAAACATTAAAAATGAAAAAATAAAATAATATTTTAAGTTTATAAAAGTGTATTATCTTATCAATTGTCTTTCCATATTTCTATAATTAGTAGTACTAGCAATTACATGTGTACAATGCAATGTGAACACCGAACGATATATGTTATTTGATTTAGAGGGATAGTTATTACTTTTGTAGTTGATGTTGATAAGGGATGTGATTGATTTTATAAGTGTAGGAATATAGATGAAGCATTACATTTAAAGGTTTTATATCTACATTTCAAATTTGTTACAAATCGTACATATATATTTGCAAATCTTATATCATGAGTGGTAGTGTTTTGCGGACTATTTTATTTGAATTAAACATGAATACATGAAGACTTCCATACATTTGCAAATTTTATATCATGAGTGGTAGCCTTTTGTGGCCAATTTTTGGCACTAAACATGAATACATTTGATACAACTTTGGATAGTTAATTAATTTTATAGTTGATGTGGTTTGTAATTATCTGGGGGAAATTGTGTTAGTGTTGCAACGTGTTTGAGACGGTGGTTGCATCGGTTGTTTGGTTGGTTTTTGTTGAATTTTTTTTGTATTGTCGATAACATGTTGATAAGGGGTGTGATTGATAGTGGAAGTGTAGGAATATAGATGAAACATTACATTGAAAGGTTCTATGTGTACATTTCAAATTTGTTACAAATTCGTACATATACATTTACAAATCTTATATCATGAGATTTGAACTAAACATGAATACATGAAGACCTTTGTACATTTGCAGATTTTATATCATGAGTGGTAGCCTTTTGTGGCCAATTTTATTTGCACTAAACATGAATACATTTGATACCCCTTGAATGACACTACCACTTTGGATACAAGAAGTGTTGAGTAAAGTAGTAGTGGAGGTGCTATCAAAGTAGAGGGTAGTATTTACAACGAGTTGTTTTGGTTGAGTGATAGTAGTCTTGACTCCTTTCTTTTTGCTCCAAGTGTTGGTACGTGCACCATTTTTGAGTACCTTTCGAATGAAAAAGGATGGGAAATGTGCAGATTGGCAAGTGAGGGAACTTTATCTGCCTTTTCTCTCTCCTCCATCCACTTGGATCAAGAGAAATTACATTGAGAAAGTTCATTTTACAGAACGCTAACCAACATCATGGAAAGATGGGAAACTTCTGAAAGCAATAAACATATGAATGTTGAAAATAACATTGTTACAAAATACTTACTTTTCCATCAATTAGCTTGTTGTACAAAATCTAGAGAAGATCAAAAGGCAAATCTACAAATGTAATTATAGCATGACGTTATTAGATTTAGCCAGTCTCACAGGCCACATTGTCAAATAGGCTCAAAAGCTATGGTACTAGAAATGTGACTGCTAAATGGAGTAGTATGTCACAATCTTTTGAATGGCTATTGAAAGCCTCAACTATCCTTGACAATTAGCACCTAAAATTCAGTGATTCGGGTCATGGCTAGAAGTTAAATACTTTTAAAATTCGATGTATTTCAAGTTAATATTTTGTCTGATTTGTTGAAATCTCATGAAGGAAATTGAAATTGGGCAATCATTGGATTGAGAAATGTAGTTGTAATTATAAAGTTGTAAACTATGTAGGTTGTTGTAACTTTTACTTTGGCTAGGTTTTCATTGTGGGAATTGATGTTGGATGTTTGTTGGACAGACCCCTACAATTTTAATTACATGGGCAGTTTTTGTTTCTATATAGGCTGATTTATATTGCCTGGTTCATTTAATGAAAACCGAAATTGGATGTTATCTGTTTGAGGTTCACATTCTTTTAATGTATGTGGTTTCTGTTTCTATGTGGGTGATTTTACTATGTTTTTTAGAAATACCTCAAATTATTACAACTTGCTTAGCATATTTGTTTCACGTCTTTGCAAAATTTAAATTCCAATCTAAGGCTCTGGCGTATGGGGACTCTACCACCAACATTAATTGCATTTAATGGGCTTGTTCATCCTATTGATCAAGCTTGGCATATGTTAGGATTGGGCTACCCGCCCAAAACCAATCTCACCAATATCCAAAAAGTTGTTGTCATTCACTATAATGGCTGAGCAAAGCCATGGTTGGACATTGCCTTTCCTGAGCTAAGGCCTTTGTGGGCGAAATATGTAGATTTCTCAGATGAGTTTATCAAACATTGTAATATAATAGATTCTGAACTTTGAACATAACTATTTTCATTCTCTGTTAATTCTTCTATATGGTGAGCAGTCTAGTACAAATGAGGTTGAATAGTAGGCAATATTTTGGAATGTATAGATGGATGGGGTGATGGTATCAGATGAGCCGCCTCCATTCTATCTCTTATCATAATATTTTTTTGGTTTTATTCTTTTTATATGTAAAGGCGGGATATTTGATCCCAGAGTACACTTCATTCTTAATAAAAATTTCTAGAGAAAATATGTTGAACAATTTCACATGTCTACCTCAATTAATAAAATGCCAACATGTACTTTTTTATTCTTAATTAAAATGCCCAAGGAGAGGGGCCTTAGCTGAGTGAAAAATGGATCAAAAATCTAGTAACTAATAGCATTCACAACTCATCAACACAAGTTAAGAAACATATTATCATGCAAATAGCCAGGAGAAACGATAGAGGAACTCCACTCAATCAATCCTGAAGCTTAAAAGGACAATGAGACGTTGACCATTATTTGAAGCTCTAGGATCCAATTCCACAGTCTGCCTTGCTTGATAACTCACCTTCCTCCTGTAACAAAGCCAATGATAGGGAAGGGGATGTAGCTTAGCATCCAAAACTGATATATCAATTTCCATCCTTGAATTAGCACAAGATAAGAAGTGTATTATCATGCAAATAGTCAGGAGCAACAATAGAGGAACCCACTCAATCAATCCTGAAGCTTAAAAGGGCAATGAGACATTGACCATTAATCGAAGCTCTAGGATCCAATTCCATGGCTGCATTTGCTTGACCACTCACCTTCCTTCATGTGCTTCCAGACCATATACCTTCAAAACTTGAAAGACATTTTGCAAAGCCAGTGATAGGGAAGGGGATGCAACTTAACATCCAAAACTAATTTATCAATTTCCATCCTTACCTTACATTATTTACATTATTTCTTCAATTCCACACCCAAATATTGCATAGTAGAATCTGACCATAACATAACAGACTTCTATAATATGACAGAAAATGAGATTTCCAATCTAACTGCCATTCGGTAGCGAGACTGATTTGCATATTGAATGACAAACCAAATCTCAGATTGAAGATCCTGATCCAATTGTGTGTGAATTATAGAATCACCAGATTTAACTAAAGATCCTTTTGAAAAAGAGTGCATTATTAAAAAAGTGTCATTTCACAACTTATCAAACTTCAACTGAAAGTGTTCAACGTCACATCTAAAAATAAATGACTTCATAAATCCACAGAATTACTACATGTATGAGTCAACTATACTTAAAAATAAATCCATTGCTCCACCAAATATCTTCAAATGTTAAAACTATTATTCATGAGGCTATGAGAAAAATTGCCATTTAGACCTAAAGCATAAACCTATAGGGACTATACATATATTTACACACACACACACACACATTCCAAGTTCATTGCCTTTAAATAGTGACAATTTCAAAATAGTTGCCACCTCGTAGTAGAAATTCAACTTTAGAAGATCCAACTTTATCTATATGTATATATACATATGCAATGCAGCTCCATTGCCTTTATATAATGTGACGATTTCAAAATAGCTCCACCTTGTAGTGGAAATTCAGCTTTAGAAGCATAGTCATTGCACATCATCTATTTATCACTACTAATCCATTATAATGGGTCCAACTTCATCATCCTCAGAATCCAAGATCTCCAACATGGGGGTGGAGATAAAGGAACAAAAAAATAGTTGCCAAGGTATCAATACTAGATTGAAGATATTGGATCCATAATGAATTCTCTTTCGTCCCAACCCCGGTTCTTTTGTAAATGATCTTGTTGTTGGGATATGCTACAATCATAATTAGAATTGACTTGATATGAAGACCTTCTATGCCAATCATGGTAGTTGAGGCCATGTCATGCACCACATTGAAAGATTTCCTCCTTCCAAAGTAAGTACCTGTGTGCACAAATTCTTGAGTCAAAATGTAATATCCTCATTGAACTCTTGCTCCACTCCAACATAATCCAATAACCAACTCCTCGAGCATCATGATAGATCGACTGATAGATGGAGAAATTGAATACATTCATTAGGTTCTTCATATGTGGGCCAGCTTCCCCTTCCATGGTTTTATCATCACTCACTAGTTTTTCAGTTCCATGTAAGGATGCCTTTAGAGGAGAACCTGCAATGTCTGTAGGATGAGGAAGAGCATGCCTTGCACTTTCCTTTGTCCATTGCCTTATGTGTGTTCACATGCACCGAAACAACCAAATTTGAGCAAGGAAAGATGCATAACCTATTCATTACCATGGAAAATCCCAACTTCTTTTCCAGAAAAAACCTTTCATGTTCTCTCTGATTTTTCCTTCACACAATTTTACAAAGCAAACAACACCACCATTAATTTTGCTTTCCATACACTCATATGGATCCACAGTCATGATACCTTCATGGTATTATAAAACAGGGCTATAACAAATACCCCATCGAATCCATAGGCAATGTTTATGCAAACTATACAACTAATTTCTGAAGTCAACAACATGGACTATCTCTCCAAACACAAAAAAATATATATTAGAAATAGAAAATAAAACCTGATTCCTTTTTATCACTACATGTCTGCAAGCATGTGTTTAAAGCTTGCTTCACTTAGCATCACCAATAATCTCCACAAGAACATTTTCCCTATTTTAAATGATGAAACTGTTTGCATTGAGTTTTATGTTAAAAGTGTTGCAGAGTTTCCTAACATCCTTATACTTGAAGGATTTTCCATTGTTTATGATAAGTTTATGAGGGACACCAAAGCGGCATATGATGTATTGATAAATGAAATTGACGATTTGATTTGATTTAGTTGAAGTCAAGGGAATAACTTTGACTCATTTTGAAAAATATTCGAGTACCTCTAATAATTGAATGGTGTTGTGAAGATTTAGGATTGACAATGCCAATGAGGCCTAACCCCCATTGTGAAGAAAGGCCATAAATCGTGAGCGCGGTTGCAAATCGACTAGGGATATGGATAAGGTTTGAGTGTTGTTGGACATTTGATGCAATTTTTGATGTATGCACAAAAATCATGATTGATAGTAGGCCAATAGTAACTCAATCATTAGACACATTTAGTAATGGTGTTACCACTTTGAAATGCCCACCACATATGCAATCATGGACTTCCTAGATTGCTTTGGTAGATTCGTGGCATTTAAGACATATTAATAGAAAGCCATTAAAGTTGTGTTTATACAAGATACCACCTATGATGACAAAGCAAGAGGCACATTGAAGAAATGATATTTTAGCATTTTGTGATAAATTAGAAGGGATTTTAGATTCACAAAGATAGTCAAATATTTGAGAATACCATTGATCATTTAGATGATCATCAACAATGTCGATAGGGGGATTTGTTTTGATGTGAGGGTGATATAATATTTGAACTATCACCCATAGTTTGGGATTGTATTTTGATTCTTGAGTTTGTAAGGAGATGAGGGATCCTAAAGAAGCTATTGTATTTGTAATTTTTTTAAAAGATCATGGAATGGTTTGGATAGTGTAATGATCAAAGGCTCCAAGGAGGAAATCAATGTTGGATTTATATTTTTGTAAGATTTCATTTTTACATTGATATTCTCCTTTGACTTGATTGATAACGAGTTATGAGTCTCTGTAGATTTCCAAGATATGAACACCCAATAGGATATCAATTGTAAGGCCCATAATTAAAGCTTTGTATTCTACCATGTTATTGGTGTTAGTGCAAAAATTACAACACCCCGAATGGCCTAAGTTTGAAATGGGGCATTTAGTGTGGTTGCACAACATTGGACCATCTCTCAAGCTGTGGGACTTGAAAACTTGAGATGGACCTCCAGAGAAGGCAGTTCTTTCTTCTTAAACTACCTGCCATTAGCTACTCTAGTGCGAGACAAAACTAATCTATTCTAATCTAACCTTTCCAAGGAGAGAGAGAGAGAGAGAGAGAGAGAGAGAGAGAGAGAGAGCTACACACTAAGTGGTGATACACTAGAAAAGGAAGTGGCTGATCACAGATCCAAACTGCCTGAAGTGGAGAGAGGTGAGAAATGGAGGGTGGAAAAAATGCACCACAAACCAAAGATGAAGTTCACACGGAACACCACTTCGAAACCCATTAAACACGGCTCTCAGAACCTGCAATAAACATCATAGTATGCACATTATACCCTACAATGACGAGAGGTGAGAAGAGATAATAAAATAAGCAAGGATGGACAGATGCATCATGAAACAAATTTTATTGCTCCAAAAGTTCACACAGTACATCATTAGTGGGCAAGGGGCAAGAGAATGCCATTATAGAGCCATGAGAGGAGGCTTAGACTCCACATTCTACCCTAAGGAAGAAAGAGAGAGGGGGGCAGGAGAGAAAAGATGAAAAACCGTTTGAATATGCCCCTCCTTTACAATATATAGAAGAAAGAGAGAAGGAGAGAGGGAAAATCCAAATCCTACTTCAACCACCTTAAGATATGCATTGAATTCTACCTACTCTAACCACTCCAGAAAGCATTGAAATCCACTTGCCACAATGAAGAGTCTCGCTGCAACACCCATGCCCACATTGTTGTTCCTTTGTGCTCATTCTAATGACTAGGCAAGAAAGAGGCCCATTCTTCAATCATGGCAAGAAAGAGGCCCATTCTTCATCATGGTGGAAGGTGAGAAACTTGACACCCCGAAATTAGTGGGCCGAAACATTAATGGAGGTAGGTGAGAAGCCAGGTCGAGATCTTTCCAAAAAGTCCTCTCCCACCCAAATTTGAGTTTCCAGTCGAAAGATATGGTTGTCAAGATCAGGGTCAAGCATTTAACGCCAACTCCTCTATTTAAAAGAGTATGTCCATATAGGGTCCACATGGCAGCCTTGCGTATCTTGAAGATTCAACCCCTTCCTTTTGCTCTTGAAATTGTGTCGGATTGACACATGGCGGCTTTTGCGGGCTCATCTGTTTCCTTTGTATTCTACTTGAGTCCTTCCCATTGCGGAGACATTGTGCTCCGACCCGAGAAATGTGGAGGCTTGGCACTTGTTTGAAAACGCCCCGAGTTATGCTTTTGAAGTTGCGTGGATGAGACACGTGGAGGCCTCCGTAGATTTTGGACTTTTCAATGGCTGACCTTACCTCTTTGGACTCTGGGACACGTGGCGGGTTGGCGCTCATTTGGGAACTACCTTTTGGGCCGCGCCTTTGAAATTACACCAAAGAGACACTTGGCTCTTTCCGTGGCTCTTCCCTATTTCTTTGTGTTTCATCTTGATTCCCCTTGTTCGGCAGAGGCTTTATGTTTGACCCGGGACATGTGGAGGCTTGACGCTTGTTTGAAAACTACCCCAGTTCTTCTTTTGAAGTTACGCGGATGAGACACGTGGAGGCCTCTCCATGCAATTTTGGACTTTTCAATGGCCAACATTACCTCTTCGGACTCTAGGACACGTGGCGGGTTGCGCTCATTTGGGAACTACCTTTTGGACCGTGCCTTTGAAATTGCACCAAAGAAATGTGGCTCTTTCTGCGGCTTTTTATTTCTTTGTGTTTCACATAAGTCCCCTTGTTCATAAAAGGCTTTATGTCTAACCTAGAATACATGCGGGGCTTAGCGCACATTTGGGAACCGACTCACTTTGAATTTTACTTTTGAAATTACGTCGTGCTTGACACGTGGTTCCTTCCATTGGCCTGCCTCTGCTTAGACTTTTCAATGACCGCTTTTACCTTTTCGGGCTCTGGACACGTGGAGGACAATGCTTTTTAAGTCTCTACTTTGGATTTCACCTTTGAATTTGCACTGATGCGACATGTGGCGCCATCCACTGGCTCTCTATACTTAGTCGATTCGGGCCTCGATCCATTTGACTTTTGTATTGGACCCAAGACACATGGAGAGTCTACACACGTTTGGGAACCCGCTCTTTGGACCTAGCCTTGGTGTTGCACCGATGAGACACGTGGAGGCTTCGCCGACACCCTTATACTTAGTCATTTTAAATGGCCAACTTTGTCCCCTTTTTGGACCTGGGACACATGGAAGCTTTGCGCTCATTTGGAAACCCACTCTGGATTTTACCTTTGAAGTTACGCCTAGTCGACACATGGCTCCTTCCTCCGGTCTTCTCATACTTAGTTGATTTAGGCCCGCTCTATCCCCTTTTTTACTCTGACCACGTGGCAAGAGCATGCGATTGTTTGGGAACCACCTTTGGAGTTGATCTTTGAAGTTGTGTCAAGTTAACACGTGGCACCTTCCGCTTAGCTCTGCCCCATTTTGACTTTTCAACCGTCATCTCTGTCCCCTTTCGGACCTAGGACACATGGAAGCTTAGCACTTTTTGGGGTCTCCGTTTGAGATTCTATCCTTGGAGTTGCGCCGATGAGACACGTGGCACCCTCTCGTGGGTCTATGACTTTTCAACGGTCGATGAGACCTGCGGCGCACGTGCCCACACTTGAAAACTACGCATTTTGACAAAGAGTGTAAAAGTTTCAAAGTCCCCCGCAGACCCGTCGGTCCGCATTTACACTTGGGCAAAATTTCCCTCGCAGTCCATGCTGACCCACTTTTGGTAAAAAGTCATCCCAAGGAGCCACCGACCAAAGCATTTTCCACGTTTGGGCAAAAAGACATCTCCGGGTCTCATTGGCCGATTTTCCACTTGTGCCTCTTTGCGAAAAGTGAAAAATATCAAAATGTCTCCACCACCTTTACCGGTCCAAAATTTCTTTGGCAAAAAAACTTCCCTAGGCCCATCGGCCCGTAACTTGAAAAATATGAAGAGTTAGAAGGACTTATTTATATCTCTGGAAAGGGGAAGAAATTTCTTATCTAATGTAAATGCTTTTAGGGGGCCTTAAGTGCTTAAAATGTTAAGAATTCCTATTAAACAAAAAAGGGGAGGAATGGTGTCGATTGACCCAAAATAAGTGGGAGCTTATTTTGGTCAACAATTTTATGACTCATGGGGATGACACGCCTGCTAGGTGAAATGATTAGTGGCCTTGAAGCATCCATTGGGCATGGAGTCTGCCTAGTAATCACAAATATGATCTGAACTTTGAAAATCTGATCCCTAAGCCACTTGGAACACCACTAGAACTAGAGCCGACCCTAAACTCACCCCGTTACTTCCAATGTACTATGCACGAGCAAAAAACGCCACAACACACTATGTAAAAATTGAAAAAATCATACATGCTCCAAGTGGAACATGCAGAGTGTGCACAAGCACTTCTTCTTTGAAAAAAACCTAAACCTACTCTACACTAACTAGAGAGAAAGGGGACTCAAACAAATCCTGCAACTGTTGGCAAGGAGAAGTAGCTTCCCTTTCTCAAAAGGGGAAGCCATGCAAATGATTTGACACTGAATATGGTTGCTTGTATGAGTGAAAAACTAACTATAAGTTGGTCCTCCACCCAAATCATCAAGGTGTCAACTAGAAACAAGACAAATGCCTCTTTTAGTTGCTCTTCATTTGGATTGAAGAGGCATTGCAGCTGATCCTTGGTACTTTGGAGCTCATCCTCATGCCACAAGTGGGCATGATTGGTTTTGGCTTCTCCCTTGGCTCCAATGAAGCCAAGTACCTGATTGGGCAAGGTCTGGTCCTTTGAATTTTCCCATTGCTCTGAACTTCAACTCCAAGAATGGATTTTTCTTGCTGACCTTCCTAGATGGATGGTGTGAGAGAGATGATGACATCCTCTTGCTCTTTTCCTTCCTCCTCCTGAGAAGAACATGGAAGATTCATATCTTCCAACCTTGGTTTCGAGAGATGTTATGAAGTGCAGGTTGTTGTACTTGAATGTCCTCCTTCATGGTAGCAGGCTCATGTGCTTGGAAGGGGATGATGGAGAAGTAAATGATGTGATCTCCTCGGGCTCCTCTCCATCAAAGCAATCTTCCAAGTCTGACAGATAATCTGCCTCCTCGTTGTCCTGCTGCATGTGCTCTACCTCCTCCATGGTGTCCTCCTGATCTACAACTTGCTCACCATGGTTTCCTTCATCCTCAAACATGAAGTTTGAAATATCAAACTCCTCTTCAACATTAGAGCTTGAAGGGGATGAAGTGGGAGGAAGAATTGAAGGTTCTTTTGTGGCCTACTCTGCACTTGGAGCCTCTGAAACTGTATGGTCCTCCTCCATCATGGGTTCATCAATCAAATCAGGCCCTTGAAATGAAAGCAAAAAAATCTTCAATGATGCTTTCTTCATTAAGTGGCCTCAACTCTAATTTGATCTCTCCCAACTGCTCCTCTTCAATGGGACTTGGAGCTGGTTGTTTTCCTCCTTAACTGGTTGTGCAGCTTGGATTAGATCAACATCCTCTTCAGACAAAGTGCCATTATGGACACTTTGCATTCAGAGAAAATAGATTGTTGATCTTCTCCTTCTTGTTCTTGTTCTTCTTAACTGAAAAACTTAGCCTCATCCACCACTAACTCTTGAATCTTGACCTCCTCTGTTGGCTTAACCATCAAGGGGATCTTTGTAAACTCAAATATGGCAGCCCAACTCTTCATATTTTCTATCATTTCTTCTCTGTTGGGTTCCTCTTCTTGTTGTTCTCCTTGGCTTGTATTCTTGAGTATCTGTTATCACCGAATCACAGCACCCACTGTGTTTATACAAGTGCATATACTTGAACTCACGGTGTGATTGGGTAACATGGGTACTCTTCTCCAGTTGCGGGACTTGCTACTTGAGATAGACCTCCAGAGAAAGTCGGTTCTTGCTCCTAAACTACACCTTACAATCTACTCTAATGCAAGGGAAACTAACTATTCTAATCTAACTTTCCAAGTGACCGAGAGAGAGAGATGCATAAAATGAAAGCCTACACTAAAGCGGTGATACACCGGAAAAGGAGGGTGTGAGAGTAGTCTCCAATGTGTGAAATACTGAAGCAAAATACATATTAGAAGAGGTGATGACAGTTCTCCATAATCTAGTAAAAATGCATTCACAACAATATTCCAAGCATACACAATGGTAATGGATCCTACGAGAATATAATAATAGACACAATATCCTTGTAGAAAGATTAAAGGGGCAGAGAGAATGCGAAAACACAAAGCGGGAAGATACATCCACAAACTTGTATTTTATTGCTTCATGGTATGCACAGTTCAATCTATTACAAGAAAAGGGCTGGATCACCATGCGAAGGAGTCCACTACAAGGGCTGCAACACATTAGCTTCACAAAGCAATTTTGTGAGCTTTGCTATCTGAAAAAAACTCTCCTTCTTTTCTGATGAGCCCAACACTCCAATTTATAGAAAAATGAGAAGAGAAAGAGAAGGGAAAATGGAAATCCCAAAATCTGTCCTTCAACCACTTGTAAGAGGCATTAAATGGAGTACAATGATTATATATTACTTGCAAAAGGCCCCCATCTTCCCCAGTCTGCGGCGAGAGAAAGAATGATGACCATGCCTCTTAATTGCACTCCCAACCACCAAATAAAACACTGTTATGAACCCGGCCACGTTTTATTAAAAAAACTCAATCAATCTCTCATCAAATCCAGAATTTCTTGATTTCTGTGTGTCGGGCTCGGAGCCACGATTCCAACGGTACCAATTTTGTGTGATTTTGTTGAGAAATGCAAAAGTTATGGCCTTCTGAGTGCGGGCAGCTATTTTAGGTCTGCGGGCGTTTTCATCATTTGACGGAATGAACATTAAGCGGCTGGAGCCGAATATGTTTCTCTTAATTAAATATATCTACCCTCATTAAAAATAAGAAATCCAGTTTATGTGGCGTAGAGGACGTCGTGCTCGTTCCAGAAAGTCCAATTTTGTGAAAATCGGAGCTCGGAGTCAAAAGTTATGGCCGTTTGAAGTTTCGCAGGTCAAACGTTGACTTTTCCTCTTCGCCTTCGGCCGATTCACGCTTTCGCGTCCCACGCGTCCCTCGCGTACTTTTGTCCCGGCTGTCCCGGACGAAAAACTCTTCCTTGGCCATTTCGCTTTCGCGTCCCTCGCGTACTTTTGTCCCGGCTGTCCCGGACGAAAAACTCTTCCTTCGGCCGATTCGCGCTTTCGCGTCCCACGCGTCCCTCGCGTACTTTTGTCCCGGCTGTCCCGGATGAAAAACTCTTCCTTTGGCCATTTCGCGCTTTCGCGTCCCACGCGTCCCTCGCGTACTTTTTGTCCCGATTGTCCCGGACGAAAAACTTAGCCGATTTTCTCCATTTTTGGCCCCCAAGCTTGGTTTTTTCAATTTTTCACATTTTAAAAGCGGAAGTGGTTTTCCTCTTGGACGGAGAGTTAGAAAAAAATTGAGGGAACCCGAAACATGATTTTTTCCTTGAATTAATATAATTGCTTGGGACTAAAGAATTTGATGCGTATTATCAAAATTACCTTGAGGGTGAATTTTGGATAACAAAAGATATCTTCCCAACATGGACTTGGGAAAGCAAGAGGAGTGGATGGGGATTCAACTAGCTTTGCAATTGTTTGTGGTGGAGAGGGGAGTGGAACTTGTTTGTTTATAGGGACGACCGCTTGGAAGGGAAAAGGGCGGAAGAATTGAGATGAGGTGAAAAATTAGGAGATGGAGAAGGGAAATCAACACTTGGGGTAGAAGATAGGGAGCTAGACTCATGGCACTGCTGATGATATTGATTGAGGAAGAGGAAAATAAAAGCTAGGAGGTGGTGGACTTACCCATTGACAAGGTTGTCTTGTGTCCAACTCATAAGCCTCAATCTCCTCAGTCCATTGCATAAGTTGGGGAACATTTCGACCATGAAGTCAAGCTTCTCTTGTGGGTTGTAATGTCTTGGAAAAGGGCCTCCCCATGGACAAGGTGCCCTGCAACCAATCCTGAATGCCTTCATCTGTGTTGTAGCCCTGGACTACACCATGTTAGCCTCCATTCTTTGGATCTTCTCCAACAAATCAACATTCTCCACATAACTGTCACCATCAAACGCACACCCTTGCTCTTGATAAGCTCCTTGGCCAAAATGGTTTTGACACTGCTCATATGGGTAAGCATGATGGTTCTGGATTTGATCATAATGCTAATCTGAGGTTGGGAAATACATTGGAGATGCAGTTACACTGCTTGCTTTGCTGCTCTGAAGTGTGAGTTCCAAGAAGGAAATGAAGTCATAATTGCACAACTTTATGGGATGGGAGAAAATGAAAGAGTTGTGGAAAGAAAGATGAATGAAGATGGGTGGAAAAAGATGGAAAAGGTCTGCAACTCAAAGAATGGGTCATTGTAGATGGAGTCACCAGATGTGTTTTGCATGTGCCTCAAAGGGATGAATCTCAACAGGGACACACCAACCTGCTAAGATGAAGTGGTAAGTTGCTTTTGACTTTGTCTCACCGAGCGTGCCAAAATTGTTAGTGCGAATCACACCACCCCTGAATGGCCTGATTTTGAAATGGGGCATTCAGTGTGATTACACAACATTGGACCATCTCTCAAGATGTGGGACTTCCAAAACTTGAGATGGACCTCCAGAGAAGGCTAGTTCCTTCTTCCTAACTACCTACCACAAGCTACTCTAGTGCAAAAAAACTAATCTATCCTAATCTAACCATTCCAAGGAGACAGGGAGAGAGAGAAAAGTGAAAGAGAGCCTACACTAAGCGGTGATACACCAGGAAAGGAAGTGGTTGATCATAGATCTGAACTGCCTGAAGTGGAGAGAGGTGAGCAATGGAGGGGGTGGACAAAATGCACCACAAACCAAAGATGAAGTTCACACAAAACACTACTTTGAAACCCATTAAACACGGCTCTCGGAATCTGCGAAATAAACATCGAGTATGCACGGTATACCTTGTAATGACGAGAGCGTAAGAAGAGATAATAAAATAAGAAATGATGAACAAATGCATCACGAAACATATTTTTTGCTCCAAAATTTCACACGGCACATCATTAGTGGGCAAGGGCAAGAAATGCCATTACATGGCCATGAGAGAAGGTTTAGACTCCACATTATACCCTAAGGAAGAAAGAGAGAGGGGGCAGGAGAGAAAAGATGAAAAACCATTTGAATATGCCCCTCCTTTTACAATGATAGAAGAAAGAAAGAGAGAAGGAGAGAGGGAAAATTTGAATCTTGCTTCAAGCACCTTAAGATATGCATTGAATTCTACCTACTCCATCACTCTGAAAGCATTGAAATCCACCGCTTCAATGAAGAGTCTCGTTGCGATACCCATGCCCCGTTGTTGTCCCTTCTTGGGCAAGAAATATTCCCATTCTTCATCATGGAGGAAGGTGTGAGACTTGACATCCCCAAAATTAGTAGGTTGAAACATTAAAGGAGGAAGGTGAGAAGCAGTCTGCCGAGATCTTTCGAAAAAATCCTCTCCCCCAAATCTGAGTTTCCAGTCGAAAGATATGGTTGTTTGAAGATCGAGTCGGGCGTTTAACGTGGGCTCCTCTATTTAAAATATTTTGTCCATACAAGGTCCACGTGGTAGCCTCGTGCATCTTGAAGATTTAGCCCCTTCCTTTTGCTCTTGAAATTGAGCCGGACTGACACGTGGTGGCTTCCACGGGCTCCTTTGTTTCGTTTGTATTCTACTTGAGTCCTTCCCATTGGCGGAGACACGTGTCTAACCGAGACATGTGGATGCTTGGCGTTTGTTTGAAAATTGCCCCGGTTCTACTTTTAAAGTTGCATAGATGAGACACGTGGAGGCCTCCACAGGCTTTTGGAATTTTCAATGGCTGACCTTACCTCTTTGGACTTTGGGACACGTGGCGGGTTAGCGCTCGTTTGGGAACTACCTTTTGGGCTATGCCTTTGAAATTGTGCCAAAGAGACACTTGGCTCTTTCCGCAGCTCTACTCTATTTCTTTGTGTTTTGGCTTAAGTCCCCTTGTTCGATGGAGGATTTATGTCGACCCGAGACATATGGAGGCTTGACACTTGTTTGAAAATTTCCCCCGAGTTCTTCTTTTGAAGTTGCACGAACTAGATACGTGGAGGCCTCCGCAGCTTTTGGAATTTTCAATGGCTGACCTTACCTCTTCGGACTCTAGGACATGTGGCGGGTTGGCACTCGTTTGGGAACTACCTTTTGGGTGCACCTTTGAAATTGTGCCAAAGAGACATGTGGCTCTTTCCGTGATCTGCCCTATTTCTTTGTGTTTCAGCTTAAGTCCCCTTGTTCGAAGAAGGCTTTATGTCTAACTCGGGACACGTGGAGGTTCAATGCACATTTGGGACCCGCTCTAAATTTTACTTTTGAAATTGCGTTGTACCGACACATGGTTCCTTCCGCTGGCCTACCTCTGCTTAGAATTTTCAATGACCACTTCGCATTTTCAATCTTTGGACACATGAAGGTCAAACTTGTTTGAGTCTTTGCTTTGCATCGTGCCTTTGAATTTTTGTTGATGTGACATGTGCTGCCATCCGTTAGCTCTCTATACTTATGTGATTCGGGCCTCGATCCATTTGACTTTTGTTTGACCCTAGATACGTGGAGAGTCTGCACACATTTGGGAACCCGCTCTTTGGACCCAACCTTGGTGTTGCGCCGATGAGACACGTGGAGGCTTTCACCGACACCCTTATACTTAATCATTTTAAACAAACGATTATGTCCCCTTTCCAGACCTAGGACACGTGGAAGCTTCGTGCTCATTTGGAAACCCACTCTAGATTTTACCTTTGAAGTTGCCTTGAGTCGACACGTGGTTCCTTATGCCGGTCTTCTCATACTTAGTCGATTTTGGCCGCTTTGTCCCCTTTTTGACTCGACCACGTGATGAGCCTATGCTTGTTTGGGGAACCGCCTTTGGAGTTGATCTTTGAAGTTTCTCTAAGTGGACATGTGGCACTTCCTCTAGCTCTACCCCATTTTGAATTTTAACTATCGACTTTGTCCCCTTTTCGGACCTAGGACACGTGGAATCTTGGCACTTGTTTGGGGTCTCCATTTGAGATTCTATCCTTGGAGTTGCGCTAATGAGACACGTGGCACCCTCCATGGGTTTGTGATTTTTCAATGGCCGATGAGACCCCACGGGCCCACACTTAAAAACTATGCCTTTTGACAAAGAGTGTAAAAGTTCCAAAGTCCCCCATAGACCCACCGGCCCACATTTACACTTGGGCAAAATTTTCCCCATATGGCCCCGCAAAGCCGCGTTTGGCAAAAAGTCATCCCTGGGCCCGTCGGCCCGTATTTTCCATGTTTGGGAAAAAAAGACATCTTTGGACCGCTTTTTCCACTTGTGCCTCTTTGCGAAAAGTGAAAAATTTCAAAATGTCTCCCACCGCCCCACCGGTCCACAATTTCCTTTGGCAAAAAATCTTCCCTAGGCCCGCCGGCCACTTTTGGCAAAAATCCTTCCAAGGCTTGGCTGTAGCAGAAAAAAATATGAAGAGTTAGAAGGACTTCTTTATATCTCTGGAAAGGGGAAGAAATTTCTTATCTGATGGAAATGATTTTAGGGGGCCTTAAGTGCTTAAAATATGTAAAAATTTATATTGAAGCACAAAAGGGGAAAAATGGTGTTAGTTGACCCAAAATAAGTGTGAGCTTATTTTGGTCAACAATTGGTACATTAGAAATTAAGTTTAAATGATAGTGGAATAAGAATCCCCTAGGGAGGTATGATAATGACACCAGCCCCTCTTCCTTATTAGCATTTAGATCTATGGAAGATGAGGTTCATTCGATAGGAATGAATTCATTTCGATCGATAGTGTTGATAGACTCTTTAGGAAAGTGTTCATGAGCAAGATGGATATCAGGAATGGGTGCTTCAACAAGTTGGTTTATAATGACTTGCCCTTTAATGGATTTTTGTGATATAAATTCAAGTTCAAACTCGGTCATAAGCATAAGCCACCGAGTTATGTGGTCATTATGATATGGTTTAGAATGCATGGTTTTGAGTGGGTTAAAGCTAGTGACAATGTATGTTTTGTGATTGAGAAGATAATGTCGTAATTTAGATGTTACAAAGTATAAAGTGCAACATAGTTTTTCAGCTTCGGCATAACGAGTTTCATATTTGTGGAATGTGTGACTTATATAATAGATGGCTTGTTCATGGCCCTACTCATCTCGATGAGTGATCATAGCCCATAACACATGATCTCTTGCAGATTTATAGAGATAAAAGGGTTCCCATTGCGAGGAGGCATGAGTAT
The DNA here is from genome assembly GCA_018340775.1 of Taxus wallichiana var. yunnanensis. Classification (NCBI taxonomy): domain Eukaryota; kingdom Viridiplantae; phylum Streptophyta; class Pinopsida; order Cupressales; family Taxaceae; genus Taxus; species Taxus wallichiana. The sequence goes on from CM031241.1 coordinate 103,533,837, forward strand.
GGGTGGTGATAAAAGATAGTGTTTGAGTTAATCGAAAGCCTTTTGAAAATTGAGATCCCATATGAAGTTGACATGTTTATGAAGAAGGTAATGAAATGGTTGTTAATCTAGAGTTGAGATATAAAGTGTTTGAATCACTTTAGCTTTACCTTGAAGGCTATGTAGTTGTTTGAGATTTGATGGAGGAGGCATTTCAATGATTTATTTAATTTTGGTTGGATCTACTTCAATACCTCAGATAGATACGATGAACCCTAAGATTTTTCCGATGAGGACACCGAAAACACACTTAGCGGGGTTAAGACAAAGGAAATATTGAATAAGACAGATGAATATTGATTCAAGGACAATGAGGTAATTTTTACGTTGTTTAGATTTTCCTAAGAGATCATCAACATAGTCTTCTATAGTTTTATGGATAAGATCATGGAAGATATATGTCATGGCGCGTTGATAAGTGGCTCCGACGTTTTTAAGTCAGAAGGTCATAACACGGTAGCAGAATGTTCCCCAAGGGGTAATGAAGGATGTTTTGTGTTAGTTGTTGGTGGCGATAAGGATTTGATTGTAGCTAGAGAAACCATCCATGAGGGAGAGCATTTCATGGCCGAATGTTAGGTCAACTAGGTGATCAATATCTAGGAAGAGGAAATACTCTTTAGGGTAGGCAAGATTAAGATCTCGAGAAGTTAGTGCATATGTGTAAATTTCTTGAGGCTTTGGTTACGGGTATAATGTTGGAGATCCATTATGGATAGTCAATGGGTATGATGAAATTAGCATATAGGAGACATTGTAACTCTTATTTGATAAGGAGAGCCATGCAGGGATTCCTTCTATGAAGCTTTTGTTTGACGGGTTTAAAATTAGGATAGGTGATGATATTATGTAAGATGTTATTCAGATCGATACCTAGCATGTCACTATATGACCAGGAAAAATATTGACCGTGTGTTTGGATCGGAAGTGGGTAAAATATTCTAACTCTTGTGGATCTAATGATTGATCGACCTTAACTATTTGAGGTCCCTAAGGGGTTCCTAAGTTTATGTTAATGGTAGATTCATTAAGGAGGGTTGATGTATCAAGTGGTAAGGATTTTTGAAATAAATGGTCATTATCTCCCATATGGGATAGGATTTCTTGATTGTTGTGACAATGAAGGATATCCATGGTGGGCGAGTCTTCTTGACCATTTACGAGAAGATGAGATGAAGTTTCTTGGTGACATGGTTGGATTGATAAGTCAATGGTCCTAAGGAAATAGTATTGACTAAAAAAAAGTTAGGTGGGATGGAGATGGTGTCATCTATGTCCATAGGATTATCGGTTCCGAGATGGAGGTGGCTCTAATTCAGCAATTCATGTACGGATGTGGTATGAGAAGATGATTCGACGGAGGGCCTTTCATATCCTAGCCCATACTTTTCATGTGGTTTGAGAGAATGTTAGAAAATCAAATCATGTATTCCTTTTTATAACATCCAAATCCAAACCCTTTCCAAGCACAATGATGAAAGGTAAATTTGAGAAAATGTTGGGTTATATAAGCGATTAAAATTGGATTTAAAAGGCATGGTTTGGTGTTGATGATTGTTTTTGAAGAGGGAAGGTCAACCCCCCCATAAACAAGGTTTTTCTTCATATATGTGGGGTTGTAGGAGATCACATCTCCAAACCAAGATCATACAATGGTTGTTTCTCTAGTCTTTCATACATTTTAGGTGTAGAGAATGAATTTAACATGAGAAGTGGGTATTCCCCTAGTAAAAGACGTTTTGTAATTCCATCAAGAGAGGAATTATAGGGTAGTTTGGATGATGGAATCGATGTGCTAGTGGATGCTTTGTCAGATGTTTTTAGTTTTGATTTAGGTACCAGGACATCATTTGGATGGTATGTCATGTAGCAATTAGCGAAGGTATTAGGATCTACAGGGACTGAATGTCTTACCCTCATATTCATACTTAAGGCATCGATGAAGTGTCGAGGGGACACAATGCATGGTACAAATCTAGGGACCTCCTAATAGTATATTATATTAGAATTCCCTTCTATGATGTATAAGAGTTACGGAAGGGTCTTGACACAACACCGACCTTAAGAGGTAGAATGATAGTCCCTAACGTGGGTGTGATTGTATCATTAAAATCTCAAAGCAAGATGGGTGTTTGGGTGATAACGATATTTGGTAATCTAAGTTGATTGAAGGTGATATATGATATAATATTGATAGTGGTACCCCATCAATCATGACCCTTTTAATGAGGACATCATTGATTTGGGTGGTGATGAAGAGAGGAAATTCATGATCTTGAGGCCGAAGTGATGGTATTTTAAGGACTCAAAAGAGATGGCAGAAGAGGTTTTGAGAGCACCTACAAAATTAGTGAAGTAAAGTGGGTCTTCTATAGGTATGGTAATAGATTGAAGGGCTTCAATCATGGCTTGTTTATGGGATGGTGAGGTTTAGAAATAGCTTGTAAAGTGACATTTTAACTAGATCTTGGTGTAACTACTTAATGATGACATTTTTATTGCGGTGGAGGATGGTGGTGCACAATAACAAATAGTTTTTTAGGTTGTGACTTTAGGGTTTTCAGGGTGATGGAAATGGAAAACTTAGCTTTATCTTTGGATGAAGTTGGAGTGAGTTCGGGTGGTGGTGGGATGGTGAAAAATGTATTGGGTTTACTTTGATTTGAAGGATTGGATTCGTAATTACGGGATTGCGTAGTAATGTGGATGGCATTGACTTGATGAGGGAGAAGATTAATCGGGGATTCTTTGAGAGTAATGGATGTCGATGTCATTGATGGGAGAAGACATTTACTTTCAAGTTTCTTAACAATTGCATGAAAGTCCTTACAGTATTCTATAGAATGTCATGGTGCTCGCTAATATTCACATATGGCTTCAAAATTATACCGGGATGGCTTTCAACCTTAAGATTTGGATGGTATATGAGGAGGTAGAACTACAGTGTTTGTTGAATGATTTTCATTATAAGAGTTGCATAGTTTCCTTTACGCCTAGATGTCAAAGGTGATGGTGTTTCATTCGGTTTCGTAGTTTTCAATGTTGATTTATGAGTTTTTGATGATAAGTGGAATTTGATTGTGGTATGGTAATGGATGATCTAGATGAGGGATGCGGTCCTAGGATAGAGGGCTGGTGTGGTGGTCTTTTTACAAGCGTAGTTAAATAGTTTATGATTGTGAATTTTTTAGATGGGGTGGAAGGAAAATTTGGGGATTACATGGATGATATTGGGCAAAGTCATTATAGGAACTTTTCATAATCTGAATGATGGGTTTTTTTGAGATGTTTGATAAGAGTTTACAAATGAGCTAGACAGAGAGAGAGGTGGGTGTAGGTGAAGAAATTTTTTCTTCCGTGGGTGTTTCGATTATTTTCCATGCATTGATTTAGGGATATTGATGGGGAATATGTGGGTGTGGAATAGGTAATATTTTATTGATGGTATTTATGGTATGGTGGGCTTATATGTTATTAGTTTGGGGTTGAATACTCGATGGGGAATGATTCGAAAAGGGATGTTTGAAGCATCGAGATCCCGATTTTGAGGAGCATTGGGATTATCCAAATGAAGTTCACCTTTTTAATAGATCCTAAAGTATGTTGCATAATGAATGAAACCTCTCAATGTCATAACCTTTGACCATGTGATATTTATAATAATCATTACACCTATACCAAGAGGGTTTAGAAATGTAAATGTTGATAGGATGGATTGGTGGAAGAGAGATCATATTAGCGGTGAGGATTTTATTGAAAAATGCACTATAAGTCTCTCCAATGGGTGTATAACTATGCTTTGAGTGCATGAGCATTCGATGGTCAAATGTTCCTTTGAAGCATTTGAAAACTATGACATTGGTGATGATTTGTATTTGTCTTGACTAGAAGATGCTTTGGACATGAAATCAAATTTTGGTTTCTTTGGTCTAAGTTTAACTCTACCTTCCTCGAGTGTGAAGTTCAATTTTACATGCCATGGTGAAGGCTTCATCAAACATCTAGAAATTTTAGATTTGGAGTGTGAAAGAAATGTGTTTAGTACATGAACGGAAAATAGTTTGATCAAATTTTTGTGAAGAGAGAATGATAATTGATGATTATACACCTCCATCAAAGTGACAAAGTATACAATGGATTCATCTTCAAATTGTTTAATTGCGTAAAGATCAGTAATGGTGATTTTTCGGGCAATGTTGATTGAAAAGTGTTCGAGAAAGAGTTGTGCGAGTTGAGAAAATGAGAACAAGGAGTATTATGGGATGTTGTTATACAAGTCTAAAGCAAGACCTACAATGACATGGGGGAGGTTCTTAACATGAGGTCTTGGTCATGGGATATAAGATACCGAGGCATGGCAAAATCGGATGTGTTCTTTGGGATCTTCCTTATTGTAGAACTTAATAAATTTCAAGAGCTCCTAATGAGAAGGGTAAGCATTGTAATATACGTATGGGTGAATGGGCTCGTTACATATTTATTCATATGATAATGTATTCTTAGGACCCATAGAAGCGGATTCAAGGCTAGATATGTGGTTCATTAAGGCCTAAAGAGGGTCGATATGTGGTTGTTGTTGTGTCTTTGGATGAGGATGAACTAGGTTGATTAAATGAGAATTGATTAGGTTCTTAGTGCGACTGATAAAATTGTGGGATGTATTGTTGAAAGGGGACATTTTTCCTGGGCATATTATAAGTGGGTTGCAAGATTAACAATTGTGATGGTTGGATATATTGATACTAAGGGGGAATGGATGTATTAAAAGGAGGTAATGATTGTTGTGGTATGTGTTAGAAGGGAATAGATGTGTGGATAAGGGGTTGTGAATACGGGGCGATTGTTGGAAGGGAATAGAGGTGCCAATAAAGAATTTAGATTTTTGCACTTTGTTTTGGAAAGGAATGGATTGCGATTGTTGTGGTATATATTCGGAGGAAGTAAGTGATTGGGATGGTTGAGGTATATGTTGTGAAATAAGGGGAATGGAAGACTGATGTGAAATTGGATGAGTCTTGACCGACAAGAACACTATTATTGGTCAAATGTATATATGTGGGAATATACATAGTAATGTTTTGAAGAGGTGGTGTGGTTTTTTGAGATGGTGGTGGTTGAGGCATGTTAATAGAAGGAACACCAACACTCATAGGAGGTGTTTGAATGATAGAAGAAATTGGGGGCTTGAGAGGATGAAGAAACATTGGTATTGTTTTGAGGTGGCGTGGAGCGAGTTGATGGGTCGGGTTGTTGAATGGTCATATCTTGTGAGGAAATCATGTTAAGATTAAAAATAGTAACAAAAGACACAATATTAGATGTTTTAGGTTTAAGGAACACCAACACTCATAGGAGGTGTTTGAATGATAGAAGAAAGCTGGGGGCTTGAGAGGATGAAGAAACATTGGTATTGTTTTGAGGTGGCGTGGAGGCAGTTGAAGGGTCGGGTTGTTGAATGGTCATATCTTGTGAGGAAATCATGTTAAGATTAAAAATAGTAACAAAAGACACAATATTAGATGTTTTAGGTTTTTGTTAGGGGATATGTGGCGTGGAGGAAGTTGATGGGTCAAGTTGTTGAATGGTCATACCTTGTGAGGAAATCATGTTAAGATTAAAAATAGTAACAAAAGACACAATATTAGATGTTTTAGGTTTTTGTTAGGGGATATGTGGTGTGGAGGTAGTTGATGGGTCAGGTTGTTGAATGGTCATATCTTGTGAGGAAATCATGTTAAGATTAAAAATAGTAACAAAAGACACAATATTAGATGTTTTAGGTTTTTGTTAGGGGATATGAATATATTTTTTGGATAACCAGCTCATGATTCAAATCAATAAGATGGGAAAATGCACATGAAGGATCAAGCACATATAGCAGTGGTTCGGTAATGATGATTGAAAACAAACACCCCTAGCAACAAGGTATGCGTTACGAAGGGGTTTGAGTCAAGGATCTATGAGAAGACAAGATCACCACTGTTGAAGAACCATAGGCTAAGGGGATCATGTATTTCAAATGAAGTATATTGACTACTGGGGAATGTGGTGGTTTTTGATCTTCGGTGGGGTGAAGCATCATTTTTTTGTTCATGGAAGGAACAAAAAGTGTTTCAAGATGTTGTTTGGTGTTATCAATGGAATGTGCAATATCATCTATCATGTTTTTGGATTTTTAGATCGGGTGTTGATAAAATATCTTGGTGTTGATCAATGAGTCATTGGGCTTTGTCTAGTTGGGTTTGGGCTTGTTGTAAATTTTGGTGGTATTGTGGTGTGGATTTTGGAATGGACTGGACATGTTTTAAAAAAATTAGACATGGGATTATTGTCTTATAAAGACCATATTAACAAACACACAATCACCTAAATAAGAAAATAAATCTAAACTAGTTGATTACAAACAATTAGAAAATTACACAAAAATATTTTTGATTAACTTGATTAACTTATAAAAAGTGAAATATGCAAAATGGCCGATAAGAAATGGCGTCATGGATGGTTTCAGGAATGTTTAAGGATAGAGTCATTGATATACCCAAAGGTACGTGAGGCCCAAATTTGTGTTGGTGCTAATATGGGGCTTGGTATTGGGGCCTACCCCCTCACTTCATAGTCTTGCAATGATAAGGGAGTCAAGTGCTTAGCCAATATACCAAAAACTAATTATTTATACTCACCTGAACACGACTGAGTCATTTTCCTATTGGGTGATGAAATCCCAATAGTGTTTGATGTAAGTTATGTTTGATGTGATTTGGTTGTGTGTGGGGGAAGATTATGTGAATTCAACAAATTAATTCTTCTAATTAATCTATGTGATCGGATGTACGATGTGAGGTTCTTTTTAAGCCCAAAAGAATGATTGACTTTAATAAGAATAAACAACAAAATGCAATGTGTGAAAACAAAAAGAAAGGGAAAGGAATCACCTCACAAACACTTCCTTTTTAATTTTTAAAATTTTTGATTTTTATTAGCAAAGCAAAAGCCAACAAGCGAAGCCTCCAACGTAAAGACTTGCAAAAATGTTAGCGATAAGAAAAAGAAAAATAGAGGTTAGAGGCTAAAATCAAAAGCACTCATATATATCATCGGTGATTGATAGAATCAATGGCGATTCACCCAATCGGTGATTTAAGCTGAATCACTAAGCGATTACAAAGACAAAGGCCTAAAGTGAACAAAAGTTAATTTAATTGAAATAAAATGCAAATGATGAAGGGAAAGGTCCCACCAGTGTGTCTAATGTTTAGAGATGTTTTTACTTTTCTACTTAAATTAATGAAGTGAAACAAATAAAAAAACTAACCTTGAAAGATGTGGGGTTTACATATACTCGTAGAAATGGATGATGTAGCTAATGGATGAAATCTCATTCCTTCTTTCTTTGATGAAGGAACTGCAGATCACATAATCTAAACATAAAGGATTAGATAAATGGATAAACGAGTTACCCAAAAAGGTCGGTTTCAGAAATCCAAAAGGATTCCTTGATGAATGTTAACTAATTTTATAAAAATTAAGTGAATTAAAACAATAATGATACAATTGAAGATAAATATATACAATTGACATAGATATGTAGATAGAAGACAAGAAGCTCTAGAACTCTAGATGAATGGGAAGGTCTTGTGTGGCTTCAAAAGTGGCCCAAGCGAGGGTGGATGCAATTTGGACATGTTCAAAGTAGTCATACCATAAGTCTTTGGTCTCTTGTTCGATCTCATGGAGAAATTCAAACTGATCCTCGATGTGTTGATCAATGTCAACAAATCGTATTATCTGAAAGTGTGAGCTCATGCATGATATTTTATTGTTCCCATAAGAAGGGGTGTTGGACTATCAGAAGGTTGTAAATGTTGGTAATTTCATGTGATTGACCAGGTATTGCCATCTAATAGAGAGCCATTCTCAAAGACATGTTAGAAGCAACAAATATGATGAAAATTGATGAAAAATTTGACAAAACGATGATTAACTTTCCAAAAGACATACTTGATAGGAATCAGCGGTGATTAGGCCAATCGTTGGAAATTGAGGGAATAACTAGCGATTTTAGTGAATTTTGTGATTAACAAAAATGAATGTCTGATGATATAGAGTGATTTTTCAGGCTAGTTAAGAGCTAAAGTTGATTTATAAAATAAAAATGAAGGTTTTATGAATACCTTGGAGGTGTCATGAATCTAAAATATGCCTCAAACCTTTCTTGGGGATGAGCTAAGTTGATCAGAGAACATTTTCATGTGGTCTCGCAACTTGGGTGATGAAGGACATCTCTCCGATGCTTGAAAGTTTCGATGATGATATTTGATGATGCATGATGATAGCCTTGATGTCTTTGTTTTGAATGATGAGATGCAGGGTTCTGGTGATTAGGACAAAAATCTGGGGCTCAAAGGTTCAAAATTGAGGATCTTGAAGAAATAGTAGAGAACTGATATTTATAATCACCGGCGATTCAACTAAATCATCGGTGATCTAGGTTTTTAGGATTTTGAGTGGTAAAGTGGTTAAAACCACTTCTAAATGAAGTTATTTAGTTTTGGATTTTGGGTAAATGGTTGGGAAGATGTTGGAGGTTGAAGTGTAGGGGTTAGGATGGTTATAGATTTGTTATTATTGATTTGTTTTATTTGTTTTTGGTTCTCAAGTGGTTTTAGGTGGTTAAGTATAGATTTTACAGCTATAAGAGAGGTATTTACATGAAGTAAATATGATGAAGGATTTTAGACTTAGGATAAGGTGTATATGAGTTTAAATGATGTATTTGATTAATATATTGTAAATGATGAGTGTATTTTGTGGAGGAAGACTAGGTGTGCGAATTTTGAGTATCTACATGTAGAGCTAAAATCATTTCTGTCTTGGCTAATACTCACATTCCTTCTACTACTCATCCGGACATAGTATATTAGTCATTCATAGATGCATTTTCTCAACAACTTACTTTTCCATCTGATATCGTTGAATATATTTTTTTATGACAATGATCCTCCCATATAATACTAGCTCACTTCTATAGCATGGGTATTAAGCATACTATAATCGATAAAAAATTTGAGCTCAATATTTTTAATTTATCACTCCATAATATCAGCCTTTCCTCAGCTAATGTTAGCCCATCCTCCATTTCTCTTCATGCATATGATTCTTCTACATGTCTATGTATAAGCACTATTACTTTACCTATCATAGTTGGGCCAAAAACTATTCTCACGGTATTCTTTGTTATCAATTTCCTAGTTCAATATAATTGCTTACTTGGTAGGCCATGGCTTCACTCCATGCAGGAAGTTCCTTCCATAATTCACCAATGTGTTAAATTCTTACATGAAGGCTTTGAACATACCATAGTCGTTTATCATGACCCATTCAAATATTGTTGCCTATATCCAACCACTGTATTGCCTACTCCAACTTTTACTATTGATATGCATCCCATTGATGATCAACAACCCACAGAATATCCTAAAAACTTGCCTCCACTCGAAGGAATTGTTTGTGCATTAAACACGGTCCTTCCGCTCTCATCCTCACCCCCTCATGCTACTAATGCTATGGTACTTTTCAGGGGTATGCCCATACATTGGACGTCATTTCATCTTCCTCATCTTCTCATGAGTAACATGCATTTGTGCTTCCTCCTTTCAAATTCACTCTTTTCATCAATAATGCTTATTGGCCACATATTCCATTCGATCCCACTTACTCTTACATTGTTTACACACATGATGGATGACTCGGTTTGATTCACACTCGATGATATCCTCCCTCCACCTCATTCCCCTCACTTCTATCATGGATATGTTCACATTACTACTGCTTATGACCTCCACGTCTTCCATCTATTTATCTTTGTTGCACACACTTCTCCACTTACTCTTAGGTAGTCTTGGTTTAACTACATCAAAGCACTTTAGATATTAACCATATTGATATCATATTTCCCATACCTTTCATCCATGTTTCTATTTGCAATGATTCATTTCTTAGATATACACAAAATCTTACTCGCTAGTATGCACATGGTTGTCCACTACCACCTTTCACTAATGAGGAATACACAATGGACATGTATAATTTACACCGCAATGGATCCTTACGTGATCAACCACATACTATCATTTACCAGGTCTCTTCGATGCATCTCTATTTAGCTTCGACCATGCCAATGATGATCTCTTAGATGATGTTACTTGATTCTTTTTCACATTATACACTTGGGGGCATCATGTTTACTTCCCCCTCTTAGCATTATCAGTGTCTCACATTTCTACTATTATGCTCCGTGCTTCATATACAATATTTATCATTTATCACACACACATTGATACATGTAGCTTGTATCGTCATTACCCTATGACACACTCTTGTGCTAAGGTTCACACTTGACTATTGAGGGCATACTACATCCATGAACCTCACACACTGCACATTTCACACTTTGTGCTTCATAATACATCTTTCTAGCATTCCATTCGCACACATCATAATACCTTATGAGACACTCCGGTTCCACGACTAATAAGGGCCTAATGGACTCACTAATAAGGGCCTAAATATGAAATAAACCTCACCCCATTCACACTTTCACACTTTACACTTCTTTTATCTATCTATCTAGCACACATATTTTCAAACCACTTTCTATGATGATGATGTCTTGTTTTATGGTTCATTCTTAACTATCAAGGGGTATTTTATAAATGAACCTTATCTCATATACATTCGTACACATCCGCTTGGGGGCACGCTACTCATATCACATTCACATTGCATATCATTCCATCTCACTCATTCACAACATACTACATATCTTGGTTGTACATACCTTTATTTTTTATACTAGTTACATATACACTTTGTTTCACATGCTAGACAAATACTTAGTATGTCATTATCTTTTTACATATAAACATGCGCGTTCACTTGTTCTCTAGTTGTGAATGTAGAATTTATACATATCTTTACATGCAACATGGATGCTTGACATTATACCTCTTACTAGTCCCACCGAGGCTCTTGAGGAATCTACTTTCTTACACACTATAAGTGTTATTGTTTCATTTTTACTACTTCCTATCCTTACTAGCACACTACTCTATCGATATATACATGTCTTGACATACTTTTTATCTTTCTAACATGTTAACGGGTGCTTCATGTGCAAAATTTTCTTTGCAAAAAATATTTGTCCCCATGTTTGTGTGCTACTTTTCTTATTACTGTTTTCCATTATATGCCATTGTTTGCGGGTTATTCCCTATGTATTATTTTATCATTGCTTGTATTATTTTGGAGGCTTTGGCCCTAATTGTCTTGTGACATTATGAGCGATGTCCCATGTTTACAACCATATTTTCATGGTCTACTTTGTTTGCACTCTTTCTTGTTTACATTGTATTCCATCGCATGCTTTTCTATTTTTCTACTAACACATGTTTTTAGCCACTTTGTTTGCATGTTCCTTGGTTTCTACCATGCACATTCCCTCCCCCTTGTAGGGATACAATTTCAAATCACCATTAGGTCCTCTCCTTTGGGATGCATCCTCTTAATGATGTCACATGTACCCCAAATGAGGGGGACATACATTGTTGAATCAGTCACCCCATACAACAACTTAGAACTTCAGTACAAGCATGTACAGTAGAGGAATAGAACAATATTCAGTTATAGAAATGGCCCAAAATCTAAATTTGGTCATCACTTTAGCACATACACCACTACCTAGATACATACATTAGTGGCTGGGCACTCCTGACCTTTCCTGAGCGCTTATGTACAAGGGGAAGTTACATTTACTTTATCATATCAACATAGTTTTTAGTAGTTTGAATAATATAGGCATTTCCTCCAACAATTAGAATGCATTCTATCTCCATTTTCTATTTCCTTGGATCAAACTTGAACAAACACGGAACAAAGCAGGATCACACCATCTATAATGGTATATAAATTTAGGAAGTAGTTAGGGATGGAGAATAAAAATTGAACTTTCTACCCAACACTCTTATGTCGTGGCATGAGATCACTCAAAAAACTAGGACTTGGTGTGAGATCACTTGAAAAACTCGCTCTTGGCATAAGACTGCCCAAAAAAACTCGCTCTTGGCATGAGATCACCCAAAAAACTCACTCTTCTACAACATTTTCATGACACTTTCTATCCTTTTCACTCATCACAGATCAAGTGCACACTTTCCTTTTACTACTTTTTCACATTTTTACATACTTTTACACATTTTTACAGAGTTTTCATAATACATGAATTTGAATACTCTTTCACTCTTCTTTTGTAGGTCCATCCTTAATATGCAAATAAGAAGCAGCCCCACATTGAGCACAAGCAACAACGAAAAAAGGTATACCATGACACAACACATACACTTCACCCCTAGGGTCACTTCCTCTTCCTTAGCTTTCACGCTTCATTTTTATCACTTCACATTTTTTCTTATCTTTTTGCACGCTTTCACCATTGATCTACATGGTTATCAGGTACACATCTCTTATCTACTTTATGTTATCAAGTATTCACTCAACAATATAAAGTGGGGAAAATGTAGACACAAAATCACGTACTTGGGTACATTTCTAGGTCCTAATCACATACTACTATTCATATGATTCCTAAGTGAGAAAACTAGTAATTGACATCTATCTTTGGCCTCTTTTCTATCTTTCTTGTTTCCTCTTTGGTCTTGCACACCCCACAACCCAATTTGATCTTCATTGCTTTATCTTTATCAACTCTGGACACCAACAGACCCATCTAGAGGCGAACGTTAGTGCCTAGGTGCCCCAACCTCTTTGTATCTTACTCACCTTTTTTGGGTGTCTTTTATCTTTTTGTTGTCTTGTTTTCTTATGGGTCGGCCTTTTAGTTGTCAATTATGAAATTCAAACAAGAAAATCAGATAAATACAAAGTTATGTGACCATAATAAGGGGCCAAGCTCTAAGCATCTATTATCATCACCTAAGGTTGCATCAAAAGGCATTCCAAGAGCATCAAAGACATCCATCTAGATTTCATTCAAGGGAAAAGGGACTGCAGTTTCTACATACACGCATAGGAGGGGAAGTTCATTTTTCCATCCACACATCTATCTACATTACTACATCTAGATATCGATCGCTATCAAGTGCATCTTGCACAAGAGCTTCATAGGGCACGATTTGTACACACATGCACAAGAATTACATGGAGCTTGAGATGTAGTGCAACGCTCGGTCATAAGTTCACTTTTTCGGGTGACCGTCAGGGTTAGTCTGAATCCCTATTTACATCTTTTATTTTTAGGATTTGACGTGTTTTGGGGTTTTGCAGGTTATCTTTCTCTTTATAGGTTACAGAAAATTCTGGGACATAGTGCGACATACAAGGCGACCAACAATGAAGGTTAATGACCACCTTGTGACACAAAAAAAATTCCAAGCATTTGTGCAGTTACAAGCGCCTAATAGAGGTATCTAGCACCTAGCCGCTCTTGCCCCAGTCTAGGCGCCCTAGTCCCGGTTCATCCGGTAATTATAGATTTTTTGAGTGTAGTTGTGATAGTCTTCTCCTCATGTTCATTAGTTTTCCCAGTCTAGAACACTTTGGGATTAAGCGAATATCAACTAAGTCTTTTATCCTCTCTCTGTACCTAAGGTTTCATTGTTGTCTATCTTATTGTTTGTGTTAAATATTTGCCTTAACGTTTATTTATCATGTGTGACTCTGCAATATTAGGGTTTTACATTAAGTTTATTTTTGTTAAATCAAGTTGAAGCTCGTGTTGAGCAAGCCTAGATATATTGACATCTAAATGCGAGCCGCATATGAGCGAGTTCCCAGGAAAGTCTAAAATGGGATACATAGCCAAACCAGTTACCAAACCATCGAGCTCAAGCTCCAAATCTCCAATCTTCACTTAACTTCAGCCAAGTGAGTTGATTTGAGCTCCCTAACCAAAATGACGGTTATAAATGCAAACTCTGCAATAAATAAAACAAAGAAGGTAAATAAACAAGTGATAAAAATACAAAGTAAATGTAAATAAGTGGTCAAATAAAATCTCAAACCTAACCCTAACCAACATGCTATGTCACTAAGCCAAGTAGTGAGTTGTTTTTTAAGCATAAGCTTTCTTTTTAGTTAAATATCATATATTCCATTCCCTATCACATGTGTATTATTCACTCAAGTGGATAGGAGAACATTGTAAAGTCTTTAGCAAGTGGGAAGTCTAGGAGTTGAGCCTTCCCACCTTCCCCCATTTTTTGTTTGGTGATTTTTTAATGACAATCCCCTAAATTTAGCACAAACCCCTTGTTAAACCCACTAGTGATAACTAAAGCTACAACTAAATCTATATGAGAAAATCCTAATTTAGGGTAAAATAATTTCTCCCAAATTCCCTAAAAAGTGAATTTTTGAAAATTTTGTAAAGGGAAATTTTCGAAAAATCACTTTTTGCTAGTTTTTGTGGGAATTGTCATTTTGAGCCGTATAGAGCTCCGAGGCCACTAGGGCTCAAATTTTTGTTTTCTGTTAGTCAAATTTTTCCACACAAAGGGTCAATTTAATTTTTTCATTGTATTTTATTGATTTGTATTGTGATAATGATACATTTTTTTCAGAAAATTGTAATCACCCGTAATGGAAAACAATGATCCAAAATATTTTTGCCTAACTCGTAACTACTCCGTGATGATAATTATGCCGCATGGAAGACTAAAATTTGAACTCAAATTGAGTTTGAAGAACTTTGTCTTGTTGTAAATGGTTCCATAACTAGATTACAAGATGAAGCAATACAAAATTGTTAGTTTGATAGGTCCAATCAAAAGTCTAAATTTATCATCTTGTTTGGTGTGTTCGATGACATGCAACCACATATTCAATATGCCAAAACGAAAAAAGAAGTGTGGGATCAGTCACTATCACCTAGGGCACTCCTATCCTCTCATGGGAACTCCTATCATGTACATTCTTGTGATTCTGAACCCTCATCGAGCTTTGATGACATTGTTTCTAGCATGTTATAGCAGATACACAATCCAGTTACTCCCGAGTTGCAGGGAATCAACGAAGTCATCATCCCTCTCTCATTTGCTTAGGGTTTTACATTGTTGAATTATTATTGCTTGGACATTATTGTAGTTTATTACCTTAATATCATCTGTTACAGTAGTTACTTTGAAATAAGGATTTAATTCAAATTAGATTAAATAAGAAACCAATTACTCTTCTCAATGTCTCTTGTAAAATCATTGCTAAAGCTCTTGCTTTGCGCATCCACAACCTGTTACCTGTGATTGTTAGACCAAAGTAAACAAGGTTTATCACAAGTAGATACATTTTGGATAATATTATTGCAGTATGGGAAGGTATGGAATGGGCTCGATGGTCACAACAAAAATCCATGTTTATTAAAATTATTTTTTGAGAAATCTTATGAAAGGATTGAATGACACTTCATTTTGGTCATGCTCAAAGCACTTGGGTTTGGACCTACCTCTATGAGCACTATGGACATGATTTTTTCAGATGCCTCTTCCTATCTCTACATCAAGGGTGTTTAATTTGATCCTTTTGGGATTTTTCAATCTATTCATTAATGTGGCCCTCTAGCACCTACTCTGTATATTTTAGTGGCCGAAGAATTTTCCTATCTTATCACCAATGCCACTTAAATTGGCTTAGTGAAAGGAATTACCCTACTAGGATTACCTCCTTCTCAACTCGATAATGACCATTTTGCAAATGATTCCTTTCTCACCTTACTTGAAGATGAGGCTAATGTTCAAAAGACTTTCTCTTTCTAGATGTTTATTTCCTCTCCTCGGGTTTGAGCACTCAATGGAAAAATACTTAGTGTTACAAACACTCTTTTCGCCTCCTCCCCATGGTTATCTCTTCTCCAATGGAAGTGGATTCAACATGGAAAAATCCTCTTCTTTTTGTGTGTCACTTTTGCAGTCTAAGCAACCCCCTCCCGACTCTAGCAATATGTTGTTGATTGAGTTAAAAATAAGTTTTCATATTGGATCATGGAGCCTTTCTCATTGGTAGGTAAATTTCACATTTGTTCCAATGTGCTTATGGCCACATATGTTTACTATTCTTCCTATTAGGCCCCTTCTAAAGCTTCTTACAAATAACTTGAGAAACTACTCAAAGATTTCTTATGGGCTAGCTTAGAGCATGACAAGGGTTTTTGTAAGGTATTTTGGCAGTATTATTTCGTGCCCAAAGTATCCAAGGTGATATGATTGTTAGATGTTTGTTGCTTAGGAGCTACCCTCTATGCCAAATGGAATTTTCATGTCATTGATGGTCCGAAGAAACGAAAAATTATGTGTAAAATTGCATTATTGAGGGCTTTCCTAAAGATCACGAGTCATGGAAGGGTTTGGATCTTCCAAACTTACTTTTTATCAAATCCCATATCAAAGTGGTTGACTCGTTTATTATAAATAGTATTTGGAAAGCTTGGGGAAGATCAAACCTTGCCTACTTTACAATGGTTATCTGTTAATTCCCACACTGTTTGGTGGTCACCGGTCATTACCTTCCATAACACGTCTCTTGAAAAGTTTCCCTGGGTTCACGCCCTCAAGATTTTCAGATGAGGGATTTGCACGTTGCAGGATATTTTTAGCCATCCTTATTGACAACTTTTGACCCGACTAAAAGCTAAGGATAAATTATCACTATCTAATATCGATCATGCTTCATATCAGACCATTCTCAAAGCTATTCCCGCCAATATTTCACACCAAATTTTGATTTTTTCTTCTAGGCCTTGGTGGAAGGATTGGAAATGGTTTCCACATATGTCATTCCTTAAGTAAAAGGTTGTGATTTGTGTCTCCCAAACTTCCAATGGTGAATAAACTTAACTTTTTTTGGTCCCTTTGTTCTTCTGCTTGGTGTTGGCAACACAAATTCTCCACTATCTGGTTTGTCATTTTAGAGCCCAAACTTGCTCACTTTCCATGGTGTATAATTTATCAAAGATTACCAATTGGTTGAAGACATTCCCGATACACGTTGCTTGTTTTTCGGCAAATTGAAACCCTTATACACCTTTTTTGGGTTTGTCAAATCAAAAATCTCAAACTATTTGGGCTTGGATTCATGAATTCTTTCAACCATTTCCATCAGATTCCTTCTTTTGGGAACACATTTTATTAGGGGATTGGTTGGGTATTCCCATGGCCTTCACCCAAGGCTTGTATGCTTTCAAAGTGCAAATACTTTTCTTCATATGGAAAGAACAAAATTTTGCTCTTTTTGCTCATACAATTGTAGATTGCAATATTTTGTCTTTTAACAAAGCATTGATTGTGTCTATTTTTTTACAGATTCAAATCCAAGCTCAGGAAGTGGCACTGGAAGTGGCCCACCTCTAGAATCTTTTGGATTACTAAGGAAATGCCCCTTGCATAGTTATGTGAGTTCGCCACCCTCTGCCAGTCGGGCTCCTTCTCCATGGGGTTGCGACCATTGGCGAAGTCATTCTTGTCATTACTCACGTAGTTGTTTTAGGTGGGGCTCGTCTCCTCGCCACCACTCTCCTCCTATGGCTCAATAGGGAGGGCAGGGCTTACCACCTCCTTGCCATCACAACTCACTGCCACCATCGGATATTAGCAAGTTCCCTTGGTTGACATTGGCTATTTTGTTGCCTCGGGGGAAAGAAAATCAAACTGAAGATCAACAAGAGGGTAGTGCCGCCGCTACCACTGGATGAGAGCCCATTCCTAACATGAAATACCTTCTTGGAAGCAAGTGGGGCAAGTTCGATGATAGAGATCCTCCACCTTCGGCTCTTTTTGTGGCTGCAGCCTTAAGTGTTGATTTTATACGTTGTGGTTTCCATG